>JAJGOT010000031.1:327500-670000 GCA_022457155.1 Cladopsammia gracilis | reverse complement strand
AGGAATTACCGGCAAATTGCGATTAAGATTTTTTTTTAAATTTCGAGCCCTGATTTTTTTGGGAATCTAAATCGTTTTTAGTGCGGGTGCTGATTATAATGTGACTTCAGTGAAAACCGAGAATTCACATGACTTCATAAAAATTCCAAAAACTAATATACAAATCTGCTTATAACATTGTATGTGGATCCATACCATTGTTACAATTATTTATGTACTTTCAGAGAACAAAAATAGACCAACAAAACCAACAAAATAGATTGAGGAACAAATACTGTAGTTCAAATATATAATTTCTAATGACATTAGGGCCATTTATACGACAGAGAATAAGACGCGTCTTGTCTAAGACGCGACTTAAATAAGACGCGTCTTATCTTAGAACAGGGTTTTCAGCTGTTCTTATTTTGTCCGCGTCTTAAATAAGACGTGAACTTCCTCGTATAAATGCTTTCGCGTCCTAAATAAGACGTGAACAACAAGTGCGCCGTATCAAAAAGATATTATAAAAGGTGACAGGCCTAGCACAAATCCTGCTCGTCGCTAAAAGCATTTTAGCCCAGCTTTAGAATAAGTCTATATGGCGTTCATTACTGCTCAAAACACTTTGACGACCTTCTAGACGTACAGACACCTCTAGGACGTCCAGGAGGTCATATTACAGTGCTAAATATTACGACGTAAATTTTTACGATGTAATCTTAGCGAATTCAATATTACGACGTAATATCTCAGACGTTCACAATTCTATTATACAACGTCTTCTTAATGTCTCAATAAAGTACGTTGTAAATATGACTTGGTACATATTACGACGTAACGTTATCTTCACGGTGAATTGTTACCTTATACGACGTGATATTATCACGACGTAAAAATTAAACCGGAAATTTACGTCGTAATATTACGACGTTAAATTAGTTCCATGTCAAGTTACGATGTGATAATTCATAAAGGAAGAGTACGACGTAAAGTTTTATGTGGTTGAATGTTACGTCGTAAAATTACGACGTAAAATTACAACTAAACTTAATACGACGTGATAATAATTCGACGTTAAATTTGTTTCATGTCAAGTCTTTAAGACGTGATATGGACGTGAGTACGACGTAAAATATTTGTGATTAAATGTTACGACGTAAAATTACGACGTAAACTTAATAAGTTAACGTCAAAGTCTTAATGGGTTAACTTTTAACAAGTTAACGTCAAAGTCTTAATTGCTTAACCTTTTGAATGTTTAATAAGTTAACTTCAAAGTCTTAATAGGTTAACTTTTAGAATA
The DNA here is from genome assembly GCA_022457155.1 of Cladopsammia gracilis. Taxonomy (NCBI): domain Eukaryota; kingdom Metazoa; phylum Cnidaria; class Anthozoa; order Scleractinia; family Dendrophylliidae; genus Cladopsammia; species Cladopsammia gracilis. The sequence goes on along the minus strand of JAJGOT010000031.1, from coordinate 668,715 downwards.
TTTAATAAGTTAACTTCAAAGTCTTAATTGGTTAACCTTTTGAATGTTTAATAAGTTAACGTCAAAGTCTTAATAGGTTAACTCTTAGAATGTTTAATAAGTTAACTTCGAAGTCGGCTAACTTTTACAATGTTTAATAAGTTAACGCGCTAAAGTCAGTTAAAATGACGAGGGCGCGCGCGAGGGGAACGCGCCAAGGGGAGAGCGCGCCCTCGAAATGAACCGGCGCCTGCAAAATGGCTTTTGTCTCTGCAAAACAGTTTACCTCCCTGGAAGTCAAGTAAAAAAAAAACGGATATACTGGCTCAATTAATCTACTGTTTATTCACCCTTAAAAATAAATTAATTTGATACTTTATGTCCTAATCAATATTGATCTTAACAAGTTTTTCCATTCATCAGACAAAATCAACTATTGTTAATCTAACTGAATTAACTCAAACCAAGAGTCTTTCGTTACTGTCACTACGAGGCCTATATACCGTTGTGCTTATTCTCTAGCGTAATTTCGGCTTATGTAAATATTTGTAACTAATTCAAATCAAGATGCAAACTTGGTTGGATGATAACAGAAACTTTTTAACGATTAATTAACAACTATTAACCGAAGTGGTGGATATTTACCGAGCTGCGAAACACCATTCAATCTAAGTTTTTTCCTTGATTTGTTACATAACTGAAACTCTGAAATGCTGATCTTTTCAAACTAGATGTAATGCTTATTAATAAATAAATATCCTCGATTGGAGTTAATAAGTAAAATACAAAAAAAAAAAAATACAAAAACAATCATAGATGAGTAAAACTCTAACCACATAAGGAATGTAACACAACAACCCTGACTGACTGGCATACAACTAGCCAGTTCAAGCTAGATAATCTTATAATTTTAATGACCTTTAATGGACCCAAAACACATAAAATAATGAAAATGGCATTCCAAGTCCGTGGATGCTGCTTTGTTGCACATACACTGTAATTTTCCAAGGGTCTCTCCCCCTCCTTTTTTTTTTTGGGGGGGGGGATTATTTTAACTCCAAATTTAACACTTCAAGTTAGTGTGCATTGGACGGGTTCCTGGAGACATTGCCGTTTGTGGTTTGATCTCATCTCTAGCGAACCCGTCCATGAACACCCTTCCTCTCTTCTCAGGCAGAAGACTTGTAGAGAGTCAACGACCCTGTCGAAGGCAATTATGTTCCTCAAGTCGGAGGCTTGGAGTTTCTGTCTTCCGACAGGGCAGTTTCTTCTTTCTTCTATTATGGACATTGACCCACTGGCCTATACAGGCCTTGCAGAATAAATGCCCCACTTTGCAGGCCACTGCCTCTCGTATAACATACTGGCTGTAACGGAGAAACGAAAATGTCGTTAATTATTTTACAGCAACTGACAAGAATAATAATTTTACTCTAAGCCACCGCACTTATGAAAATAAATGTGGTAGCCAGGCACTGCGCCTTCTCACTCGGTTGTGTGCGGAGTAAGAAGTCATAACGAGCAAACAGGTACTTGTTAATTTGAGATGTTAATTGAAAGGTATAATTTTTTTCGCTTTACTTCGCGAGGGACCTTTGCTATAGGCAAACGAAACAGGAGAGCAAAAAATCGACTGCTGTGAGAAAACACGAAGTCAAGATAGGCATATTTAGCGAAATTAGGGGCGAAATTTCGAGGCCGCGCGCGCGAGCGGAACGCGCGAAGGGGAGACCTTTCTCCCCTCGCGCGCGCTTCCTCGAAATTTCGCCCTCTAGACAGGGATTCTGACAGGGTGCGGGAAAGAAAAAGAAACTGCGGGAGTTTTGGGGCAAATTGTGCGGTAAATAACTGCGAGTGTGCGGGAAATTGTGCGGGATTGCGCAATCCTGTGACCAACCAAATATTCAATCTAGCCAGGCCAGAAAAATATGACAGTGAGGAAATTCTGCATAAATGAAAAATACAAATAGAAGTTTAGGAATTAAAATGTACCCAGCAACCGCCAATTTGCGTCTGTTTTTCTTCACCAAAGTTTATATTTGTCTCAACAAAATCACATTGCGTGACACGATGAACTTGATCGGTACCGAAGTACCACCACAAAATAAAATGTTTCCGATCTGAACGAGTTCCTTTATGAAAAATCCGTACATTTTATGTAGTGTGAATAACTTCCAGTAAAGGTTCACAATTGGTTACAGCAAAGGTCCCTCGCTAAGTAAAGCGAAAAAAAAATTATACCTTGCAATTAACAAGTAACCGTTTGCTCATTCATGACTTCTTACTCCGCACACAACCGAGTGAGAAGGCGCAGTGCCTGGCCATCGCATTTATTTTCATAAATGCTGTGGCTTAGAGTAAAATTACTAGAAGCACGTGGTCTCGCTGAACCTCGCAAAGCTTGTGGGAGGGTGCACAGCCGGTCGAAACTTTGGTGCGTTTCGATTTGCATCTGAGGATTTTCGCCGTTCCACTTTGTCTTCTTTGAAACCAAAAACGTCGGTAAAAGGGCCTTTCGAAGGTCCTTTCCAAACTGTTTATGCATCAGTCATTTGAAACCCCGGCCCCCCGACCCCAGGGACATAGCGGGAGATAGCCGGGATTTAACGCGGCAAATACCGGGATTTAACGCACATTTAAAGACGTGTTGGTCCCGGAGGACAGTGGAATTAACAAAGTGTCTGTGTGACCGGAGTCATTGAGCGAGGATTTAACATAAAAGACTCGAGGAAAAGCCTCGTTTTCCAAAATGGCGGCGGAGGAGAGAGGTGCATGCGTTTTAATTTATTGTATTGCATTCATTGTATTGTATTTTTGTGTTGATGATAATTAAAAGTAACGTCCAAGTTGAACATGACTCCTTTATAATGTAATTTCAGGTCAATCCTTAAAACACTCCCATGGGCTTGTATTCGGGGCGGGGGGCTTATTATTACTATTATTACTATTATTATTATTATTACTATTATTATTATTATTATTATTATTATTATTATTACTGTTTTGTTATTTTCGGAGGTTTACGGTATGTAGTTTGACGTTTGGAACGAGTCCGGCTGAGATCAGCAAATCAAATCGAGTTGTGTTTATTTTGTTCTGAAGTACCAATGCCGCGCTATGCGGGGCTGTTAACAAATTACTTGGCCCCGGGGGCGGGGGAAATTAGGGGGGTTTTAACACCGGACAAATGTTAAATTCCCCGCTAGGTCCTGGGGGTCGGGGGGCCGTTTCAATTGACTAATGCATTACCGCACCCTGTCAAGAATCCCTGTTTAGAGGGCGAAATTTCGAGGAAGCGCGCGCGAGGGGAGAAAGGTCTCCCCTTCGCGCGTTCCGCTCGCGCGCGCGGCCTCGAAATTTCGCCCCTTTGTAGGTTACGAAGAGCACGAGCACTCGCTAAATATGCCCATCTTGACTTCGTGTTTTCTCACAGCAGTCGATTTTTTGCCGTCCTGTTTCGTTTGCCTATAGCAAAGGTCCCTCGCGAAGTAAAGCGAAAAAATTTTATACCTTTCAATTAACATCTCAAATTAACAAGTACCTGTTTGCTCGTTATGACTTCTTACTCCGCACACAACCGAGTGAGAAGGCGCAGTGCCTGGCCACCGCATTTATTTTCATAAGTGCGGTGGCTTAGAGTAAAATTATTATTCTAGTCAGTTGCTGTAAAATAATTAACGACATTTTCGTTTCTCCGTTACAGCCAGTACGTTATACGAGAGGCAGTGGTCTGCAAAGAGGGACATTTATTCTGCAAGGCCTGTATAGGCCAGTGGGTCAATGTCCATAATAGAGGAAACTGCCCTGTCGGAAGACAGAATCTCTAAGCCTCCGACTTGAGGAACATAATTGCCTTCGACAGGGTAGTTGACTCTCTACAAGTCTTTTGCCTGAGAAGAGAGGAAGGGTGTTCATGGACGGGTTCGCTAGAGATGAGATCAAACCACAAACGGCAATGTCTCCAGGAACCCGTCCAATGCACACTTGAAGTGTTAAATTTGGAGTTAAAATAATCCCTCCCCCCCCCCCCAAAAAGAAAAAGGAGGGGGAGAGACCCTTGGAAAATTACAGTGTATGTGCAACAAAGCAGCATCCACGGACTTGGAATGCCATTTTCATTATTTTATGTGTTTTGGGTCCATTAAAATTATACGATTATCTAGCTTGAACTGGCTAGTTGTATGCCAGTCAGTCAGGGTTGTTGTGTTACATTCCTTATGTGGTTAGAGTTTTACTCATCTATGATTATTTTTGTATTTTTTTTTTGTATTTTACTTATTAACTCCAATCGAGGATATTTATTTATTAATAAGCATTACATCTAGTTTGAAAAGATCAGCATTTCAGAGTTTCAGTTATGTAACAAATCAAGGAAAAAACTTAGATTGAATGGTGTTTCGCAGCTCGGTAAATATCCACCACTTCGGTTAATAGTTGTTAATTAATCGTTAAAAAGTTTCTGTTATCATCCAACCAAGTTTGCATCTTGATTTGAATTAGTTACAAATATTTACATAAGCCGAAATTACGCTAGAGAATAAGCACAACGGTATAAAGGCCTCGTAGTGACAGTAACGAAAGACTCTTGGTTTGAGTTAATTCAGTTAGATTTACAATAGTTGATTTTGTCTGATGAATGGAAAAACTTGTTAAGATCAATATTGATTAGGACATAAAGTATCAAATTAATTTATTTTTAAGGGTGAATAAACAGTAGATTAATTGTGCCAGCATATCCGGTTTTTTTTTACTTGACTTCCAGGGAGGTAAACTGTAAGCCATTTTGCAGGCGCCGGTTCATTTCGAGGGCGCGCTCTCCCCTTGGCGCGTTCCCCTCGCGCGCGCCCTCGTCATTTTGACTGACTTTAGCGCGTTAACTTATTAAACATTGTAAAAGTTAGCCGACTTCGAAGTTAACTTATTAAACATTCTAAGAGTTAACCTATTAAAACTTTGACGTTAACTTATTAAACATTCAAAAGGTTAACCTATTAAGACTTTAAAGTTAACTTATTAAACATTCAAAAGGTTAAGCAATTAAGACTTTGACGTTAACTTATTAAAAGTTAACCCATTAAGACTTTGACTTTAACTTATTAAGTTTACGTCGTAATTTTACGTCGTAACATTTAATCACATAAAAATTTTACGTCGTACTCACGTCCATATCACGTCTTAAAGACTTGACATGAAACAAATTTAACGTCGAATTATTATCACGTCGTATTAAGTTTATGTTGTAATTTTACGTCGTAATTTTACGACGTAACATTTAACCACATAAAACTTTATGTACCAGTCAATTCCAAGACCGCCCATCCCCCCCCCCCCCCCCCCGGGCAAACCCCCGGGCATTTGACTTTTTAAAAAAAAAATTGTCAAATGCCCCACTATGTGGGCAGTTTATACGGTCAAATGCCCCACCGTGCAGTGCTTCACAGAGCGTCAAATGCCCCACCGTCCGGGCAAGGAGGGATTAAAGTAACTAGTTACGGTGGATTTCAGCTTACTTTGGCCGCGCCAGTTGCCAAGTTCGTTGGTAAATTTGATACTACGTTGCGAAGTTGTCAATTACATTTGAGCCTGTATGTAAAGTCTGAAGTTGTTCTTAAACGTTATTTGCGAAGTCAAAACAATTTTTAGCCGATCTGGATGGTTTCCTTTAACATTATTTTGTAGACTTGCCAAGGACAAATCAAATAAATTGGTGCTGTTCGGATTGTTTTCGAGGTGAGATCACGTACGCTGTAAGATGCATGCCGCTATTTCAGTTGTTGTTTTGAATTCGACCAACATATAAATCGTATATTATCTTTCATGTTCACTTTAAATATCTTGCAATCTTTGCTTGTGCTGTTGTCTGTTGTTTATATATAGCTAGATTTTATAGTTTCAGCGAAAAAATAGAACGATATTGCAACTTCTGAACATATGTTTCGAAATACTAAATGTAAACAAAGATCTTGCTTAGTCACTTTCCATTTTTGTCCGGCTAGTTCTAAAATAGGGAACGGGGAATCGGGGAACGGGGAACGGGGAATCTCTAAAACGGGGAATCTCTAAAATAGGGAATCTCTAAAATGGGGAATCTCTAAAATAGGGAATCTCTAAAATGGGGAATCTCTAAAATGGGGAATCTCTAAAATGGGGAATCTCTAAAATAGGGAATCTTGAAAGCAGCTGTTACGAGGGCCGTATTAAAAAGTAAAGCTGTAATTCAAGATGGCTACAAACTAGAAGTCAGGCGATGCGTTATGACGTTCATTTAGGGATGTACTCTAGTGTAAATTCACACGACTCCTAGGAAGACCATGTAATTATGATACGATTTCGTGTATAAATAAAGATTGATGATGATGATGATGATGACCATTTAATTTTTGTCGGAAGGGGAGGGAGGGGAGGGGGGGGGGGGGGGGTTGGGGCAATTTCTTCTGAGTGTGATTTTTTTTTTTCAGCATCACTATTTGCAAGAATTTTTTTTACCAAAATGCTTGAATTTTTTTTCACGTGCTTTCTTGTGCACTATTTTTTCACTTAAATTTCTTCTGCAGGAATTTTTTTTTTGGTAATTGCTCACCCCCCTCCCCCCACAAAAATTAAATTGTCCGTCCCTCACCGTGTTTTGTTTCATATTGTGTGACAAATCAAGCTAAATCAAGCTGCGACACTTATAGTGTCTGGTCAAAAAAAAAATCACTTTGCTTTTCGGTAAGTTTGAAAGAAAAATTAACAACTTCTCGTTACATTTTGTAACACCCGAAGAGAAATATGGCGCGTTATTAGGGTCAAAATTAAATATACAAACGTTTTTCAGATTGAATTTCGAAACGAGTCTTTTTGTTTACAATTACTTTCTAATTGCAGCCCTTGTTGCATGCTTAATTGCGAATTAAGTTTATCTTGACATTTCCTTCTAAAATTTACATCTTTTTGCGTGTTTGAAGAGGTGAATAGAGTATTACTACATTTAAAATTACTTGTAAAATGTTTGTTTCTGCTATTTGCGAACCACCTCACGATAGTCGCTTTGCACGCAAATTTTTGTTGTAAATATCTAAACTCCTTGTACACATTTTCGAAATAAATCCCTCTTTGCAACGCCGTACGTCTTCTTCCGATGCGATCGAAATCACGCTGAATTTGCTGATTTCCGGTTTATCAGCATATGGAATTACTTTCGAAAAAAGTCTTCGTCGACAAATTTTCTGCGAAAAATCAACCAGGCTCAAATTTTCTGCGAAAAATCGACCACGCTCAAATTTTCTGCGAAAAATCAACCAGGCGTTTCAATGAACAGACCACGTGGTTTGTGGAAGTCACGTGATTGGTGTAATAAAGAGTGACAGGCCTACACGACTCCCTCGCGAGTGTTTTAGCCATTTTATTTAAGCTCGCAAAATGATGCTTCATCTATTTGTAGCGGGTATATGGAGAATTCGAGGTGACTGAATTAAAAGCCTTCTAAACTCGCAAAATGATACAAACTATAGTCTCGAGGTCATTTGTGTTTTTAAGCTGTCTGCTAGTTTTGAACTGTTTGTCGGGGCGTCTGTTTCATAGCGATGTTCTTTATTATGCCATCGTGGCATTTGTTAGAATAGCTCTGCAGTAAAACCTTTGACATTGCATGCATATGTAGGCTTAGAGCAAGCTTCGATTTGGAGGTCATTTTGAAATTATGCTGTATTCTTGGCGGTTTTCTTCAACTCGGCGGCTTTCTTCGGTGCTGGGGCTCTGTTCAATCGGCGGCTTTCTTCAGTTTTGTTTGACCCCTTGCTGTGCTCATGTAGCCATTTTCTAGTAGAAAGTTACCAACAATGTAAGGTTTTTCACTCTCTCTTAATCTCTTAGGTAGTCGGGTCTATTAGTTTGAAATTATCGACCGTCAATGGTTTCTTGCAATTAGTTTTATTTTCGCTGGGCCCAGCAGTGTTTTTATTGCAAGCCTCGGGTCGTTTTTTCATGGACTGGTGATCTGTTGGTCCGAAGTTTCAGAGATAATTGCAGCTTTTTATTAAGCTATGCAATGTTTCATAGAGAGTATAAATCAAGCGCATTTCAGTCACTGCTCCGCTTTGTAGTTGAGAATTGACGGTTTTTCCGGAGCTCTAATCTGTTTTTCTCCATTGTCATTTGTGCAGTCGGTTCTTCTCACTGCATTGTAATGAGTTTCACAATCTAGCGACTGTTTTGTTTATGCCATGATATTTATGATTTTTACAGGCAACAAAATGACAGCTTAAAAACACAAATGACCTCGAGAATATAGTCTGTATCATTTTGCGAGTTTAAAAGGCTTTTAATTCAGTCACCTCGAATTCTCCATATACCCGCTACAAATACTTGAAGAAATGGCTAAAACACTCGCGAGGGAGTCGTGCAGACCTGTCACTCTTTATTACACCAAGTTACACTTTTAAAATGACCTCCAAATCGAAGCTTGCTCTAAGCCTACATGCAATTGCAATGTCAAAGGTTTTACTGCAGAGCTATTCTAGCAAATGCCACGATGGCATAATAAAGAACATCGCTATGAAACAGACGCCCCGACAAACAGGTCAGAACTAGCAGACAGCTTAAAAACACAAATGACCTCGAGACTATAGTCTGTATCATTTTGCGAGTTTAGAAGTCTTAGAAGGCTTTTAATTCAGTCACCTCGAATTCTCCATATACCCGCTACAAATACATGAAGCATCATTTTGCGAGCTTAAATAAAATGGCTTAAACACTCGCGAGGGAGTCGTGTAGGCCTGTCACTCTTTATTACACCAATCACGTGACTTCCACAAACCACGTGGTCTGTTCATTGAAACGCCTGGTTGATTTTTCGCAGAAAATTTGGTATATACTTCATTGTAACACACCATATAGGGATCCTATCATATAGGGATCCTAAAAACTCATTTTAAAATGGTTAGCTTTTATTTACTGTTATGGGTAGTGATATCCATAACAGTGAATAAAAACTAACCATTTTAAAATGAGTTTTTAGCCCTAAGTAAGTGCCGGATTCTTTGACGTGCATAAATTAAAACTACCATGAAGTATATACCGAAAATTTGAGCGTGGTCGTTTTTTCGCAGAAAATTTGAGCCTGGTTGATTTTTCGCAGAAAATTTGTCGACGAAGACTTTTTTCGAAAGTAATTCCATATGCTGATAAACCGGAAATCAGCAAATTCAGCGTGATTTCGATCGCGATCGGAAGAAGACGTACGGCGTTGCAAAGAGGGATTTATTTCGAAAATGTGTACAAGGAGTTTAGATATTTACAACAAAAATTTGCGTGCAAAGCGACCATCGTGAGGTGGTTCGCAAATAGCAGAAACAAACATTTTACAAGTAATTTTAAATGTAGTAATACTCTATTCACCTCTTCAAACACGCAAAAGATGTAAATTTTAGAAGGAAATGTCAAGATAAACTTAATTCGCAATTAAGCATGCAACAAGGGCTGCAATTAGAAAGTAATTGTAAACAAAAAGACTCGTTTCAAAGTTCAATCTGAAAAACGTTTGTATATTTAATTTTGACCCTAACAAGGAGCCCGTTGGGCTTCGAAACTGGCTCGTTTGGTCTCATTTTCCACCCGGTTTTCATTTTAGAGTCCACAATATACAATCTAGAGTCTATTAATATGCACAGTCCAGTCCACATTTACATTCCACAGTCCGCTTTACATTCTGCACTCTGCTTCAAGGAGGCTGCAATTTCAGGTCTATATCTTTTTCTTTGAACTTTGCATTGTTTTTTTCGCTTTAAAATCCTTGAAACCACCTACTACAAGGAATCAGGATTGTTTTAACACAGGCATTTTGGAGAATCGGTGATGGGGTTTCGAATAAATTAACAATATCAACATGATCGATCAAATAGCGTGACATAAATACGAGATGTTCGGAATTTGAACGTGACTCTACGGAGTAATGCTTGAGAACCTGCCGGGACGTGTTTTATTCAACGATGATTTGGTTAGAAAAATTCAACTCGCTTTCCTTTTACCAGAAATAGATTGCATCCGAAAATCACAGAGATTTAATTTTTAACAATTCCGTCGAAATTAGAACGGTAAATATTTGAATTACAGTTGCCGACATCACTGATTACGCCATTTCTGAAAACCGGAAGTAAACTAGGTACGGTGTTGGCCGCAGCAAAATCGATTCCCGGGGCAGGTGACACGACAGAAAAAAAAAAAAAGGGTATTTTAAGAACTGACTCGCCGCAGAGCGGCGAGCCAGTTAATAACGCGCCATAGAAATGCGCTTGATTTATACTCTCTATGAAACATTGCATAGCTTAATAAAAAGCTGCAATTATCTCTGAAACTTCGGACCAACAGATCACCAGTCCATGAAAAAACGACCCGAGGCTTGCAATAAAAACACTGCTGGGCCCAGCGAAAATAAAACTAATTGCAAGAAACCATTGACGGTCGATAATTTCAAACTAATAGACCCGACTACCTAAGAGATTAAGAGAGAGTGAAAAACCTTACATTGTTGGTAACTTTCTACTAGAAAATGGCTACATGAGCACAGCAAGGGGTCAAACAAAACTGAAGAAAGCCGCCGATTGAACAGAGCCCCAGCACCGAAGAAAGCCGCCGATTGAACAGAGCCCCAGCACCGAAGAAAGCCGCCGAGTTGAAGAAAACCGCCAAGAATACAGCATAATTTCAAAATGACCTCCAAATCGAAGCTTGCTCTAAGCCTACATATGCATGCAATGTCAAAGGTTTTACTGCAGAGCTATTCTAACAAATGCCACGATGGCATAATAAAGAACATCGCTATGAAACAGACGCCCCGACAAACAGTTCAAAACTAGCAGACAGCTTAAAAACACAAATGACCTCGAGACTATAGTTTGTATCATTTTGCGAGTTTAGAAGGCTTTTAATTCAGTCACCTCGAATTCTCCATATACCCGCTACAAATAGATGAAGCATCATTTTGCGAGCTTAAATAAAATGGCTAAAACACTCGCGAGGGAGTCGTGTAGGCCTGTCACTCTTTATTACACCAATCACGTGACTTCCACAAACCACGTGGTCTGTTCATTGAAACGCCTGGTTGATTTTTCGCAGAAAATTTGAGCGTGGTCGATTTTTCGCAGAAAATTTGAGCCTGGTTGATTTTTCGCAGAAAATTTGTCGACGAAGACTTTTTTCGAAAGTAATTCCATATGCTGATAAACCGGAAATCAGCAAATTCAGCGTGATTTCGATCGCATCGGAAGAAGACGTACGGCGTTGCAAAGAGGGATTTATTTCGAAAATGTGTACAAGGAGTTTAGATATTTACAACAAAAATTTGCGTGCAAAGCGACTATCGTGAGGTGGTTCGCAAATAGCAGAAACAAACATTTTACAAGTAATTTTAAATGTAGTAATACTCTATTCACCTCTTCAAACACGCAAAAAGATGTAAATTTTAGAAGGAAATGTCAAGATAAACTTAATTCGCAATTAAGCATGCAACAAGGGCTGCAATTAGAAAGTAATTGTAAACAAAAAGACTCGTTTCGAAATTCAATCTGAAAAACGTTTGTATATTTAATTTTGACCCTAATGACGCGCCATACAAACATGGCCGCCACATGTTTTTACCACGTGACTTCTTTTTGGAACATGGATGCCCACGCGCGCCGGCGCGCGCGCACTCATGTTCAGATTCGGCAAACAAAGCCAAAGCTGAAGTGTTGCTGTTGTTGAAATTGAAACACATTCCCACTTTACAGTACAGCCTGACTAGGCTTCGTGGCTCCCTCTAGGCTACCACTCACGTGCTTTTAATACCTTCGTGGCGTAGATTGCCAATCAAGCTGGCCTGGAATTTTTCAAATCATTCTTGTAGCCATTGACTGGCTTCCTGCTTGTATTGCGAAAAGAAAACGAATTCCGACAACTCAATTCAAGGTAAGGTAGATGTAAATTTCTGAAATTTATTGGTTAAGCGAGAGCGCGGGAGCTAGTCGCGCGCGGGAGGAAAAGAAACGCGCGAAGCATGGAAACGAGTGTGTATAATATGCGAGCCAGCGAGTCATGCGAGTCAACATGCGAGCCATGCGAGTCATGCGAGTCAACATGCGAGCCATGCGAGTCAACATGCGAGCCATGCGAGTCAGTATAAAATAACTTTTTTTTAATGTAAACTACAAAACTAACCTCTGTAGGCTCGAAACATCTATTCCAAAGATTGCTGCACTCCTCAGAGTTATAAAAATACAAATGGCATGTCTTCCCTTTACCAACCATTATTTATCGAGAGCTGGATGGTGGATCTTTTTACATGTAAGCCCTGATGCCAACACTACAAATTCTCCTTCTGATAGTGCTAGTTTGAGAATTCGATGAAGGTGGCTAAACAGTCTTTTTTTGCGCGCGCGCGCAGACTGGGTTGGAATATACCCGCGTGACAACTGCCGTGCATACGTAATTTCCGATCTTCACATGCATGTTAACTTCGCTCTATCCAAAGCGCGTTTTACGCGATTTTGAAAAAAAATCTGTCGAGATAAAAAATTTACCAACGAATTCCAAAGTGTTTTTTCTTTAAAATTTCTGACAGATTCTTTTTTTTTCAAAGTTGGTGCTCAGGTACACAGGGGTCAAAGGCCGTGTGCAAAGAAGCAGAATAGCGGGAATGAAATCCAAGTATTCCGGAATGAGAATAGTTCCCAAGGGAGTCCTCATTTGCATTGTTCCAACTATTCTTATTCCGGATTGATCCCAAACGAACGCGCCCTTAAAAGCCCAATGGTGTTACATGTACCATGGCAATATGCTAAACTCGACACGCCTACATGTATGGGAAATTAATACTGCAATAGACCATTTGCACGATGACGTCATATGACTACAACTACCAGAATCCTTCAGTTTTTTGTTTTGTAGTGCAAATTGGGGCTATTGTTATTTAAACCGCACTGGGATTACAAAATTTAAATAAGAAAAGGAAAACGAAATGAATTCTGGTAGTTGTAGTCAAATGACGCCATCATGCAAATGTCCTATATTTTGATTTCAGGGTAAAATGTGATGGCAATCCGCTGAGTATAACTAATTGTTTTGCCTCCCAATATACTAAATAGGGAAACCAAAAACTACATTTTACAGTTGTGTGCTTATAATCGAAGGAAAGCGAGGACAGCGAACACTCGTGCTAACTGCCAGACATAACTAATCGATGATCAATGACATCAATGAGTAATCAATGAGTAATCGATGGGTAATCAGTTGATTAGTCATTGATTATTGGCGATGATCAATGAGTAATCGATGAGTAATCGATGCCCAAAAATTTTGTGGCCTATCGATTAGTCATCGATGACATCGATTACTCATCGATGACCCATCGATTACTCATCGACTGTTATACAGCGCACGAAAGACGCATTTTTTGCTTTCTTGAACCATTTTTTTTCGTTTGTGATTCTTTCATCGGTGTTAAACGTATTTTTCGTCATAATTGAAGTTCCTGTTGACGAAATTACGCCTTCACAAAACGTCAAATAACCTTCCGGCATGTCGAGACGTGAAGTGCGTAATCGCAAATACAGACGATTCCCAGTCAATTGTGTAATTTCACTTTAATGTACCTCACTCTTTATTTAATAACAAAACAACTGAACAGAAACCAACCAGTCTGAAAACAAAACTAACAAGTACGCTGACAATAATCGACTACGTGGTTATTGTTTTTTTTCGGTGGATGTTTGTCAGCAAAGTAAAACTGCTTCGGCTTAGGGAAACAGCCGTCATAAGCAGTAACATTTAGCAACGGAACAGCTGCAAGGACTTTCACTTTTCGTGCTTTTTCCACGTGTAACCTGGACATTGTTACATTGTTGTGACGTGTACCAGCTTGAGAATTGAATATTTCTACAAGTTCCGATTTTTTTGCCTTTGAGCTAAAGGCGATTCCTTTATCTTTTAAGAGTTGTTTAAGAACCGCGACAGTCATTTTTTCGGCAGGTCCCTGTTTCATACGTTCTAGTTTTTCATTCTTTTCTTTCTCTTCGGCTTCCTTCAATTTCTTTTGTTGCATTGTTCGATCTTCAAAAAATGGCTCTTGAAGCCTTGTACAACGAGAGCAAATATCCTTCGAACGGGGTTATTGAAGAGTTTGCAAAATTGAACAGCCTTGACGGGGCAACCGTCAAGGTTTGGTTCAACAACAAACGGCAAAGAGATACGGGAGAACCAAATTCTGAAGCTTAAGGACGTTCGCGCCCATTGCTACTGCGCATTCTTTCGCGCATGTCACGCAAACGTTAAAAGCCCATGAAATATCAACAGGAACGTACCCAACGCAAACTTTTTTCCACTTTATAGAATGGAACGTAAAGAGCGTGTAGTTTCATGGGATAGCTGTGGAACCAGGCCTTCTCGGAAATGTCACGCAATGACGTGACAGTGCGAATAGATGGTCGCTTTGAGAACTTCGCAGCTATTTTACTTTCTTGGAATGCCGGTGACCCCCATTTTTCTTTCCGTAGATCACTTCCTTTCCTAATTTTGTTCATTTTAACAAAAAACAGAAAAAATCTGTACGCGAGAAGTTACAAATATTTCGCCTTTTCTGCTCTCGTGCGACCAAAGTTTTCTTCGAATGTGGACGGGCAAGACTAATATGTTTTCTTTTTCAAGGCCTATTCTTCCTCAAGGAACAACATCAGATGTAAACGTTTACGTAATAGACTTAGTTGTGTTGAATTAAGTACGTTTACCTGATCTAAATTTCACTAAAGTAGCTTCTTTTATTGCTAATAGTTGTTAGCTAAGATCGTCTTTAAATAACGAAAGCTTCTTAAAACGCATGGTCTTCAATGCGCCTTATCTCGAAAACGAGCACGGTGACCCCCCATTTTTTTGTTCATTTTGGCAATAGTTGATCTTCACCTTACTGCATGGCAAGTTTTAAAAAAATCTGTACGTGGGAACATTTTGGGCGCGAACGTCCTTAATTTCCATGTACAATGAACTAAAAAGAATAAAAGTCTGGAAACATCTGTTTACATTCAAGTTGTTTTTATTTTGTTCTAAATAAATGACTAATCAATGAGATCAATGACTAATCGATGCAATCAATGACTAATCGATGACCAAAAATTTTGTGGCCTATCGATTAGTCATCGATTACTCATTGATCATCGGCAATAATCAATGACTAATCAACTGATTACCCATCGATTACTCATTGATTACTCATTGATGTCATTGATGTCATTGATGTCATCGATTAGTTATGTCTGGTAACTGCTAAAAGCTGAAGGAAGGGAAAAGGACTGGGAACTAATATTTGAAAGGGACTGGGAACTAATAATTTGCCTCGCATGGCTCGCATGGCTCGCATGACTCACATGGCTCGCTGGCTCGCAGTTTGTCAATACCCCATGGAAACCATCTACGATTGGAAAGGAATTCTGGGAGAATCAAAATGGCGGATGCCAATGTAAATACTTGCGGCTAAATACAGGAATCGATCCGACTTTTCATTGGACGAGAGAACAATGGAAGGAAAGCCTCTCAGCGCCTCGTTTGCGGGCTCAGCTCTCATCGGTACGATCAGCCACAGTTTAGGGTATATACTTCATTGTAACACACCATATAGGGATCCTATCATATAGGGATCCTAAAAACTCATTTTAAAATGGTTAGCTTTTATTTACTGTTATGGGTAGTGATATCCATAACAGTAAATAAAAGCTAACCATTTTAAAACGAGTTTTTAGCCCTAAGTAAGTGCCGGATTCTTTGACGTGCATAAATTAAAACTACCATGAAGTATATACCCAGTTTAGAGCGAAACTATTCTATTTCCCTCCTTGGCCTAAAGACTATTAGCTGAGTATGCTCGTTTATACGGTTTAATTGATCGATTGTTAGACCGCCAAGCGCAGAAAAAGAATTGAACATTTAAAGCAAGTAAACCAACAGATCCTAAACGATAGCTATATATAGCTGGAGTTAGGGATGGACCATTAGAAAAGTGATGGTGGGGGGGGGGGGGGGGTGGGAACTTTGGAAGAGGCAAGAAATTTTTTTTTTGTCCACCTAAAGTGGAAATCTTTTTTTTTTTTCACTCGATGGCTGGAATATATTTTTTTTAATAGTTTATTTTTTAATTGTCCTTGGGCAGATTTTTTTTTTTTGCGATAATGCGTGGGAATATTTTTTTTTTCTTAATAATTTACTGGGGAAATTTTTTTTTTTTGCTTTTGCCCCACCCCCCCCCCCCATCACTTTTCTAATGGTCCATCCCTTAAGTTGTAGTAATTCCTTTCATAGCCACGCTTGACACACTTCGATTGAACGATAGCAGGAGGAATCGATCCACAATATATAACCTGTAACACACGTCAATAAATTCAGCAATGAGATCGATTCCTGTCTTTAGCTGCAAAGCTGTCACTTGGCTAAATACAGGAATCGATCCGACTTCCGTTGAAAGTCGAGAACGATGCGCGTGGATAATTTATGCGTGGTTGCCTGTCTGGGAAACAGAAGAGGTTTTTTTGCTGGCGATAGCAAAACAAAGGACTCACAAAAATTCCGAGTACCAAAGTAAAAACGTTTGTCAATGTGACAGACAAAAAAGCGATTTAAATAAGTGAACCATTTATAATTACTGGTCTATCGTCACGCAATATTTAAGAAATAGAGCTAGGGTCAAGCCAGGAGAGGATGATAAGCTGATAGCGGGATCTATTCCTTATTTAGCCAAGTCGCACCTTCGGAGCTAATGACAGAAATCGATCCGACAGAGATCGATTCCTCTTTTTAGCCTTGATTCAAAACATGGCTAATTACAGGAATCACTCCTACTTACCTTTAGGTTTACTTGCTTCAAATGGTCAATTTTTCCTTCGCGATTGGTTCAACGTCCGATCAACTAAACTTGTAACGCGAGTATACTCAGTTGATAACTCAAACAAAAGAGCAAAAACTTCAATATACGACGAAATACTGCTTTGTAATGAACTATCAAATCCTCATAGCCGAACCGAGCGCAAGGGTTTCATTTCATTGTTCTTCCTCCAATGAAAAGTCGGATCGATTCCTGTATTTAGCCAAGTGCAGCTTTGCTGCTAAAGACAGGAATCGATCTCATTGCCGAATTTATTTTCGTGTAACTGTGTTACCAGGTTACAGTTTATATATTGTGGATGGCGATTCCTCCTTCTATCGTTAAATCGAAGCGTGGCTGAAAGGAATTACTCCAACTTAACTCCAACTATATATACACCTAATTCAATAAAGGTTGCTTTGGTCATTGGTAATTGGGCATTGGGAAGCTATTGTTTGGCGGTCACTCAAGCAAAACATTGCATTGTGTTCTGTATGCTAAATGCCAAATCCTAATTACCAATGACCAACTGCCAAAGCAACCTTTATTGAATTAGGTGTATATATATAGCTATCGTTTAGAGTCTGTTGGTTTACTTGCTTTAAATGTTCAATTCTTTCTCTGCGCGTGGCGGTTTAACAATCGATCAAATAAACAATTTAAACGAGCATACTCAGCCAATAGTCTTTTAAAGACAATTACTCGTAGGGAAATAGAATATATGGCTGATCATATTAGGGATGGACCATTAGAAAAGTGATGGGGGGGGGGGTGGGGCAAAAGCAAAAAAAAAAATTTCCCCAGTAAATAATTAAGAAAAAAAAAATATTCCCACGCATTATCGCCAAAAAAAAAATCTGCCCAAGGAAAATTAAAAAATAAACTATTAAAAAAAAAATATTCCAGCCATCGAGTGAAAAAAAAAAAAGATTTCCACCTTAGGTGGACAAAAAAAAAATTTCTTGCCTCTCCCAAAGTTCCCACGACCCCCCCCCCCATCACTTTTCTAATGGTCCACCCTTAATTCATTTGAACCGATGAGCCTGAGCCCGCAAACGAGGCGCTGAGAGGGTTTCCTTCCATTGTTCTCTCGTCCAATGAAAAGTCGGATCGATTCCTGTATTTAGCCGCAAGTAATGTAAATATTGTCAACGCTGTGCATTCGTTTGTGATTCATTATTTTCTGGAAATTTTTGAGGTAATAATTAACTTCTACACCGGTAAATCTGTCAACAGCCTCATCAGTAACACTATTTAGTTTTGTTTTGACAGGTTAAATTAAAATGTTGCCAGGTGGAAAAGTGTGAGAGCATTTCGGGCCTAGAAGCAGAACTAATCAACCCTGCTAGAAAGTCTCCTACGAGGGTTCGGTTCCCTGTCAGTGGAACATCCAAGTTTTCAGGAGCCGGACAAATAGTTGGAGAAAATGGGAAAGATGCGCTATTGAGAAGGACCCTCGCTTACGGTACCAAATATGATATTGGAATATTCTATTGGACTAAGGCAGGAGAACAACAAATTGGCTGGGTGCCTGACCAAACAGTTTTGGATGTCGTTTGCCAAGCTTTCGAGCCAAAATTGACTGTGCAACTGCCACAAAAGTGGCAGATAAATTAACCAAATTTATGTAATATGTGAAATCGAGAAGTGATTTTTAATTAACTAATTCGATGCCTTTGTTCATTGTTGTATAAATAAGTCAAGGAAAATGTATGTTAGTTTGATTCAGATCAGGTATCCCGAAGTGAAAAAGTTGGATTTTTTTCCAAGATTTTGTTTGGCAGTGTATATATTTTTGTATGATTATTGTTTTTATTGCAATATCTTAAAAACATTTAAACAGCTAACTGAATTTTTTCTCATTCTAGATAAGTAATATTGTTCCTGCCTCTTGTTTGGCTAATTAATGTTCATAATACAATTTAGCATTCATATTATTTATATGTTGTTGTTGTTATTGTAATAAATTGAATCTCAGTATAGCTAAAAGGGGCTTTAAAATCTGGAAACTGGAGATTTACGGTCACTTAAGTCTATCTGAGACCAAGTGAACTGATTGTGATAATTTTGTTTATTGAAATATGAGACAAACTATCATGAATGCCAGGATTCATGTCAGGACTCAAGCTGTAGCCCTAACCCTAACTCTATGCCTAACCTGAACTAGAGTCCTTGGTCACAAGCTGACTTAGGTCCTGACTTAATCGGACCTGCCTTGAATCCTGTCTCATATTTCTCTCCAGAGACCAGTGGTTTGGTATTTAGGTATAGTGATGAAGAGACTGTCAATAACTTTTGTTTCATCCCTTTTTAGAAACACTTTTATGTTGCCTGAAGTTGCCTTCAGTCACCTTAAGTCGCCTTAAGTTGCCTTAAGTCGCCTTAAATCGCCTTAAGTCGCCTAAAGTCGCCTTAAGTCGCCTAAAGTCGCCTTAAGTGGCCAATATTTTAAACTAATTTTTCCTTAAGTCGCCTTAAATCGCCTTAAATCACTTAAAGTCGCCTAAAGTTACGGCGACTTAAGGTCCCAGAGTAGGCCTGGGGAAGGAACGCGTGAAGTGTAATGTCGTATAATATTACTAAGCCTTGCTGATTTTAACTTGTAATTTCAATGTTTTTCTGTTTTACGGGGTCTTCGTTTTCGTAGTACGACAACGAAGACCGGTCTTAGGTCTTAGGTCTTCGTTTTCGAGGGTCTTCGTTTTCGTAACACCCATTCATACGGACATTTTTCCTACTTCCATAGCAGGCGCAGTTTTAGTCATTTTGGCAAATATTTAGCCCCGTGTCAGTATAAGAGATGTTTTCTGTTATCTGCAACATAATGTTTCTAAGGAAATCCGATTCTCCAATACTGCAACTAGCTGTTTTGATCTGAGCTCAGCCGGTAAGTGATCTTTGTCATGCATGTACCATGTATATAGTGTAGTTTATTTAACTTGAGGGCCACAAGTTTATCAGTAATCATAGTTACTGTCACGTGTCACCCTCATTAAATAAAGTGTTTATTCTATTCTATTCTATAAGTAAAGAAGAGGAAGACTTAAACTTATACCCCGTTCATACCAGCGCTTAAATATGTTTAAATGTTGTTTAGTTATGAATGGGGTATTAGTTAAGTTGAAATTTAACTCGCATTGTTTCATGTGTACGTAAGAACTTACCTTTTAATTGATGAGGGAGTCTATAGAAAAGCACAAAATGCTTTTTAATTCCTCAAATATATGAAATGATTTGATTTATTTATATTTTGTGTCTATAGTATTCCATACTTTTAGACCCTGATAGGCCAGTGATTATTGTCCAAGTCTGGAGGATTTATGTGGAAGATGACAGTCATCTGCAATTGCTAAGTATCAATACCGTGCTGATGTACAACAACAACACAACTCGGACACATAGTTTTTTTTAATTAGGGATTTCAGGTCACCTGATATCCAAATATTGAGGGGTATGATTTTGGACAAAGGTCAATATTTCAAGGCTTCTTCCTTATCATAGTCTCCTACGCAGCCGTTATTTGTCTCGTCACGCAACGCTCCTCCCCAAGTGGGGAGGAGCGTTGCGTGACGAGACAAATAACGGCTGCGTGGGAGACTATCCTTATCATTGAGTTCCCGTTCAAAGCACTGAGGTTGTGAGTATCACGGTCTTCTTTCGTCAGTTTTAAACCAGGCGGTGTGCGTCACGAGATTTGACCAATAGCAAGCCGTTGTTTAAACAATAGTCCTCGCGGCAAACAAGAAGCTATTTCAGCGCGTGGAGTTGAAAAAATTGTTCCTTTTCAAGGATTTCAGCGATATTATTTGAAAATGTTTTCAGGCAGAATTAAAGAGAAATATCCCTTCTTCGTTATGGCTACAATTAAATCTTACATTCGAGCACAATGACTGCCTTAGCTGACCTCAAAGTAAACCTACTCGGCTCAATTGCCACATTATCGTAAACTGAACTTTCACACCTTTTCTTAGACTTCTCATTCCTTTACACGTTTGTTTTTCGTAAATAATTTGGGACATACAGATAATTTAGCCTTTCTTCTTTGAGAATTTCGGGGTCTATCCGGGTCTAACCCTTTTAGTTTTCTTGGTTGAAGCCGTTCAAAATTGATAAGTTCACCAACTCGCCTAGGTCTCCTGGTGAGTAACAATAATTTTCTGCGCCCACGCGGCGGTCACGCGCGTCCTTTATCATCTTCTTGTTTGGTCTTTTTTCGGCCTATTTTCCCTCAATTATAGTTGAAGGAAGAAATATTCAAACCTTCATAGGTTTTGATGTTCAAAGTGACTTCTTTTGTCGGCGTTTGCAGTGCTTGTTCTGTATAATACGTGGAGCGGTCTTTGCGTGATTTAGGTCTCGTGGCGTTGACCCGTGCATAAATTTGATCTTTCCGGTTGTCTTGTTTATTAACGGATTGTATGTTTCGATTCAAATCTGAATAGTGTGTCAGAGAAAAAGAAAAACCGGCCTTTACGAAGTAGTTTTGCGTTTGTAAACTTGTATATTTGATTACTTTACCAAAGAAAAGGCGCTGGATTTAAATTCAGGCTAAATAACGCAAACGTAGGAGATGCTCACTCCGTCGAGACGAAGGGAAAATGAGCCGCTACACAAATTAACCCATCGGCATTGCAAGTCGTGACGCACACCGCCTGGTTTTAAACGAGTGTGTATTATGTGCGAGCCAGCGAGTCATGCGAGTCAACATGCGAGCCATGCGAGTCATGCGAGTCAACATGCGAGCCATGCGAGTCAGTATAAAATAACTTTTTTTTAATGTAAACTACAAAACTAACCTCTGTAGGCTCGAAACATCTATTCCAAAGATTGCTGCACTCCTCAGAGTTATAAAAATACAAATGGCATGTCTTCCCTTTACCAACCATTATTTATCGAGAGCTGGATGGTGGATCTTTTTACATGTAAGCCCTGATGCCAACACTACAAATTCTCCTTCTGATAGTGCTAGTTTGAGAATTCGATGAAGGTGGCTAAACAGTCTTTTTTTTGCGCGCGCGCGCAGACTGGGTTGGAATATACCCGCGTGACAACTGCCGTGCATACGTAATTTCCGATCTTCACATGCATGTTAACTTCGCTCTATCCAAAGCGCGTTTTACGCGATTTTGAAAAAAAATCTGTCGAGATAAAAAATTTACCAACGAATTCCAAAGTGTTTTTTCTTTAAAATTTCTGACAGATTTTTTTTTTTTCAAAGTTGGTGCTCAGGTACACAGGGGTCAAAGGCCGTGTGCAAAGAAGCAGAATAGCGGGAATGAAATCCAAGTATTCCGGAATGAGAATAGTTCCCAAGGGAATCCTCATTTGCATTGTTCCAACTATTCTTATTCCGGATTGATCCCAAACGAACGCGCCCTTAAAAGCCCAATGGTGTTACATGTACCATGGCAATATGCTAAACTCGACACGCCTACATGTATGGGAAATTAATACTGCAATAGACCATTTGCACGATGACGTCATATGACTACAACTACCAGAATCCTTCAGTTTTTTGTTTTGTAGTGCAAATTGGGGCTATTGTTATTTAAACCGCACTGGGATTACAAAATTTAAATAAGAAAAGGAAAACGAAATGAATTCTGGTAGTTGTAGTCAAATGACGCCATCATGCAAATGTCCTATATTTTGATTTCAGGGTAAAATGTGATGGCAATCCGCTGAGTATAACTAATTGTTTTGCCTCCCAATATACTAAATAGGGAAACCAAAAACTACATTTTACAGTTGTGTGCTTATAATCGAAGGAAAGCGAGGACAGCGAACACTCGTGCTAACTGCTAAAAGCTGAAGGAAGGGAAAAGGACTGGGAACTAATATTTGAAAGGGACTGGGAACTAATAATTTGCCTCGCATGGCTCGCATGGCTCGCATGACTCACATGGCTCGCTGGCTCGCAGTTTGTCAATACCCGTTTTAAACCTTAAGTATCATTATGACGCGGAATGTTCCATTTCAAAGTGCTGAAACGAGGTCAACAAAAATCGAAATTTCGTAAATTGCACCTTTTGTAAACGGTTCGTTGTTATGTACATATAAGATTAGTAATATCTTCAAACCTTCTAGGTTGTTGAGAGTCGGACGCTTTGCTTCAGCTGAGAAGAAACTCCTAAAGCGGCATTTGTTCTACTGTTGAAAACTACACAAAAAGCATTCTCATTTACGTTTATCTGAGGCTTTCCAGAAGTGACACTCAGACGTGCCATACAATACCAAAAATATGTTAAGTGACCATGAAGTTGTTAAGCGGATTTTCATACATGTACTTAACTGCAGTTGGTATTGGCAGTTGGAAGCTCGCTACATAATGATTCAAATGCGGTTGACTTTTCGTTACAACCTGGAGCCTCTATTTCAAGACAACAAGTAACCACTTAAAACAGTTTCAAACTCTTTTTGATAGTTATAGCCAGTTTATTACATTTATGGTTAAAATGTATTACATTTATGGTGAGTCAGATTATTACATTTATGGTTAAAAATGTATTACATATATGGTTAGTCATTTATTACATTTATGGTTGATTTTTATTACATTTATGGTTGGTATTACATTTATGGTTGATTTTTATTACATTTATGGTGACTATTACATTTATGGTTGTTATTACATTTATGGGTGATACAAGGTGTGCAATGACAATGGAATGGAATAGAATGTTTTTATAGAACACTGCTGTAACTCCAGTGACACTGGGAAAGGATCTACCCAGAGCTTAAGTAACAGGGAAATTGGAAGTGCTGTCAATTTTGTGGGGATTTTGAACAGTGACATTAGATATTTCATGGGGAACAAATGGAGTCCATTCATATTCTTTTCATTTAACCATGGTGACATTTAAAGATAACTTACATTCTTCTTTATCTTTTGGAGATTTGTTGATGAAGAGAGTAGGTCTTTTCCACTTTTGCAATTTATCAACCCTTCTTCTCTTGGTGGGCAATCCAATTGTTGTAAGATCTGAACCCTTTGGTCTTCCACGTCGTAGCATTTTTGGTGGCATATTTATCTCAGAGATATCTACTAAAAAAAGATACAAAATTTAATAGTAGACAGAGAAAGAAATTGCTCATATTCACATATTGACCACATTGAACACAGGGTTCCCACAAGATTGTATGTGTCATGATTCAATTTTTTACTTGGTACAATTTCATATTTTCCTTTGTTCTGGTGTATGGTAATTTATATAATGTTTCAAATTGTACCAAGAGTAATATTGAACCACATCATATCTACAAGCATATACTACTGTATTTGAATACATCTGTGTTATGATTTTTGACATAGCATATTGGAGTCTAGATACTACAAGAAATCAATTCACTCTTTCACAGCCAAAAAATTCACCTGTAGCTGCCTGTGGAGCCCCACCATCTGCAGTCTTGACATTTTCTGGATTAGATCTTTCATGCAGCATTTCCATCTTCTGATCCTGTTTATTTCCACTGCTGATTGTATTGCAGTCCAAATCTTCAGTCGCTGGTGGTTTTTGCACAGAGTCCAATATTATTTCTCTTCCCTGCTGCCATGCTGCAAGAATATCTTGCAGTGTGGCAAGGCGTCTGCGAAATTGATCCCTTGAGGCTTCACTAGCAACACTTGCCAGCTTCTGGGCTACTCCAAACACTTTGCGATATTTCTCATGCTGGGAGAGAACTTTTCTTTCTTTTGGCTTACTCTCATCAAGAGTGAGTGAAACAGCACCATTGTCACATTGATAGGGATCTTCATTTGGGCCACATTTTGCTGGTTGGAATATACGATGTGATTTCAAATAATATTCCTTAGACCACCTTTTGTCGCAAAGGCTCACAGCAAACAGGGGTTGCCCAAGTTCCTTTCTCAGAGCAAATATATGCCGGCAGGGAAGTTTCATCGAAGAAGCAAAATCACATTGGCATTTTTCAGGAGAGACAGTCAGAATTCCTTTACTTGTCTTCAAAGTAAATGTAGTAGAAGCAGATGTTGCCTCTTGGAAGTTTCCAACTTGAGATGCAAGTGACAGTTGACTCATAATGTGCTTGAAAGCAAAAGGTGTCAAGAAATTAAAATAATCATATTCATCTGGACCAAGGTGACAAAGGTTAACCGGTATTTTCTGGAATATTGTTGTTGCCCGATGATTTCTTTCCATTCGTAATGATGATAGGCAATCTTGTAGATTTTCATGAAAGTCCAGCAGCTGGGCATACCTTTCAATTACATCTTTTAATTTCTGGTTAATGCTTTCAACACGATTGTTGGTGGAATTTAAAAAGTTTGTAAAACTGCTTTTTAGGCCTTCCACCCACTGAACACGAATGGGATGCCAGTTCTCATTGAAGTAATCCTTCACAGCAGAGAATCTGGTAGACATGAGCTGTTTATACAAGTTGGTGTACTGTTCTTCACTTTTAGCATAAACCATAGACTGCAATAGTTCTAACACTTGCTGCCTCTCCTCACTTGTTAAACCCATCTTCTCTGTTGTTACTTCTCGACGGAAACTCTTCATTGTGTGAAACAGGCATATCAACAGTCCTGCTTGCGGCAGTTCTTCTTGCAGAACTTGACGCTCAGTCATGTCCTTGTCTGCCATGATGCAATTAATTAGTTCCCAATTTGGATTATTTGTTTTGAAATAGTTCATCATCTGCTTTATGGTATCCTTTTGCTCATCTGCTGTTAACATCAGTCCAACTATTTCACTTTCCCCATTGCCATCTACAACCATTATCACATACAAAGGCAGCCGCAAGTCATTAAGTTTATAGGTTGCATCAACTAGTATGATTTCAGGATAGGCATTGAACATTTCTCGCATCTCTTCATCCTGATAAAAGAGGCCTTTAAAGTTTTTCTCACTATCTGCATAGACTTCAACTATGGCACCTAATCAGAAGAGGAAAAAGTAAAATTAATAACGCATGTTTCAATTACCTTTTCCCTGACATCAAATTGCAAACCTCTCCCTGTTTATGTTTGTTTATGTAATTTATCAGGATCAGTTTCAGGGTTCTCCAGAGAAATTAGACTACCTGGCTGTAAATTGAAAGTAGGCGGCACCTGGTATTCGAGTGCCCAAAGGGCAAGAGTATCTAGGCGGGTCCGGGGACAAACCCCACGGAAAAGTTTGAAAAATGAAGACACTGGAGACACATTCTGGTGCATTTTGGGGACAACAGAGATGAAAAAAATTGTTTCATTTTCAGCCAGTTTTTAACCTTTTTATTATTCACAGAAAAAATTATTGCTACCCTTAATATGCTTTATATACTAAAGAAAAACATTATGGCCCGAAAGAAATCACTTTTCTTTTATCTTATGGCTACGAAGTATTTGTTTTTATAGCCATACAAGTGTTGGGATTTATCCTTTATTTATAGGTCGGATTTATCCTTATTTTCCCCCTAAATATTTTCTGACTAGCCAGCGGCCCAGGGACGAGTAGACGGTGATTTTCGCCGGAGCTTTTTTTTTTTTTAATTTTTTTTATTGGCCATATTACAATAACACATTAACATAAAAAGAATAGAGATAACAATGGCGAGGAGGCCTAAAAGAAACTATGAAGCTTATGTTAATTAGGCCTCCTCAGCTTCAGTTTTGTAAGATGACATTAACAATATAAGAAAATAAGAACATGACGACGGATACTTTTTGACATATTTATATAAGATTACTAATATTTATTACAAATAAACGTCTTAATTGCTTTTTTAAAGGAGGCAGGGGAGGACGAGTTCACGATCTCATTAGATAAGGAGTTGTAAAATTTGGGTCCTTGGTAAAAAACGGAAAATTGTTTGATATTAGTCCGACAGAAAGGTAGACGAAAAGCGTGGGAATTCCTCGTATTATATGAATGAATTTGTCTCTGTAAGGTAAATTTACAATAAAAATTTAAAGGAAGAGTACGGTTTTGATAGGAATACATGAATAAGCCAAGTTGTAATAGGTGTATGTCATGAAATTTTAAAATGCCAAGGAGAACCCTGCAGTTTTGAGGAATTGAGTTGACATCACACTGTTTATTTAAATTTAGCTTATATGTTTCATATAGATTGTTCATAATTTTAAAAGTCCTTTAAACGTTGGTGTTTGGCGAGGATTAAACTGGAGACTTAAAGGCACTAATTAACAAAGCATGGTTTGTTCCTTACCAGGGAACCTCTTCATTTCTTCTATCAATTCAGTAAGTCCACCATGTCTTCTTTCTACCATGTTGTGAATGTCTTTTAGAGTGACCGATTTCCCAGTTCCTTTCCTTATATGTTGCTGGATTAACTTTTTGTTGGCCCTCATTTTGAGCATCAGTTTGACCTCTGCCTTTTCCTTTTCATTTATTCCTCTTTGTCGGGGAAAATGTTGAAATCCTCTCTGTTCAGAAAGAATGGTAGTAATGTTCATTAACCCTACCCTATTCAGCCTGGGCTTTTTTGGAGTTCCTGAGCCTGAATGTCCGCCCCCCCCTCGTAATTTAAAGAAAATTAAAGCTATGACAATGAAACCTAGAAGGTGCATAGTACGTCCAAAACTGTCTCCTTTGCGGTCCGCACAATAAAACGATGACGTCATATGACGTAGTTATTAGGTAATCAGTTATACAGCCGCCATCTAGGATCCGCCATCTTGGATTTCTAAAATTTTTTAAAACCTCTTAAAAACCGTCCAAATTGACTCAAAATTAATCAAAACTAATAAATAAATGCTAAATGGCGTAAAAATATAAGTTATACCAATAAACATTGTTTTTCTTCATTCAAAGGTACAAATATGCAAATTTGAAAAAAACATGGCTGTCAAAGTCTTGTTGCCATGGAAACATCAAGTCACGTGATCAATAAATTGCCATATGAAATTGTTGCCAGATAAATTTTAGGAAAAGTCACAGTTTGATGGCGTTTGAATACATATTAAAGAAGTTATGAATGTTGAAAGTTAGCGCAGGCACTTTGTGCCCCCCCCCCCCCCCCCCCAGGCTGAATAGGGTTAAATATCCGTACTCTGAAACATTTGCTTTGGTTATTAGTGATGAAATTCTATATGATGTCATGGATTATAGTACACTATGATTTAGTGATCATGCATTTTCTACTATGATACCAGATTAGGCGGTCGCATATGTACTTGTTATTTGTTTCTATATTTAGGATAAATGAGCTTGTAGACATCAAGTTTACCTTCAACTTCTTTAGGTAGTTGCTGAAGAGGTAATGACATACTTGCTATTTTAAGACAAATCAGACTACTGAAACAATACCTCTTAAAACCTACCCTATTGGTTAGTACTTTATGTCACTACACTGTGTCTAACTCGAGTATGTGACTTTGTACTCATCTCAATAAGATAACATGTCATGCATGCAATGTGGATTTCTCATAGTTCTGTCCATTGTTTTGTTTCATGTACCTCATTGATTGGATGGTTGTGTTCCTTCACAAACTCCTTAACCACTAGTTTTTGTCCATCTGCAGAAGTTCTAAATTTGATGACCATGGGACAGCACATCTGAAAAGTGCTGGAAGAAAATGTCACCTATTTTTAGTATAATAATAATAATAATAATAATAATAATAATAATAATAATAATAATAATAATAAAACAATAAAAACTTTATTCACAATTTAAAAATATCTTAATTACAAAAGATAAAAATAGAAATAATTGATAATAAAAATTCAAAATTCTATAAAATTACAAATTCCATGATGCAGAGATATTTAAAAAATTATAAAATCAAATTATACTAATGACGGCTAAACCAGTGTCCATAAAACGCCCTGAGTATAAAAGCATATAAACCGTGTATTTCAAATATCCGCACTAGCTACATTTATTTTACAATCTAAGGATTGCTCTATCTTGCTACGAAACGGTGTTCGCAAACCTCTAACGCATGCATGTACCGATCTTAAGAGTTCAAATGAAATCTGTGTCCTGAGCCAAGTAAAATAATAATAATAATAATAATAATAACTTTATTCAGGTGTCAAATGTACAAATAGCCAAAAAACATATTTGTTTCAATGGAAACCTACAGATAATGGTCCAATTTCGTTAACAAATACTCTACCAGTGCACAGAAACTAGTATTTGTTATCGTTGGCTGCGGATGGCCAGGATGGAAGGGGATTGTAACCTGAAAAAATTGGCCATTTTTTCAAGTTCCTACCAAGTGTCTTGGAAAAATCGCAAAAAAGTATTATGGTTTGTTCTTTCTTGAATAAATCACTTGATACTTTCTTCTTGGTGTTCCAAGAACAATTGTATGTTTGAGCAAAGGTACCTTGTCAACTATTTGGTGTACTTTGAGTCTAAACACAACAGAAACTGCGTGACAATGCCCCTTTAAAGTGCCTATCACCTCTAGAAAGTTATTTTCAGAATCAACTCTATGTACATTGAATAGTTGAATGGTAAAATATTTCTTGTTTTGAACATTGTGTTACTGAGTTATAGTAATTTGAATTTACAAAATGCTAATTAGATGACGTCAACCTGGGATCATTTGTTGTACAGCTATTTCTTTTCACCTCCAAGTAACATTTTTTAAGAATCAATTGACTTTCCACAGTTTATTTTTAGTATTTATCAAAATAATTATCCTCAAGCTGTAAACTGCGCATTGTAAATTGGTGTAGAAATGATGGCAAATTCCCGGGTTGACGTCATCTAATTAGCATTTTGTAAATTCAAATCTCTATAACTCACAAATGCGACGTTCAAAACAAGAAATATTTTACCATTCAACTATTCAATGTACATAGAGTTGATTCTGAAGATAACTTTCTAGGGGTGATAGGAACTTTAAATACAAGTATTAATTTGACTTACTGCTGGTTAGGCCTGTGATCCTTTGACAGTGACTTGAAGTTCTTTCCTCCATGCACACAGGCAAAGTCTATTTCACTAAACATCAAGTCTGCATTCAGTTTCTTTTTGGGGCATTTTTTGGCATGTGCAGTCAGGCCTCTGGAACTCCTCTTATAGAGCTGCACAAAGTTCTTCCTCTCAAATCTTTGAATGGCATCTTCTAAGTTACCATAGGAAAGAAATTCAGTACCAATTTCAATATTGTCGATATTATCTGGGGAATCGAGCCTAGTTCTTTTGGAAGCCCTTGAATCTTCAACAGAAGTTCTTTTAGTGGATCCATTTGGTGGCTGTTGACAATGTGGAGTGTCATCAGTTGCAGTTGGTGGCACTCCAGTTGCTGGTTGGGCTTCCTGGGAGGTATCATCAGTTGCAGTTGGTGGCATTCCAGTTGCTGGTTGGGCTTCCTGGGAGGTATCATCAGTTGCAGTTGGTGGCATTCCAGTTGCTGGTTGGGCTTCCTGGGAGGTATCATCAGTTGCAGCTGGTGGCACTCCAGTGGCTTGTTGGTCTTCCCGGGAGGTATCATCAGCAGCAGGTGGTGGCACTCCAGTGGTTGATTGGTCTTCCTGGAAGGTATCATCAGCAGCAGGTGGTGGCACTCCAGTGGTTGATTGGTCTTCCTGGGAGGTATCATCAGCTGCAGCTGGTGGCACTCCAGTGGCTCGTTGGTCTTCCTGGGAGGTATCATCAGCTACAGGTGGTGGCACTCCAGTGGCTGGTTGGTCTTGGGAGGTATCATCTGCTGCAGTTGGTGGCACTCCAGTAGCTGATTGGTCTTCCTGGAAGGTATCAGCTGCAGTTGGTGGCAATCCAGTGGCTGGTTGGTCTTCCTTGGAGGTATCATCTGCTGCAGTTGGTGGCACTCCAATAGCTGATTGATCTTCTTCAGAGGTATCATCAGTTGCAGCTGGTGGCACTCCACTAGCTGATTGGTCTTCCTGGAAGGTATCAGCTGCAGTTGGTGGCAATCCAGTGGCTGGTTGGTCTTCCTTGGAGGTATCATCTGCTGCAGTTGGTGGCACTCCAATAGCTGATTGATCTTCTTCAGAGGTATCATCAGTTGCAGCTGGTGGCACTCCACTAGCTGATTGGTCTTCCTGTGAGGTATCATCAGCTCCAGGTGGTGCTACTCCAGATGTTGGCTGGTGGTCCTGTGGATTGCTTGCAGCTGCAGTTGGGGTTGACTGTCTTAAAACTTCAAAGTGGGGTGAATTGTTGGTAATGCCAAGCAGTTTCAGGTCAACTTTCTTTGTCATCAACCAGTGAATAAGAACAAGTCTTAAATATGCTGCATGCTTTGTTGGTTCCATTAACCAAGAGATTGGTTCAGGGAGGGGTTCTTTGTTATTAAGGAAACCACATCTCCACAACGCATCATCGGTACAGCTTATGGCCCCCAATATGGTTGCAATTACTCCACAAATATTGCCACAAGTCTGAAGTGGAACATTTTGGAAGCATTGATTTGTGCACTGATGGACACTGCGACTGGTGAGGTTTTCCTTATGCGCCAGAAATCTCCCCATTGCTGGTCTTCTAAAAATCATCACTTTTTTGAAAACTCGTCAAGAATGTGATTTACAGTGTCCTGCAAATCTTTGGGAGCGGCCCATCCAAGAGTGTCACAATACAGCCATTTGTTTACCGTTGTGTCAATGTATAACAGTGTCCAGTGGCATCCAGGTTCACTTGGTGTGCCCACAAATGTTTTTGTCATGTTACCACCAACATTGACAATGAAAGTAAGGAATTTTATTTGCTTGTTATTTGTTTTCCCAACTAACCCCTGAAGCTGGCTTCCTGTTAAACCAATCAAGTCATTTAGAAGAAAAACTTGACTAGCTCCACTGCTTTGGCTGTTAACAAGATCCAAAACCCCTTGGATGATTGAAAGATTCAACCAGTTCGATCCAGTAAGAGTAGCCAGGTCAGATGCTAATATTGTTTTATTCATAACCACTTTTCCATCACTGTTATCAAAGATGAGCTTTTCATACTCATCTAGTAAGCCATTTGGCAACAGACAGTGTTCATTGGGTGGTTTAACAGCCTGGTTTAACCACCATTTTTCTTGCTTCACCCTTGCTGCTATATCCCTCAGACCATGAATTTTGAGCAAAGTTTCAACAGCTGATTTGGTGAAAGTTCCCAGGAAACAAGAAATTGCCTTGCATTTCCCATGATTCATAGAATGCAGCATGTTATCACAGATGGATTTAGAGGGCATCTGTGTGACAGTAGTTATGTCAGTGACGTGTTTGGGAATGATCACATGATAGGTTTGTGGTCCTGGTGGAGCGATTAAAGGAAATGATATTTCAGATAACTTGCCCCTGTTTATCTTGTAAAAGTCGTTTGTGAGAATTATTTCCTGTCAAAGAAAGAAAGTAAATAAACTGATAAACCACAAATACATTAAAACCTTGTTATCTGGTCTTGGTTATGATCAGCACCTATGTATGTCTCTTACATAATTACTGTACATGATCAAACATATGGGTCAAGACAACAGTGGGAAAGTTTTTAGTAAGGATAAATTATGTTGATGTTTGAATATTTTTCCAAATTAATTAAAACCACAAGTAATTTAGGCTTACAGAAACCAGCCAAGAGAAATTATTTGTTATTTATGGGTCCTAAATATTGAGGGTTGTCCAATACTCTGACAAATTTATGCAGAGCATTGTATTGTATTATATGACCATAACAATACTTTAACAATACACTCTAGAACGGCACAACACAGCACAATGTATTACAGTACACTGCTATGCATAAATTTGTCAGATCAGAGTATTGGACAGGTATGTAAATATTTCTAATGCACCCTTACAAAATATGATATTTTCCATGAGAATAATAATGAAATCTTATTTTTCATAAGATAAATCTTACAACTTCTGTAAATATAATTTAATTACTAGAGCAATAAAGTGATATTAAAGGATTAGAAGATTGCCAGTAGTGAATAATTGCAAGGTACTTTGCAGATGTAATGTGAAAACTGAACAATACTGGCAGCCCAAAAGGGTAAATATTTTCAAACTTTTTAGCTTTACATGTACCTTCAATAATGGATCTTGCACTGTTTTCCTTGAAGGGCATGTGTCACCGCGTTTAAAATATTTTTTCTGTTTTCCTTGGAATGAAAGATAAACACTGTCACCTTATTTGATTAAGGAGCCTTCATATCATGGTGTTGATATTGCTTGTAATCATTTCACAAGGTAAAGTGAATTAAAGCGAACAACTTACTTTGGGATGACATGTTGCTCTGCATTCTTCCGACTTCACAGTTCACCACGGATTCTCAGAGGTAGAGATATTCCCTGACACAACTTACGTACAGCTCAACAATCTACGGTGTTCCAGAGATGATATGCCTGCGATACAAATTTTCGCGCGCTTTTCGCGGCATTTTTTTAGTCCGGCTGAGTAACCAGGCTCGCGGCTTTCGGGGCCGTACGAATAGTTCGGTAAAATTTCCAAGTTCAAGTTTATTTGGCTCAAATAAGCAGCGCTCCCTAGAATCGCTTAATTCTTCTAAAGTTATATATAATATTTTGGATTAGCAAGAATCACCAATTACATTGAAAATCAATGAAATATTCAGACTCCCGTACGAATAGCAAATCGCAGTTGGTCGTACGGGAGTATTCTTTGACGCGAAAAATTTCGAAGTGTCACGCAATGAGTCGCTCGCGTAGTGTACAGAGACTCGGCAAATTGGTCTGAGCCAAATCAACATCGCTTACCAGAAGCGCTTCGTAAAGCTAAACGAACATTTAATATTTTGGATCAACAAAAGTGAAGAATAACATAGTAAATTGACGAAAGTTTTGGACTCCCGTACGAATAGCAAATTCGCAGTTGGCCGTACGGGAGTATACTTTGACGCGAAAAATTTCCAAGTGTCAAGAAATGAGTCGCTCGCGTAGTGTACAGAGACTCGGCAAATTAGTCTGAGCCAAATCAACATCGCTTACCAGAAGCGCTTCGTAAAGCTTAACGAACATTTAATATTGTGGATCAACAAAAGTGAAGAATAACATAGTAAATTGACGAAAGTTTTGGACTCCCGTACGAATAGCAAATGGCAGTCCGGGTGCCGTACGAATAGCCACTGCGTTCAATAAAACCGTAAAATCTTACCTCTCAGATATTCCAGGCGGAAATTCAGCTTCTGTTTTGTGCACCATTTTGCAAAAAGGAAGAGAAAATTGATGAAAACACCACTGATCTCGATGATTTCCCGCCCAATCTCAATCTCGTACCCAGAGTCCTCAGGCTTCTTGGTCAGCGGGGACGTCGCCAGGAGAGACTCTGGGATAATGGAATTTTTATCCCAGAAAATCTGGGAATGCGGTTTTAGTGCGCATGTCTACGATCAGAAACGGAAGTCAGATTTCCCAGAAAGGCAGACATGACAGGGAACAAGAAAGTCGGCAAGAAAGCTGAAGTAAACGTTTACGCAGCACAAGGTACTGGAATGTTTCAACAAACATGCCCCTAAAGTAATAAATTTCAGTGGATTTCTGAAGGAAAAAGTGAAAGATGGAGTGTCTGGCCCTTTCCAATTTCGGTAAGTGTTCGTCTTTGTAACATAGCATTCTAACAGCATTCTAAACATTGTTTATTAAGCAAGCAATTTCTTCGTCGGCGCATGATTTGGGTTAAGATCGTTAAAAAACAGAGCAATGTCAAGCCGCAAGCCGTATAAGAAGAGCTGTTCTTGCCGTCCTTCCGACCGGTTTCGGGGGTTCTGACGGGAGTTTTTGACTTCGTGACAAAGCTGTACAAAGGATCGAGCAATTGTCTAATTAGTTGTGTCTCCATTAAACGCTCTCATGAGATATCAGATCTCTTAGCTATAAAGCGAAAAAGGTGTGACCTGCTTCATGGTTCACTGACAGTCTGTGTGGGAGATTCCAGCAGAGGTGAATGTGCTGCTTGATGAGCTGAAGGTTGCAAATTTCACGACTGGATTGACTATTAGAGTGATAAGAATGGGGTCAAATTTTTCAAATGACCGCCTCATTGGGCTATTGCATTTAATATCCGCACCCCCCCCCCCCCCCCCCGTTGAGGAACACAGTTTGTGCATCGCCCCTCAAGAAGTCTCCAGAAAGACCATCCCCCCGTAGAATTCCTTTCCAAAACAGTGTCCCCCTAAAGAATTCCCTATCATCGACTGTGTTTTTCCTGCCACCCCTGAAGAATTCCTTTGTTTTTTCCTTAGTTCCCTGGAAGAATTCCTCATATTTACACCATGACCCCCTAAAGAATTCTGTCAAAATGTGCTGCGAACCCTGAAGAAATCCACTGTTCCTCAACCCGGGGGGGGGGGGGGGGGGGGTACAAAAATTTGATGGCATAGCCCATTGGAAATTGAAAATAAGGAAGACCAAGGATGCATAATTGATAAATACAAAGTGAATAAGGTGGGATCGCAAAAATAGCGACTAAGATAAGGGTCTATAATAATATTGGGCACAAAATAAGCTACAATGAGAAAGCAAAAGTTGACCCAAGTACCCCCCCCCCCCCAAAAAAAAAAAGAAAGAAAGAAAAAAGGATAACAGTATCCACCTTTTGAAGAACCAAGGCATGAAAAAGCATGACAAGACATTTGAAAAGTTTGCAGTGAATCAGTTTATTGTTATATACTTGTTATTGTTCTCAAACATGCTGGCCTTTGCATGATCTCACTAATGCTGCTCGTGTTAGTAAGAGTGGTTTTCAATCAAGTGTCACAAAACCAAAATAAAAGTAATCACTCTGTTGATTGGCAACTGAGGCAGATGATCCAATTAACCAATGAGAACTTAAAGGGGAAGTATCACTGTGATTTTGACCTCTTCTGGTCAAAACCATGCTACAATACCCTTAATTATTTACAAAGTAATACTAAAACACCAAGACAAAAAAAAACAATCCTTGAAAGTCAGAACAAATTATGGTCTGTTTTAGCTCATTTTGGAGATGAAAATGTTGGTCGGAACTTAAAAAAATATAGGCTAAGGTTTTTCAAGTTGCAATTCATAAAAACCCATGAGTCTGTCTAATGATTAGATATACTTATTGACGGTTTTGGTACATTTTGTGGTCCTTTATTGCAAAACTGGACCGGCATTATTTTCAATTTCTACATATCGTCAGTTGACATTAATTATAATTCGATTACCAGGAAATCGGTGGGCATAATACAAATAGCCCAGTTCTTATAGCAGGTGTTCTTTCCCTTCTCCCCTATCTTTTTTCATGCCCCCCTCCCTGTTTATGCTTGCCATGCAGGCTAGTAAGTAATTTGTGGATACTTCTGGTAGCAAATCACAATTTGTTTGATTTCTGATCTTGATTGATTGTGGAAGTGGCAGAAATTTTCATTCTTTTACCGCAATCACAAGGCATAGTTGAAGTTGTAAAATCATTAAGGAGATTGATGACAATTAAATATTCTTTTGTCACTTTATTGAAAGTGCTTCAGGAGTTAATGTTAATTGCCTTTACATGTTGATTATTTTGAGAAGGTTACTCTGGTTTAAAGTGACAGGAGTGTATGGTTTTTAGTTTTTTGGGGTTATAAAATATTCCACCTTGTACTTTTTCGGGTTGTAAGCTTTTGAAAGGAATAATTTATACTGCTCTTTCCAGTAATTAAACTGCAACCACAGTGACTGTTATTGTATAGATGAATTGAACATATATTCAAATTCTATATATGTTTATATTTTATTTCCTTAATATTTATTTTTATTTCTTAATTTTACTTTTATTTATTTCAGTGTTAAAGGGTTTCCTGTGGGAACACGGAGTGCAGCATTGGCTGGTCGTGAAGAGATTTGATTTTGCTGTGGTCTGATGTCTGTGTTGGCAGTGGATAACCTTTGACAATAATGTTGGTCAAGATTCGAGAGTCAAAATTGTCAAAGCTAGGTTATCCACAACTCATGCTCTTTCTGGACCTTCTTCACACAATCCACTAGACCGTCACCTAGGTCGTCCAGCATGTTGCAATGTGTAAGGCAAGATTTTGCCAAACCAAGAGAATTGTATCTATCCATAATCAGATGTACTGCTATCAAATGTCTGAACAATAAGAAATGATTGAAGTTACATAATAAAACTTATGCTATTGTGAACTGTTATCATAAACAATACAGTGTAGATTGGGAATTTTGCATCTGAGAGGTCATTGTAACCTAATTTTTACTATGGGACCTGCAGCTTTAAAAAAATGACATGAAAAGAGCATATTATTTAATGAAATTTGTTAAAACTGCCCAAGTTTGAGATCCCTGACTTTTAATTTCTGGTGTTCCTAAATTTGGAGGGAGTCTATATATACTGGGGCTTGCTATATACTTTTGCTTGTTTAATTCTACACAAAAAACAGTTGTCAGGTCATGACCCACAGCTGCAAAGTGCCTAATATGAAATTGCAGTTTTGGATCTAGGGGGTGGGGGGGAGGGGTTGGGGCACCCAGGCCAGCCCCTGCCCTCCCTTTGTTTGGTAAACTTGCTGTGCTTTGCCGGAATTATCTTCACAGAATTTGACATTCACAGTGGAGCCTTCAAGAGCACCACCCTCCCTTAGCTGATACAAAAATGAATTTGCATAAACATTCAATTATGTACAATGCTATTATTATTGAAATTATATTCCTACTAATTTAACCCTTTAAGCCTTTTGAGTGATCAGCATCAAATTTCTCTTTGTAATATTAATGCCTTATCAATCAAAAAGGTCATGAGAATTACGGACATGATCACACAAGATTAAATTTCTCCCCACTACTTCTATAGGAAATGTATGGGGCTAGAAATGGGAATTTAAATTTTGATGTTTTAACATCAAAATTTAAATTCCCATTTCTAACCCTTAAAAGGCTTAAAGGGTTAATGGATACAATATTATATTGGATTCAGTGCATGTAAAAAAAAATTAGCAGTATATTCTTGGCTTTCACTTACGTCATATCAAAATTCAGAAGCATTAAAAAATAGATTTCGAATCCAAAATGTTTATGGAATTGTAAAGAGTTTAAAACTACATATCTCGGCCAAATTTTGAAGCGCAAAAGCATTTCGTTCAAGAGTTATAGGCAAACGAGTATTAGATGTTTTTAGTAAGAAATGTATGGAGCAGCCATCTTTGTGCCTCTAAGAGGGGCACAAAGATGGCGGCCAAAAATTCAAAGTCTTAATTACACCAAAAATCACATCCAAAAATATTGTATTTACTATAAGCTCAATTAACTCAGCTTATAAGCACTTATAATGCAAACAATAACTTTCAGCTGATTCAATTTTGTTTATTTTCGCGGCTTATCTGAAATAGCGTGACGCCTTGCGTGACACATTTAAAACCTTTGTAAATCGGAAGCAAAACATCGTTAAAACCTGAAACTTTTTGTGAAGGATTATAACACTTGTATCCACATACCATGTTAGAAACAGCTTTGTAGGACGTTTTCTTTAGATTTTTTAATTTTTATGACGTCATGTGAAAGCCAAGAATACATAACTGTTTGTTGTTAAACAAGACAAAATTGAAGACTATTTATTGGTCAACAAAAAAATATTCTTGTTTTCAATATCATTGGTGTCAGGAAGTAATTTACCTTATTAGTGGACTGTGTGTCCAATTGCATGGATGAAAGAAATGATTTTTTGAACAAGACTGAGCTCCCTTCATTGGGTATGCATAATTAATTTTAGGCCTATAACAGTAGCAATAAAATCAAGCAAGTCTGGAGCTCTTTCTTTAACCTCTTCAAGGACACTAATCCAAGTAAAGTTCTCAAGGGATGATTTTGTATTTTGTCCGAGGACATGCAAAACAAAGGGGCCATGTTTTCCATGCTTCGTTGCACATAGGTCAATGCAGCACTCAGTTCATCAATCTCTTCCAGGAAGTGGTATTTAACCCATGACTTTACACTAGTAACAGCATAACTGCTTTAGCAATCTCAGTGGGCATATTTGTCTCTAAGGCACACCAGGGCTTCCAGATATCTTCCTTCTGCAATGGCCTATTTGTATTTTCTGTTAGCTGGTGGAAAAAAAATTCAGTTGTAAATCATCTGACCAACAGAGGAATTTTTATTAAAAACACTCTTTATAAAATGGGTACCACTGAACACATGCAGTGCTGAATGGTAAAGCCTGTGTAGTGAACTAGAGCATCCCAGCCCATCAAGGCAGAAGTAGTTGACCATGATTACGCTTTAGAATCTGGCTTAAGCTACACTCTTGTAGGTCACCATTGGCCCACACTGTGACTTATAAACATTATCAAGTGAGCATTATTCTAAGTTGTAAATCTCTAGTTTTTAAAGGTACAGTATCTGGGACAGAAGTAATTATAAAGGCAGGGTTCCACATGAATGCCATTTTTCCACCACTTGACACATGGCTAATAATGGCAATATCTTGTTCACGTTTCAAGCAATCCAAAAACACTGCTCATCTCATGAATCTATGTTATGGGGTGTTTTGTAAATTTATGGGTGATTTTTGGGTATGTTTGGGAGAAAATAGTTTTTATCAAAGGATTGTAAAATTAAGAGAAATAAGAAATATTTTGAAGATTTAGTGAAGTTTTAAAATTAGAATTTGTAGTTAATAATTAATAGAGGGACACCAAGTTAGTCCGCTAGCAACCTACGGTGATCTTGTGTGGGTATCATAACTGTCTGTTGGTGTTCCAAAAATCATTTTCTTTCTTCTATCCAAATTCATGTGTACCCCTGCCTTAACCTAGCAAAGGACTTGGAGCTGAATGCATTTGCATGAGAACTTCAAACCTGTCAAAGACTCTACATCCACAAAATAAATTCTATAGGTACAATCTAGAATTTTATCAGTTATTTTTTAATTATTTTTTATATTTATATGTATTTATTTATTTATTTATTTATTTATTTATATATAATTAGATATATCCCCCTATAGTTTTATATCCCTATGTTTTGCACTCCTCTGGTGGCAAACACCTGAGCAGGATCACACCAACCCTAATGCTAAACTTGGGTGACCAGCCTTGCTCTATCCCTACCAATTAAAAGTATACATGCAAGTCATTTACTTGATATATTTATTGCTAGATGTAAAAACATTTATATTGTTTTAATTTGATTTTAGGGATCTATGAGAATTTGGGCAATGAATTCCAAGCATCTGCACCTAATTGGAAACAATTTATTTTGGAAAATATGTTATATAATTTAACAAATTTATTCACCTTGGACTTTCTCCGGGATTTCTTCACCGGTTTCTTGGGTTGGCTGATGCTTCCTTAGCACCACTGGCACAAAGTGTAATTTGTTTTTAATTACATCCATCTCCACGACCAGAGAGATCCTCCGCCGGTGCGTTTGCAGGCTTTGGGAGTTTACTATTCGTCTGAAACTGAATTGAGACTCCAGTAACTGGAGAACAAGAACACAGTCAGAACAAGAACTTCTTGTTGTGTGTGTGCTTTCGAAAAACCTCCCTTTCAAGTCAGGTAATACGGAAGAAGAAACAGCTGTTTGAGAGGGACTTCTATCTGCGATGGATGACTCTTCAACTCTAAACCTGAATCCTTCTTTCGATCGATCCTCGCTATTGTATTACAGATCTTGCAAAATAACAGGATCGTGGCATTTTGAGCTCGAAACTCGAAAGAACTCCAATGTCTTCTTTCTGTACGTTAATATTTCCGTACTTTCGAACAGCTTCAGCTATCCTTCGCTTGCGGCTTTTTCACAAAACAGTTTAGGATAGAATTTGTCCTTTTTTTCAATCAATTTTCCACAGCAGCGGCCAAAATAATCAATGGAAGATCCTTGCAGTATACAGTCCGGGTAGACTAAGAGGAGATTTTCAGGAAAGGCCTAGAAAATGAAAAACGTAGCACACCCCCTACATATTTGGTTTGATATCAGAAATTGATAGCAGGATACTTGTGTAACATTTTTAGGTATGATGTACTGATGTATCGTTGGGACATCTTCATGCTAGGGGCCCATTTGTGAGTACTGGTATGGTCCCTCTAAATTACGCATATTTTTAGGACCACTATTTTATGCTAATTCAACTTGACATTACTCCCCTCACATTGGCCTCAAACACTTCAAAATTGACTAAAGCATTAATGGCATAACTATTTCTCAATATAACATGCAAATAATTTAAAGGGGGTTTCCATAGTAACCGTTGCTATGGTAATTTTTACATGAGGGCTAATTAAGTAATATTTGCCAGATTCTCTCGAATGCGAGTCAAATTTTTTATCACTATGTTATCATTCATTTCAATAAGTTTCAATTATTTGGACATTATAGCATTGTTCTACTCAAAACATGCATTTTCTGTTTAACAACTGCAATCTACTTTATTGCATTGTTTACGAATTCCCTTAGCAACAGAATGGTTGAAAATTCTCTCTTTCAATAAGATGTTTAACATAGAGCACATCTAGTAACTTCATGTCTTTTTTGTGTTTACATTTTTCTTTGAGTGATCCTTGCCATCTCCGCCGATTCAAATATATCCCACAGTGCTTAGGGAGAAAAGCTCCCATAATGCAATTGGTACTTACAGGCTCAATAGTGCGGTCATCTTGGATTTACGCAGTCACAACGTTTTCATTCTAAGGTAACGTTTTTTGCTTTGAAAACAAGTCCTTTCGTATTTTTAGAGCAAGGTATTGGAAGTTATGCATAAATTGTGGAACAAATGGCCCAATTTATCTTGAACAGTAAGATATCAAACATGCAAGAAGATATGTAAATGACTGAAAGTGTAAAGCTGTGTAAAGGTTATTTGTCGCGTTTTTTTTTTTTTGACAAGTGTTACATGTTGTTGTCTTTTTCCTTTTCTTTTTTATCGTAAGCAACTCTCCGCGTACCACGCTCAGTTGATTAATTGATCGAGCGATTGATCGATCGATCGATCGATCAAGCATTGCACATATAAACTGTAAAATGTATCCCCGAATTATCGCAATATCTGTGTTTTAACGGTGCTCGCTACTTTAGATCTACTTCCTGAGTCTTTTTGTAGCGAAAAATTACTCAAAACACGCAAAACAATCAAATAAAAGAAAGAGAACAGCTGAGAGTAAAAGGACGCCATCTTGCTGCTGATAAATATTGGACCAGGGACTGGACTGTGAACTAGGGACTAAGAACTACAAACCCTGCTACGAACTATTGATCACGGCCTACTGACTACTTATTACAAAATATGTAAAGCCCAAAGGGCTTCTTGGTGTTTCACATTTCTGGAATTTAGGTTTATTGAATAGATCAGATAGAATGCTACATGATTAATTTTTACTTTTTCTTAAGATGCTTGATAATGGATAGTTGTACTGAAAGCAGCGACGAAGAAAAAGAAGTGAGACTTTTGCCACCAAAAAAGAAACTCAAACTATGTACAGACTTCACCAAATGTATCATTTGTCAAGAAACAAGCAGTGAAAAACTAAGATGCTCTACAGAGCCTGGATTAAGATCATTCAAAGAAGCTGTGGAGCTTAGACAAGATGAAACTTACCATAGGATTTCTTCTGCTTTTGAAAATTTAAATTCATTAAATGTTGTCTGGCATGGCAAGTGTTTTCAAAGTTATACAAGCAAGAGAAATCTTAGCTTCATTAAACCATTACGTTCTGTCAAAAGTAAAGACAGTCGTGATGTTGATAGACCAAGTTCGAGATCTCAAGTTGAAGCGGTGGATTGGTCACTTTGTCTATTCTGCCAGCAGAAAAAGTCAAAAGGAACAACAAAGCTGATGAACGTTTCAACATTTGATTCTTGCAAAGTTATTGAAGAGGCTGCAAGAGCAAGGAGTGATGAGAGCATGCTGTTGAAGATTTTGGGGGTTGATTTGATTGCTGCAGAGGCCAAATATCATAAACATTGCAGATCTCAGTACGTCAGTAAATCAAATTTGACTTTTGCTGACTTTCGAGTTGACGGCGAGGAAGATGTCTACACACAGGCATTTCAACAAATGAGGGAAGACATCAAACCACAGTTAGAATCAGGAGTGGCTCTTGACATGAAAACGCTCCTGGAGTCCTATCAGTTAATTCTAGAAAACCTTGGCTGCCACACGGCAAAAAGCTACAAGACAGAAAGGCTAAAACGCAGACTGCAGCAGTGTTTCCAAGAGGAAATTGTCTTTCAGAAGCTACCGGACCCCTCGAAGCCGGAGTTGGTTTACTCTAGTTCTATTTCTTTGCAGGATGTCATCAATGCAGCTGCTAAGAAAACTTGCCATTCGACTAAGATTTCAACGCCTTCTGAAGATGAGTCCTCAAACACACAGGACCTGAATGATGTCAACTCTACATTATACCACGCCGCTCAAATATTGAGGTCAAGCATAAGGAAAGAAAGCAAAAACATAGGGATTCAACCCGTTGATGTAGAGGATTTGAGTGCCTGTAATGTAAAGAGTCTTATGCCTACAGATCTTTACAAATTTCTCTGCTTGATGATCTCAAATCCAGACAAAGTTGATGTGTCCTCTCCAGCTGCTTCCAGTGATGCAGACGAGCGACATATTCTGGCTATTGCACAAGACCTGGTTTATGCCACAACGCATGGTCGCATCAAGACTCCAAAGCACATTGGCTTGGCGATGTCCGTCAGGCATATTTCAGGTTCAAAGCTCCTGGTGACAATGCTAAATAGGTTCGGTCACTGCTGCTCCTATGATGACATAGAAGTAATTGACACTAGCTTGGCATTAGAAATTATAGCCAACTCAGAGAGTTTGGGTGCTGTAATTCCATCTAACATTACA
Organism: Cladopsammia gracilis; assembly: GCA_022457155.1. Lineage (NCBI taxonomy): Eukaryota > Metazoa > Cnidaria > Anthozoa > Scleractinia > Dendrophylliidae > Cladopsammia > Cladopsammia gracilis. The sequence goes on along the minus strand of JAJGOT010000031.1, from coordinate 625,190 downwards.
CCTGGAGTGTTCGTTCAAGTCGCCGGAGACAATAATGACATCAACGAGGAGACGCTTGATGGGAAGCAAACCACCCATGCCACTACACTTGTCCTGTACCAAAGACAGCAATACGGGCCGAAACCAAAACCCGTGGTTCATTGTGACCATTCAGAGAAACGGCGGTCACTAAACATACCAGCTGCAAACCCACCCCTCTTGGAGTTTGGTGCCTGTGGAAAGCGACCTGCAGTAACTCTTTACAAAGACAAAGTAAAAGAAGAGTGGTTTCAGTCTTCAAGTTCTCTTCGTAGTGCTGCCATTCAGAAGGATCTCGGTTGGTTTTTAACACGTAGGTGTACGCACAAGTTGTTTATTGAAGATCTACATGTAGATTGCTGCGATGGCCCAGTTCATCAGCCCCTGCCAAGTTGGAGCGGATTTAATGCAAAGATTGCGAGTGAGCCTCCACCCTTAACCTCTGTTGGTTATTGCCCAATGATCAACGGTTCACCGACTGAATACAGTACAGTTTACACCGCAATGAAGAACGTTCAGGCAATGATGGAAGGACTAGGCCAGAAGCACAGTGTAATTACATTTGACCTCGCGATTTATATGAAAGCCAAAGAAATTCAGTGGCGACGACCCGAAGAATTCAGTAACACTGTGATCCGGATGGGGGGTTTCCATATAGCATTAAACTTCCTTGCAGTTATTGGAAAGATCTTCCAGGACAGTGGCATTGAAGACCTTCTTATAGAATCTGGTGTATATGGAAGCAGCACTGCATCGATGCTACTGAAAGGCAAGTCATATAACAGAGGCGTACGTGCACATAAGCTTGTTCTCGAAGCCCTGCTGAGACTGCAGTGGCAAGCGTTTGGAGCCTGGATGGAAGCCGGGGACCAACAGTCCGATATTGTGCTACCAACGTCTTCAAAAGATCAGTATTTGGCATTGATAAACAATTGTCAAAGATCAATTAATGATGAAGCCTCACTGAAAACCTCCTTTGATAAGTTGTGTTACAAACTCCCGCATCTTCAACAACTATTTGCAAGATTCTGCCAACAAGCCAGTCAGCAGTCTAAGCTATTCCAATTCTGGAACATGTACATTGATGTTGTTCTGTTGCTGTTGCGCTTCATTCGGGCCGAACGGGAGGGATCGTGGGAACTTCATCTGAATGCAGTGGCAGAAATGGTTCCTTACTTCTTTTCCATGGATCGCATCAACTATTCCAGGTTAGTTGGACAATTACGTCTGACTATCTTGACTATCTTTTTTTGCTACGGAAGAGACATTCTTCTTTTTCTTTCAGTTATGAACCATCTCAAGAGGTTACATTTATGGGAGATAATCTTTAACACAAGTATAAAAATTATGTTTTAACTAAATGGACAGATATGTACAACAAAAATGATCAGTAGCAGTTATCTAACTTATACTCTACTTTATTCTCACTTATTTTCGCGACTTCTCATTTTCGCGATTTAAAAAAAGTCGCAAAATTTAATACCTACGAGAAAAAGTGCCGCCATTGTTCTTGCAGAGTGACTGAAACCAATAACTACCGGTAAGTGTTTTGCTCCAACTAACTGATGCCTTTTCCATTAACTGCTTTATCGCTTCTGGTTGTAAATCAGTGAAGGATGTTTTAATGGTAAGAGAAAATTAGCGACATTTGCGTGAAATTTACTACCCTTTGAGTCCATTTTGCGAATTTTGGTTCCATCATTTTTGCGAAATGAAGTACGCATGAATTTAGTGACAACAAAGTAACAGAATTATTGTAGTTGTTTTCTTGCTAACAGTTTCGGAGATGTATTATTTTATAGTTGAAAAGGTTTCCTTTTTTAAACATTGTCCGCCAAAAAATGTCACACTTCTAATTTTCGGAATTTACCCCCTTTTACTTGTCCCTAACTACGACCTTATGCTCCTATCATTTCCAGGTGGCTCCCAATCTACTTGGCAGATATGCATTTGCTGCCCACTCTTGTTCCAGAAGTTCACAACGAATTCCTAAACGGTAACCACCCAGTGAGTAGATCAAGTCAACGCTTCAGCCAGGTTTGGACCGACATGGCCTTGGAACAAACCATCAACCTGGACAGCAAGACTAGAGGGGGTATTGTTGGCTTTACACAAAATGCCTCTGCTCTGGAGAGGTGGTTTATAACGAGTCACAAGAGAGCTTCGATAACTGCTGCAACCAAGCAACTTTGTAACCTTGAAGATTGTGACAAGATTGGGACTCACAAGGAGGCAGGTTCACAAAGAATAAAGAGGGATGAAACCGATGTTCAGAAACTCATAAACACAGTTACCACCACCATGTCAAACCCTTTTGATCTGAGTGAGGCATCGAGAGAATATCCTGTTCCATTACGAAACATCGCCACTGGAGTAGTTATGCCTCAGGACACAGCCCAGCAACTCATTGACTCTTTTAAGAAAGGAAAAGAAGAAGCAAAGAAGTTTACGAGTCAAAGAATGAACAGCGGTGAGGTCTCTTTTTGGAGCAAGATCTCGAAAGTAAATGTGAAAACATTCGCCTCTATGGCGAAAACTAATCACATCAAGTGCGCAGACGAGAAGATTATCACCATTTCAGCGGATCGCAACTTGTTCGGAAGACTTCTGATTGCTGCCAAGTGTCGTGATGTCGACGTGAAAGAAGTCCTGAGCTACGAACTGTCCACTGTGCCCTTTGCATTGGCACATGCTGATGGTGCGTTGCGGAAAACGACAAAAAGTGCTCTTATGGCCGAGATTGAACGAGAGTGTCAGGCACAGGGAAGACTTCCTCAAAGCGCACATTCGGCAGCGTTCATCTTTGATGGAATGGCCCTAGTTCAGATGTTGAAGTCTTCAGGCTGCCGCACATTCGGGGAGCTCGCTCAAAGGTACTTTAATGTGCTCTTCACACCTCTGGGACAAGGTCAGTGCACAAGAGTAGATGTTGTTTTTGACCGCTACGATGTTCAAGAGTCCATAAAGGAGAGTGAAAGACGGAGGAGGGGATCAAGCAGAGCACTGGAGATCCAAATCACAAACAAGCATACTCCGGTTCCAAAACAATGGGGGAAGTTCATCAGCAACCCGAACAACAAAGTTAACCTTTCCAGATTTCTTTGCCAAGAATGGTGCGGTTTGGGTGAACATCACTTACTTCCTGGTCAACAGCTGGTAATCGGAGGTGGCTTCGAAGATCCAACAGAAGCAGTTATTGTAACCTATGGATGCACAGATCCCCTTGCAGAGTTGAGATCAGACCATGAAGAAGCTGACACGAGGATGATCCTCTACGCCTCACACGCTTCCTCCACTAAAGACATTATTGTCATCCAGTCTCCTGATACAGATGTTGCTGTCTTAGCTATCTATGCTTTCCAGATGATACGGTGTGAAGAACTGTGGTTTAAGACTGGCGTAAAGGGTAAGGTCCGCTTCATCCCTGTCCATCTTGTTGCTGAGAAGCTTGGTAGGAATATTTGCACTGCGATTCCTGCATTCCATGCTCTCACTGGTTGCGATACTACTAGTGGTTTGTTTAAGATCGGAAAAAAGAAAGCATGGAAGGCATTCATCAAAGATTCCAGTCTTCATGAGCATGTTGGCAACCTTGGCATTCAGATTCCTCCATCAGAAAGCACTGTTGAAGCCTGTGAGAAGTTTATTTGTTCCCTTTATACAACCAACAAGAAGGCAGGAGTGACAGCTGACTACGTAAGATACTGGATGTTCTGCCAAAGGCATCAAAGAAGCGAAGGTTTACCGCCAACAAGCAACAGCTTACGACACCACATTGAAAGGGCTAACTACCAGGCATGTGTGTGGAAACGCTCCTTGAATGCAACACAACAACTGCCATCACCAGTCAACAATGGCTGGAGAAAAGTGGATAGTGTGTTGGAACCCCTGTTGATGTCCAAGGATCCAGCGCCACAAGGGCTGCTTGAATTGACGACATGCAGATGCAGCAAATCTGTCTGCAGAAGGGATGACTTGTGTTCCTGCAAAGCCAATAAGATGCCCTGTACTGAAGCATGCCTTTGTATGAATGATGAAAGTTGCGAAAATCCTCACAAGCCGATTGATGAAACACTTGAAAGCAGTGACGATGACCTAATGGATGCTGACGTTTAGGCTCTAAAGTTGTACAGAAGTAACTGTCATAGTACGGTTATGAGTTTTGCTGTTAGACAGTGATTCGTGAAAGGCACTATTAATCCGAGAATGCAATATATCTGGCATCAATCACAAATTACTCATTTGCCATACTAAATTCAGACATTAAAACAAGCAAACTGTTTGCTTTTGAAAGAAGAGAAATAAATTTTCCATGGCAATAGTTCCCATGAAAACATTTTGTGATCATGTGAAAAATTGAGATGAAATACAGTTTAACTAGTGCATCAGTGAGCTCATCATCTTCAATTCGAAAGGCAATTTTGTTTTGGGAAAGTCCAACGACGCAATCTGATCCTTTCATATGAGAATTAATTGAAGATTGTTAAAAACATTATCTGTTAACAGATTTTACTTGAAATACAAAATCCCTTAGAAATGGTTACCATGGTTTTGTAAACTCATTGAAGTGAAATATATCTGCATCAGTGTGATTTCGAAGAGTTTTGACCATTATCTGGGTTGTTAGGGTAAATATTACTTAATTAGCCCTCATGTAAAAATTACCATAGCAACGGTTACTATGAAAACCCCCTTTAAATTATTTGCATGTTATATTGAGAAATAGTTATGCCATTAATGCTTTAGTCAATTTTGAAGTGTCTGAGGCCAATTTGAGGGGAGTAATGTCAAGTTGAATCAGCATAAAATAGTGGTCCTAAAAATATGCATAATTTAGAGGGACCATACCAGCACTCACAAATGAGCCCCTAGCATGAAGATGTCCCAACGATTCATCAGTACATCATACCTAAAAATGTTCCACAAGTATCCTGCTGTCAATTTATGATATCAAACCAAATATGTAGGGGGTGTGCTACGACTCAAAATTTTCAGGGTTCTACCTCCTAGACTAGGGAGTATGCCAGTTTTGGCAGAAGCGAAAACAATGGTCTACGTCACCAACCATAACATGATCACCATGGCGATGGTCTTTTTCAAAACATTCAAAATGGCGGACAAGTGAGAGGAATCGAAGAGTATGGACAAAAATGCTCGTTTAATCGTGCCTTTTTTCTTGTCTTCTCGATGTCTGTGAATTGAGAAACACATCGAGGGTAAAGAAAAGCCATTCTTGCGCTAGAATTCATAGTTTGTCGTGCACTTTGTCTCTACTTCGAAAAATATTGGTAAGCACGCTAACAAGTTTGCGCCTGTTTATTTCATTTAATTGTCATATTGTTAGAAAAAAGAATGCTTTGGAAACAAATAAGAAAGTGAGCTGCTCTGTATTTTTTTCTGATGTTTGCAGAGAGTAATTTTTTGAGTAATTTGTCGCGAGTACGCGGTTTTATCACGTAGCCGGTTTACACGTAGTTTACGGTGAAGTTAAGCATTTTTGTTTTGTTTTTTCGTTGATTCCGTTTCGGCACAAGCTTTCATTTACGAATAAAATCTCTGGGTTTTCGAATTTGTCTTTTTTGTTTGTTTTTTCTGATGGAGTTCTGTCCTGGTGTACGAGCTCACAAGGGATTTAAGTCTGGCAATTTTGGGATAGCTTATATTGGCAATTTAGGCTAAGCAGGTTCTTAATTTCCATGAACGAGATATACAGTAGTTGCAGATTACCAGAAAAATAAATAAACTTGGGTTTGTTCCTTAAATATACAGTATTTATTCGTGACAACTGTATTATGATAAATAAGCCTAACAAAACTGATGACAGAATGTATATGTAGTCTTATCTTTACAACAAGAGTTGAAAAATGAATAAAATAAAATATTTTCTTCTAATATAATTTTGCAATCGCAAAAGTCAAACTCCTTGGTTAAAATGTTTATCATAATTTAACTGTAACCTACATATAAGAAGATTCCTGTTTGATCTATTTTGGTAAAACTGGTTCTTATACTTTTGGTACTAACATGGATTTCTGTCAGCAGGTTCTTAAACCACAAGGTTCTTACACGCCGATTTTTACTGTATATTCCCCTTGTATTGTGTCTGTGTTTAATTTTTTTGTCCTTGTGTACCGGTACACCGGGACAGAACCCCTGAAAGTGATAGAAAGTGAATGAGGTATAAGTAAGACCTCATGATTTTCTGTCCCACCTCAAACCCTTTTGCTTCCAACAATTCCACTGTCTGGAGTTCAGTGATTATTTGCATGCAACAACAACAATTTTTTTTATACATGGGGTGGTGAACTGGCAAAAGTTCTAGTGTTCGAAGAACAGCTAATATACCATAATTAAAAAATTCAATAGACTCATTAAAATAAGGTGTATATCCTGGAAAACTAAGAAAGTGAGTTACATTTTTTGAACTCAAACTCGAACTAATACTATAATCCACCAGATTTAACCAGAGGCCAGGTTATAGCACAAGGAAATGAAGCAAAAGATGTGCAGGTCTCAAATGAACTTTGATCAACAAGGTTGAGGGATGTTATAACATATCCTGCCATATGGGAATTGATTTTTCACCAAGGTGTTACACTAAGATCTGAAAATAAAATCATGGCTTTGGCCATCAAACCAAAGACATTGTAAAAGTTCAGACGTTTGCAATGAACAGCAGCTTCTGGGAGGCACTCTTCTCTGTGGGTACCCACAAAAATTATATTAACCCATAATAATATAGACTGCTAGCCATCTCTTATTTTTCTTTAAGTTAGTTGAGTGAGCGTGCCCATGCTCACTCGACTAACTGAAAGAAAAATAAGAGACGGCTCACAGTCTAATAATAATATCGATTACTACACTTGCCATGACCACAAGGAAAGATTTTCAAAGTTCTTTTAGCTCTCCATGTTTATATTGAACAACACTTGCAAGTATATACAAGAAATGCACACCAGATTGAAAAAAAAAACAACAATATTATTTGTTATATTTTGTAGTCATAATTTGATAAATATCCATGACCTTGTTTTTTTTTAAGGCCTTCTTGTACCTGTAACAAAAAAAAATGGAAATTAAATTCAATGAATGATAGTGGTATCTGACATCAATTTGCAACAGTTATCTTGTGAGTTGTCTCTCATGTATGAACATAAAGGAGATTATTTCACTGCGAGAGAATCTCAAGATTTTATGACTTATCCAAACACAAACTTCTGTTGATATTTTGACATAAATGTGGGCTTATGCACAGGGGCTGCATTTGTCCTGATCCATGTTTGATGTTATGCCACAGCACAGGGGTGGTATATAATAAATTGATATATATTTGATGTAATTACCCCTTTTTGGCTGAACATTTGTATCTGAACATTTGTATTTGGTATATATATAAACAACATTCGGCACAATAAGTATCGAACATCATGTACAGAAAATTTAGTCCACATTTAGCCTACTCACACTGATTAAAACTGATTTCATAGGCATGATTTGGATCATTTAAGCTTAAGGTATTTCTAGATGAGAGTCATGAATGAATACATTGCCTGTGAAGAAAAATAGAAACAAACGCGATACATTATACCTAAAATTACAAAGGCTGAATAAGTCATTCTCATCTATACGGTAACCCTTCGCATCCGTAGGCAATTTTCAATGTGTGGTTGCCATTTTTACTAGGTTGTTGCCAACTATGAAACTTTGCCTGATCATCACTTACATGTTGTAGTTTTAAGGAAAATTAGTCTTGATTTCGAAAAAATTCGGCAAGATACTGAAAACTAAGCATAAAGACATGTACTTACATTCAATGCCCGTCAAGATGGCGGCGGCGTCTTCGAAGGCCGTTTCAAACTCTCGCTGTTTTATCACAAAACGTCCGAAATATTGCACGAAACTTCCCTTGAAGACTCAAGAATGATCTTTCTTCAAGATGGCTTGCTTGGAAGTCCCGGATATTGAATGAGGGGATCTGGGACAGCTTTTGAAAAACCTCTCTTTTTTCTCGTGATTATTTTTTCCGATTTTTGCGTATTTTTAGCGGAACAATAGAATCGTGACGTCACCACTTCTGCCAAAACTGGCATACTCCCGGACTGGTATATGAGATGACACAAAAAATGCCTAATCTTGTTCCGTTTCAGTTGACTTCCGCTGTTAACCAGAACCAATCAGAAAAGTAGAAATTTTTCCAACGCTTCCGATTCATTCGACTTCCGTACTTTCATTGTTATTGTAAACAGCCAATGAAAAAATTCAAATTTTTTCCATTATCCCAGAGTCTCTCCTGGCGACGTCCCCGCTGACCAAGAAGCCTGAGGACTCTGGGTACGAGATTGCCATTATCCCAGAGTCTCTCCTGGCGACGTCCCCGCTGACCAAGAAGCCTGAGGACTCTGGGTACGAGATTGCCATTATCCCAGAGTCTCTCCTGGCGACGTCCCCGCTGACCAAGAAGCCTGAGGACTCTGGGTACGAGATTGGTTTCCCGCCAAAAATCATTCGCGCAGGCGTTTCGCGTAACCCGTCACCAGTCCACACAGTGAGCGCGGGCATTTCGAGGATAAACTTTGAAGGCGACAAAATGAATGGAAAAGTTGAGGATTTTACGTGAATTGCTGTCTTTCCTGCATGGGTTCCCAGAGCCAGTCAGATTCCAGCCAAATAACGTCTCTTATTGTATCCTTTCTTTGACGACAGGCGCTGTTAAAAAGTTCACAAACACACACTCTGACCGCATACCATCAAAGAACCGTTTGAAGTTTTGCGAGCTGTGAACTCTCCATCAGAGCTCTGAGTTTGGCAGAGAGCCTGAGTTTAATATTATTTACACATGGTGTATTTATCACTTAACAACAAGCTTTTATAGGCTTTATTAGCAAAGATATCCGTGCAATATGTAAGAGGACAATGCAACATACTGTAGGTCAGGCCATGCATTCAAGCTTATGAGCTCCCCCCGGGGGTAATGAGAAGGAACGGGAGTTACTCCTGAAAAGTTTGAGTAGGGGTCTGCGCCCTCCAACCCCATCCCAGCTTCCCAACAGCAACTCGGTATAGCATCTTTAACCTCTCTATTTTCCTTAAATTGATTTGTTACAAAAACTACAAAAGGTCAAATATATCAAAGACCGGGGGGGGGGGGGGGGGGTACTTCCTAGTAACAGGCTAATGGGGATGTGCCACTGGATGGGGTCACATTTTCACGACTGGATTGACTATAATGGGGTTGCATTTTCAATAGAGTTACTAGAATGGGGTCGCAAATTATCAGGATTTTGGGATTCTGGCAAGTATTTTTTGGGGTAGATTTAGCTTGTACATTGTAAATATTTTCGGTTAACAAATGTACCTTCTAAAAGGGTTCCAAACTCAAGGTGGATGGCTAAACAGAAAGTGACTAAGTTGGGATTGCGAAATTTACATTTACTCAAAAGTGACTAAGATGGGGTCTATAATTGGCCACAGAATAGACTATAATGGGGTAGGGGCTCTGAGAGGCCAGCGGTGCATACCCAGCAAAAGTTGATCCAAGTACCCCCCCCCCCCCCCCCAGATCAAAGACTATCCTATATGTCCAGTGTACCCCTAGGATACTCTCCCTACAGGTTCTGTGGAGGGTGGGTGGGGGTGGGGGGGGGCAGGTTGGCAGCTTGTGTTTTTATTTATGATTGTCACAAAAACAGGTTATGAGAATAAAGAAAATCACCACAAAATCACCAGCTGGGTATACTGGGATAACACCAAATTCTCCTAACAGTCGTAAAGAGAATTGATAATTTTGATACTGTGATTTTGTCCTTAACATGACATTTACTCAGAAATCATTTACAGAGGCTGAAGATATAAATGACAAGCTAGGTACGTACATGTACTGTGCATGTCCCCTCTAGATAACAACCCTTGGACTGATCATGAATGGGCCCACATGCTTAAATAAAACTTGTTTACTTACTTACTTTTTGCAGATTTATATTTGGTGTTATAATGTATTGGTTGTTTGCCAAGTGTTGTGTTTAGACATCTTTTTTTTTCCATTTCAAATAACAATAATTATAGTATTTGCTCCCATGGCCAAACATACGGCTACTAGTATCAGTTGATCAGTACTTTTCTATGTGAGTTTCGATTTTAGTTTGCATATTAATCTTTCCACACAGGTGGCCCAAGCTCAAGTGATGTTTACACGTTGTAATTTAAACGTTGTGGTAACTGTTGCATAATAGCAAAATTATAAGGATTTGTATGGGGAAAATTCACTTCAAATTTGAGCGTAAAATTAGGAACGATATTTGGATAAAACTGGCTCACCCAAACTTCTTTGTGTGTTTACTTGTGTCTTGAGTGGTTTTGGGGTCGATTCGAAGCTATTCCAACGAGTTTTAGTTCAACTGTTTCTTCCTCTTTTAGCGTTTAAATGCAACGTGTAAACATCACTTTAGCTTGAGCTACCTGTGCTTTCCCTGGCCTTGATTAGCCTTTTTTGCTATTATAGCAGTGGGCAAGAAATTGTATTACAATTTGTTAAGAAGTTCTGTAGCTGCGTGGCACTTGGATTTCATGAAAAACTTTTATAAATGGTATTTTAAAGTGCCAAAGTTTTTGAATAAGTTCCAAACGTTTCGGGCTTTGCCCTTCTTCAGTGGAAATATGTTCGTTGAGAAATACGCCACGACATCTAAAGTTTAAAATGATTGTCCTTTTGCATGCGCAATCGATATATATATTTGACCTTTTGTAGTTTTTGTAACTTCCAAAGATCCACAAGGAGAACAACCCTGGGAGACCAATTGTCTCGGCATGTAGCTGCCCCACCGAGAATATTGCATCCTACTTGGACCAGATTATGTCTCCTCTAGTCCGTAATCTTAACACTTTCATTAAGGATACCAACCACGCGCTCCAGATCTTTAACGGTTTTCAATTCCACAACGCTGATGACGGCCAACGCTTCCTCTATACCATGGACATCAAATCTCTATACACCGTGATCCCACACCACAGTGGCCTGGAAGCGTTGACCTACTTTCTAGACAAACGCACCGTTCTTGATCCACCTACAGCCACACTTACACGTCTTGCTGAACTTGTGCTTACCCTAAATGCCTTCACTTTCAATGGCAAATTTTACCATCAAACAGGGGGAGTCGCCATGGGCAGTAAGATGGGCCCTAACTATGCGTGCCTTTTCGTGGGATATGTCGAAGACCAAATCATGCGACAATACACCGGCTTTGTACCTCAACTCCACAAGCGATACATTGATGATATCGTAGGGGTCGCGAATTGCAACGGCGTTCAACTGGAAGAATACATTGATTTTGTTTCCAACTTTCACCCTGCACTTCAATTCACTCATTCTATCTCTGAAACCGAACTGCCTTTCCTTGATATCAATTTACGTATTTCTGGCAATCGAATCTCTACTTCCATCTACTACAAGCCCACAGATACCCACAGTTATCTTCACCACCAGTCATCGCATCCTCGACACTGTAAAGAAAGCCTACCTCACAGTCAGCTCTTACGCCTTCGACGCCTCTGCTCTGACGACGCCGATTTTCTAGCAAGAGCACACGAAATGGCCTCTTTCTTTGAAAGGCGTGGTTACAATGCACACACTCTCCAACATGATCTTGAGGAAATCCGACATGTCACACAGACCGACGCCCTCAAACGGAACACCTTGGCCGATGAAAAGGAGAGCAGGATCCCTTTGGTTCTTACTTACCATCCTCTGAACAACAGAATCAAACGGATTTTGCTCGACAACTTCAGCATCATATCGAACAACCCTGAAACCAAGGAAATATTTCCTCAGCCACCAATGATCGCTTATCGCCGAGATCAAAACCTACGAAACGTCTTGGTCCACACGTCCGACACAAATCAAACTACTTCGCCCGCAGGTTCTGCTCCTTGTCGACACCCCCGCTGCCGTACCTGTGACCACATCTCAAATGACGCTACTCTACTGGCTCCAAAAGGCTCCTTCACCATCAGAGAGTCTTTTACCTGTCTGTCATCTGGCCTTATATACTGCATCTCCTGCCGTCGCTGCCCTGCCATTTACATCGGCGAAACTGGGCGCACTCTTAGGGAACGGTTTGGCGAACATCTCAGGAGTATTACCAAGAGTGCACCCGGTTTTCCAGTCGCAGAGCATTTCAGTTCCAATGGACACTCTGTGGATGACGTGCTGGTTTGCGGCGTCAAGCTCTGCGGCGGAAACAAGCAAAGGAAACGGCAGGAGATGCGCCTTATTTTCCAACTTGGTACCTGTCAACCGCGCGGCCTAAATTCTGACTTTCGTTTCTTCTGAAGGTCGCGCGCGCGCATGCAAGAGACAATCATTTTAAACTTTAGATGTCGTGGCGTATTTCTCAACGAACATATTTCCACTGAAGAAGGGCAAAGCCCGAAACGTTTGGAACTTATTCAAAAACTTTGGCACTTTAAAATACCATTTATAAAAGTTTTTCAAGAAATTGTATTTACTGTTGTAATTGGAAGGTGTGTAATAAAATTGTTGTTGTTTGTTAATTCTTGTTTTAAAATTATATCTATACTGTAGGATTTTTAACAAGCCTGACAAGCCAAGTTCTTCCATGTTTGACATTGGTAGAAGTGGAAGCAAAGTTGTTCTCAAGAATCCTTCCAAAGGTGCTATTAATACTTCATGCAGAAAATCTCATATCAAATTAACTACTTGATTTAGTGGTTGATGTTGTATTTTGACCAAATAATAATAATTTGGCATGAAATTTGTACAATAATTCTCCCAACTCACTCGAGGGTTTTCATTAGCTACCAGGTTATGACCATTGTTTATTTTTTCTCCAAACGTCTCAAACTCATTAATAATTCATGAAGAGAACACACAAAGGAAATCTCTACCGTAAAGGAGGTTTTGATATCCTGTCTTAATTTGCATAGATTTTGGCAATTTTATTCCTTCGTTTTTTCCGCATTTAACGATCAGTTTTAGAAGCTATATCAAATACTCTGTTGAGTGTTTCACCAGGTATCCAAACACCTTGAATTGGGTAAAAAAAAATTCGGCTGCACTTCATTTTTCAACCCACTTTGTGGTGTTTGGATATCTTATGAAACACTCTTCCTTGGGTTTGATATATTACATGAAGCCTACAAAATTCTTCATTGACGTGTTAACCCGATTTTCATTTTAAGCAACCTTGTTCCCAGGATCCTCCTCTTCCCACCCCCTGGTGCAAAGGAGAAGAGACCCTGGTCTGGTCTGGTCGCGTGTCTTCCAAATTTTAGAAGATTCCAAATAAACAATACGGGGAAGGGGCAGTAAAGTGTGAAATTTGTCTGCTCTAGCTGAGCATTGCGAATCAAAACAAATCCAAAAGCGTTCGGCGACTCGCGACAAATGTGAAGCGGCGGTCATCCGCAGACTTTGAAAACATATCCACATCATCTGGTTTTGAGAGTGCAAGTTGCTTTTGGATCTGCAAACTAATGGTTGGGGAATTGTCATGGATTTGCCTCAGGAAAGCTAATTTTGAACTTGCCACTTTGTGCTACAGAATGCAGTCCAATTTTATTACTTGATGCCGCTAAGCTCATGCTCGGCAGAAAATGCTTTTGCTTTACTGCATTGTTCCAAACTGGGATGAATTATCGCTACATACTGTTTTAGCAGGCGATCTTCAAGCTTCATTCAAGAGGCACATTAAACTTGTCGCCATCTGTTCTCGGATGATGGCAAAATTTAAATTTCCAGGGCCCTTACTGATAACAGCACTTTTATGAGGTCACCCTGGTAAAGTAACATTATTATTATTATAAGAAAGAAAGAAGCAGCTGCCACAGACCACATTTTTGAAGTGCAGATCAACTGTACACCTTTAAGTTTTAGGAAATGAGGTAGAGTACAAAATGATTATAGCTTCTATTCTTCGTGGGTGAGGCATGTTGTTTTGTTCAATCCTCATCCGTTCCAGTCATTTGAATGTGTATACAACATAGTATGCATTTTGCTTTATTATACACTTGAGCAAACATTGAACGACATCAATTTTATCCATGTGCATTATTTGTTCGCTTAGTTACAGCCATGCTCCATCACGCATGACCAGTATTTTTGAAAATTGAATGGAGTTTTCAAGATTAATTATGTGTCAATTTTCAAAATTCATTCCGAGATTCGGAATTCCCACGAGAATTTTACTGCATTTTCGGAAACAAAGAGCAACAAAATATCATTTTGTTTGAAATGTTACATATCTGAACAATATTAGGTTTTTTAATGCATGTGCAGCGAAGTTATTTTCTGTTAATTCGTGACTTTCAAAGTGTTTTCCACAGAGATCTTCAAGGTTTCATTCAAATCTCAGACGTTACAAAGAAATATTCAAATGTTCATTTTATTCTCTAGATTACTGGTCACGCGTGATGGAGCATGGCTGTAAATCGTTTGATTGAACCATTTCTGGGCATCAACAGATTCGCGCACAGCACGAGCCACTGTGAAGAAAACGAGACAAAGTTACAAACACTATCAACCCCTCCTTAGGATTATAATTGTCCAAGAGACACCAGACTAAACCAGACCAGGGTCTCTCTCTCTCTCTCCCTCTCGCTCCAGGGGATGGGAAGAAGAGATACCCTGGGGACGAGGTTACATTTTAAGCTGATCAGTAAAACAGCCATACAAACAATCAGAGCACACATGATGAAAAGATTAATGTCTCTATCATTGTTAACAGTTGTTTCTATATGTAATGTTTGAACATTTTATTGTAAGGTGTACAATGCTGTCTCAGAAGCAATTTCACAGATTGAAGAGATCATTGTCAATTCTGGTGAAACAGAGAGAGATAACAGTTTACATACAGTTCAGTCACTTCTACAGGTTTGTACAAAGTCTAAACACCTTGTTAATCTATTTTATGTTGAATACACAATTTATAAAATTAATATACAAAACATTGGATAGCTTTGTATCAATTTTAGGTTTTTCATGTTATGAACAAACAGATGAAAGGAAAAATGAATAAAACACTGCAATTTTCTTATAAATTTCTATTTTATTTCAATATTTTGCTTTCAGTTGGTGATATCATTTATGGCCTGCCTAGAAAGCTGTATAGGACACATGACTCAGCTGTCACTTACTGATGAACTGTTTTTTGGTCACATGCATTCCTTACCATCTTCTGTCATTCAGACTATCAATGCAACATTTAAGCATTGCAAGGTACATGTCTTCCCTGTAATGGTTGAGTGTGGCATTAGTTGGTATACACCTAACAGTGTTAGAAAAGGCACTTGCACTCACCTCGCTCATTGAATTGGATCGGATTTAAAAGAGTATCATCCTTGGAGATCCAGGGGCAGTTAGTCGGTGTGTGACAAAGTAAACCCAGCAAAAATTGGCGCGACGGAAGTTTTTAAAACTTTGGTCGCACAGATTTTTGCTTTTTTTTTTTTACTTTGCCCCACCCCAACTAACTGCTCCTGGGTCTCCGAGGATGAATGAGTATCAGATTTTAGGTGAAGTCCTAGTCCATGCCAGTGGATCATAGGAGCCAGATGACTTATTGTGTTGGAGCCAGGGCTTAGCTCTGGTTTCTGTCACCTGAAGCAGCCAGGAGCATAACTTTCCTTGGATGAGATATTGGTTCATTAGAGAGCAACATTTGTTAGCCAGTAGGGCCTCTGAACATCCTAGCTATATGGATGCCCACTTATTCAGACATGCCTTCAGGACACTAAGTTTTCGATTTCTAGCTATAAGCCTGTTGCAGATTCACTCACAAGCATTTTGTTAAGTTCCCCTGATTACTCATGAGTCATGCTACTTCCTTGCTGGCTCTCACATGCTTAATCACTTTAACTATGAAAAACTATAATTATGTTATAATTGTAATTCAAAATTTTGCAAAATTTCTCCTGTTTGCTGCTAACTCAACTTGTAACAGAAATGAATTTGCATTTTTACATAAATGTGTATTTAGAGATGGATATTTATGCTAAACCTTGCAAACTTATGAACTGCGAGTTATTATTGAAGTTTGTAAGACAGTACAAAATCCACTAGCAAAATTAATGTTTGGACCCTGATAATGGGGCCCAGTTCAGACGCCGAACTTTTCATGAGCCAAATTTAATTCAAATTTGGACCGACCTAAATTAACAAAAGTACGCCTGTTAATTCAGATGCCGAACTTAATTAGCCGAACTTAATTCAGTTTGAAGAAAAACAAATCGAAAGGACAGAAGTTTTCAGGCAAAGTGTAAACATACAAGAAACTGCATGAAAAATAAATTACAATAACTTTTATGCATTAGGTTCGGCTCATGAAAAGTTCGGCGTCTGAATCAAAGCCGTTCCAAAGCCGAAATTCCCGGCTGAGCCAGGCGGGAAGAACGGCTGAGCCATTCCAAATTCAAATAGCCGTTCTAAACTGATTCAGGCGCTGAACTTTTCATGTACTTAATTCAAGGTATTAGGTTTGGCTCATGAAAAGTTCGGCGTCTGAACTGGGCCTTAGGGATTTTAAAGCCTAAAGCCCCATTATAATTATCATTTTCATTATCGTTATCATTATCATTGTCATTATCGTTATCATCATTATCATTATCAGTTGTCACGATCAGTTGTATTAACAGCGTTTAAAAACATGTAGATGTTGCAGTTAATTATTTTTCATGTAATTTTTGTTTTTCCTTTGTTTCAAATTCATTAGCATATATTACCATACCCAAAAACAATGGGAAAAAAAATTACCTGAGATAAAAAATTAACTACAACATAGACTTATTTATTATTCTTTACAGGACAGTGAACAGGTCTATGGTGATTTGTTCCAACTTGTGTCTCAGGACCTGGCAATGTTATTTAAGAAGACATACCAGTTGCAGAAGGTCAAAATGTTTAGCACATGATGCATGAGAATATAGTCCATCCACAATTGCTCTCCAAAGCCGCCTGTTCTGTGTATTTCCCTCTTGAGCTTTTTAGGACTACTTTTGCTTATATACAACGTAGTTTGTTTCAAAAGAGCATCTCCAGGTTTTTCAAGGTCATTAATTCTTATTGGGCCTCCCTTTGGGATTATTCACAGGTCAACTTGAGTTAGCTGGTCGGTAA
Organism: Cladopsammia gracilis; assembly: GCA_022457155.1. Taxonomy (NCBI): domain Eukaryota; kingdom Metazoa; phylum Cnidaria; class Anthozoa; order Scleractinia; family Dendrophylliidae; genus Cladopsammia; species Cladopsammia gracilis. The sequence continues at coordinate 608,047 of JAJGOT010000031.1, read as the reverse complement.
ATTATGCTGTAATATGTCGAGGCTTTCAGAAGATTGATTTAAAAGAATATTAAAGTGAATAATAATAATAATACATGTATAGGAAGTCAGTGAGAATGTTTGAATGATCATGATTGTTAACTAAATTACCATTAATAGAACATGTAGTTCAGTTAAAATAAGGTCTTCATGCAAAACCAAGAAGTTTTTATGGTTATTATACATAAGTGAAGATTGGGCTCTAAATGATCTGTTCTGTTAACATGAACTAAAGTTTGGTTAACACCAATGGACCAATCAGCATTTTATTAACTAATAGAAATCATTATGTTTTTGTCTTTTGTCTGTTCATTTTTTCCAGGCACTGATGGAGTTGCTGGACAGAGTTCAATTAAGTTATGACACATCTGACCAGGATGTCAAGGACATCACAGAAGGTATGTTGACCCATTATAGTGCGACACCCCTCACCATAAGCACCCAAGAAACTTTTTCATAAGCTCACAGAAAGGCATGTCACACTGTTACTCCCAAGAGTGCCCAAACCTTAACTCAACTCAACAGATTACACCAACAAAAAGTCAACACTGAATAAATTAACCTTTAACCTAAAGGATTTCTCCTATGCTCTGGTGGCTTTCGTGGTGCACATGGGTATGTAAAATTATCCATTCAGTCAATCAGCTGACTGCCTGCAACATTTTTATGGGCAAATTTCCCGTCAAAGTTATCAACTCAATTCCAATTGGTCTAAACAATGAAATTATAAATGGGTTGCATCACAGCTTGCACATGCACCGAACCGTGAAACCTTCCCTTTAAGTGGACCATTTCTAAAATTTCTGTAATTTAAAAAAAAAACTATCAAAATAATAAATTATATTAATATTACCAGTATAAAAAGTTGTAATTGGATAGATTAGGGACCCATGTGACCACACTCCAGTGACATAAAAAAAAATTAATATGGTGTACAGATAACAAAAATAGTTATGCTTGTATCGCAATAACTATTACTGAGAATTTTGTTACTGTTTTTTATATTATTTGGTTATTTACCGAAAATTCAAAACCAATTTTTGTGAAAACATTCTTCAAAGTGAATTTTGTGAGCAGAAGTGTGAATTTTCCAAGAATATAAAAAATAAAAATTGCAAGTTTTACAAAAGGAAATATAATTTATGTAATGCAAAGAGCTTATAATATTATACATGTAACCCTACTTACTTACATTGTACTTATCTGGTGTCTGATTGTTTCTTTTCAAGTGTGCCACCAGCTCCTGGATATATGTATTCTCATTGGTGATTTAGACACAAGTATTCTGGTGAATACTTGGAAAGTGCTAAAGAAGTGAGTCAAGATGTTAATACATGTACTTAACTTTTCTTAGGTGAATGCTTATTCATTTGTCTCACGATGGAGTCACTTTGAGTTATTAACTATTGTGATGTTTCGACTGCTATTACTGTTAGACAATGAGGTCGATTGATTCTTTATGTAGCATGTTGGTTCGCTGCTGTTGGTGCATTTCGATCCTCATTATTGTTCTGAAGTACAGTCAAACCTCTATTAAGCGGCCCTCTATTAAGCGGTCACCCTCTATTAAGCGGTCACTTAACAAATGCCCGGAATTAAATTGCTCCCCATATTTACTGTAAACTTGACCTCTTTTAAGCGGTCGATCACCTCTATTAAGCGGTCAGTTGGCTATTCCCCGAGAGTGACCGCTTAATAGAGGTTTGACTGCAGATGTTGTTCGCTCAAGGTCTGATTTGTTCTTAATCAGCCATTGTGCTTCTTGATTGTAGGCATCCATGCTTCAGGAATTTTGATTCCACTATCTCTATTGATGTTATAAGGATGAAGTCTTCTGTGGATAACTTCTTTAACCCTACGGGTGTACATGTTAATAACATTGTGTTTCTTAACAACACGTTCTTTCACCACGTTCTCAAATTTCCTTTGTTAGGCATATATTTTTAAGTCAGATTGAATGTCTGTAGCAATATGTGTAAAAACTGTGCATTAATTGCACTAACTTATAGGGAATGCAGTGTGATACATGTATACTTACATCATTTTTCATTGCGAATAATAACAATGATCATGCAACAAGATGGTTATAACTTTTACTGATGGTAATTTTGGAAAATGTGTGCCAAAAAGACAAAAGTTTAAAAATATCAGCCAAAAACCTTTTGGCCATGAATTAAATAATTATTATATATTAACAAAAATTTATATTATTTGCAAGCATATAACAATGAAGCTGTTCAGAATAAAAGATTAACATTTGAAATTTTTTTGTTGGACAGACTTGTGGCCAAGCATAAAGAGCACATAAAGAACCACCTAGAGGTAAACTCATAAAATGTGTGAGAGAAAATCAAACAAAAATTAACAACCATGATCTTACCATGGACCAAAAAGTCAATCATTACAATAATAATATTGTTAATACATGTCTTTATAGTATCATTTTTTATGTGGTAAACAATGTAGTGTGGATTATAAATGTTTCTTGTGTGTTGACTTCAACTTTCTCTTATTCAATGTATTTCGCTAAGCTTCCCCTAACTCATTTTATTTATCTATTTATTTATTTTTGCTATTGGTGCAGGTTGAGAGGTTGATTTGTCATCTATGTACATCAATTGAGTCCAAGCTTGTGTTATGTATTAAACTTGCACCATGTGAAGAAGATAAAAGACATGATGTTCAGGTTAGGGAACCTCAAATGAATATATTTATTGTGTACCATAAAATTATTTTCTTGAATAAATTATTTTCTTGATTTAAAACTTGATTGCTTTGATTGACTGATTGATTTATTATTACTGGTAAATTGTTTGATGATTGATGACTGATTGATTGATTGATTAACTGACTGATTGATTGTTACTGATTAATTACAAGTTTGATTGACTGATTGATTTGATTTTCTGATTTAAAAATTCTAGGGTTCTGGTTTACCTGGCGATGAAGCAGCCTTTGGGAAAATGCTTAAAGTTATACGCTTTCTTGTTGGGCACCTTGTGCATCTTGTTAAGGTACAATGTTTGGCTCTTTTTCTTTCCTTTCCTTTTCTTTTCTTTGATTTTGTTTGTCTCCATAGTTGTTCTTGGATAAATTCCTCCTTTTAATGTACCTGTTTACTTTAGATGTACGTACCGGTATGTATACTAGCTTTGACTGATAGAGGGACCAGTTGCAGGTTAAATAGAATTTAATGTGTAAAACAATTCGGTGAATAAATTTATTGTTTACCACCTGATAAGGAAGAAATTCAAAAAGGTTGACTTTTTGTAAAGTGCATTTGATCATTTCTCTATGGAATTTGTGCTCTGTAAACAGACAATTTCCTTATTTGGCAGCATGCCTGGTGTCTTTTATTCTATGCCTGCCCAGTCCTTTCAATCGCCACTTTCTTGGAAGGCTGCAAGTGAAGCAGCAGCTGAGTTTTCCCCTCCCACCTCCCATTTTCTCTTTGTTACATGCCTTTCTTCCCCTTCCTATATTTGTTCACTGCACTTGTTTTCTCTCTTGTCAGTATATTCAGAGATGTTTAATAAAATAATTAAGATTGGGAACTGCTGCCTGTGGCACCCCTTCAACCCTGTGCTGAAGCCCCATCAGGGAGAAGGGCTATAGGATTTGCTGAACTTGGGTAACTTGGCCCAAGGACATTATGCCAGCCATTTGTTTTCATGTGTGAACTTTGCCCCCCCCCCCCCCCCCCCCCTCTTTGCAGTACAGGCATAAGGCACCCCCTTGGTATGGTGCCATGTACCAAGGCCCCTCGTTCAGTCATCTTCCGGTCGGTGGGTAATTTATCCAAGCCTTGTCGGAATATTCCCTGCCCAACTTTGCCAAAAAATTATTGTGTTTTCTCTGTGTCTACACGCTATAACATTTATCAGCTGTAATCAGCTTATACTAAATGGGTCGATATTAAGTACAGGAATACCGTAATAAATGACTTATTTCCTCTGTTTACAGGAATTTGATGGTTATTATGACAAGTGCATCAAAAATATTTTTCACTTTTTATTGAGCATACACAGGTAAAAGCCTCTTCTTGACTCCCACTCGCTGGAGTCCATTTTCAATATGTGCATGCATGTTTTTGTGCTGTTTAAGGGAGATGTAATTGAACTTGCATGGTTAAGGTTTGTCAAGGCTGTCTAGGGAATGCTGCTTTTTAACTTGTGAATATGCAAAGCGTTTAACAAGTTGTAGTGTGCAGGGGAAAATATGCAAATTTCCACTTGGTCGATCAGCTGTAATGTAACCATTGAGCCCATGATAATTGATGGTCACCTACCTTACCCATGGGGATGGCATTGGAGGGTGGGGAGGGTGGGGAGGTGGATGCAGGGGTGGGGGGTGAGTGGTCAAAACACCTAGGAGAGGTTACAGAATCCAAAAACGTTATCTTATCTTCTTTGTTGGTTATTTTTATCACCTCATGATCATAAACCTTTAATTTCTTTTTCTTTTTCTCTATGATAATTCAAACAGCAAATTGCCTCCAAGTCTGAATGCTCCAAAGATTTCCAGTTCTGCAGTTGAAGGTGTTAAGTCTGCATTGTTAGTTGTGGTAAGTCAAAACTGCAATTTTTGATAATCATACATGCAGCTGATGGTAACGATATCAATTGAAAGTACCTTTGATTTTTAATTATTGATGACTTGTACATATTACAACAAAGACTTAAATTACTTGTGGAGAAATAGTGCATTGAGCACAGCAGAGTCCAAGGGTCAATTCAACAAAAACTTTTACATGTGTAATTTACAAGTGTAGCTTATTGTTTTCAACCTCAGAAACAATGGCTACACTTTTTATTGAACTGGCCCCAGGGCTCAAGCCGCCAACCTTCTGTTCCAAAGGCTAACGCCCTATAACCACTTGACCAACATGCCAAAGATTACATTAGGCAGCTCTTTTAAAAAGTGTGTTAATTCAATTAATCTATGATAACTACTACGCTTTACTAATTTAACTTCTCTTAAACAGGTTGAACCACTACTGGCTGTTCTTGTCACAAACAAGAATTTTGCCAATTTACTAACCAGGGAGACAATGGGTAAGCTAATTGGACATAAACATATTAAGTTAAGCTAGATTTATTTCAAAGTCAAACTTCAACAGGCAATCTGTGCATTTTTCCTGAAAATTTTCTCCCAATTCTTTGTTACGACAGCTTGTTATAACCATGAATTGGTTATGACAAGCTTTGAAAAGGTTCCATAAGGTTTTTGTATAAAAAGTACAGTCTTAATGTGTCTTCTTACAGGTTCAGTTCTTTTTCCTTCAGTCACTTGACTGGTTACAAATTAAAGGTTTTTCCAATCATAACATTAATAAGATGCAAGTTTATTTACAATACAGTGTACACACTGTATGTTGTTTTACTATCCACAAGACTCTGACTAGTAATTAAAGGGCTGACATGCATGTTGAATGTTGATATTCATTCACTCAGACGTTTTGTCCTTTTTTAATTCAATATATATTGTGTACATATGCTTCATAAAATTAAAAGAGTGCATTATGTGATTATTTCAGAAATTGATGAGAGTCACCGGTTCTCGCATTGTTGTTTACTAGCCTCTCTTCTTTCCATTTTACCAAAGACAACAGGTACATATTGTTTACAGTACTAATTGTGTTTAACCTGTCACATAGTGTAGTGTTCTCACCAGGCCGTTGCCTTAAAAAAATCGAGATGGTGCACCAAAAGCCAAGAAGATGCGCCCGTTAGGGCGCAGGAGCAAGCTTCGAGTCAAACGGACTTTTGAATGTTTATGAGTAGTTTAATGGTCAATCGAACACCCCAGCATTTTGCTTGTTCAAATGAATAAAAACATTTACCCAAAAATTTAAAGGATGCAGCCTAGTCAAAATGTGCTGGCAGCTGGCGATTTTGCCACCTACAACAAAATATCTGCGCCTACTTTACACTAAACTTCATTAACGACAAATACGTCGTCTCTTCTGGTTCAAATTGTCACAAAAACATAAATACCGTTTCTTGTGAATCGAGCCGCACACGAAAGAACCTAATGCGTGCTGAGTGACAGGGTTACTGGGGCCTTGGAATGCCTTGAACATTATGTGGGAAAATGAGCCTACTACTCCAGCCATCTTGCCTACTACTAAAAAACATTTTGACTGGGCTGAGGATGACTGAAATTCACAGAAAATTTCAACAGATTACACCAACAAAGTTGACACTGAATACAACCTTTAACCTGATGGATTTATTTTACGCTTTGGTAGCTTTCATGGTGCACATGAGTATATATAATCATCCATTCAATCAGCTGACTGACCGCGACATTTTGACGGCTAAATTTCCCGCCAGAGTTTTATACTTGCTTCTATTTGTTCTATACAATGAAATTAAATGGGTTACATCATAGCTTGTACATGCGCAGAACTGTGAAACCCTCCCTTTAACTCTTTCAGTCCTAAGATAAGATATCCATCACAGTATTTTAAAGTCCTCTTATTGTTCTTCTGCTCTTCTCACAATTGATAATTATATACTGAGCTTTCTTTACAGTAGCTGATTACTGCTTGTTGTCTGATTCAGGTCTAATATTAATTTTTTTTATTCTTGACTGCTTGATCACCATGGTACTTGTAATAAAAGCCAGGCTGGAAATGCCTGCTTGAGACCATGGAAAACAAATTTATAATCAAATTAACTTTGCACTAAATAACTATTATTTGTTCTTCATTTATTTTGTAGAAGATGTCTTTACATATTGGGTTATGCCTACTAATCATCCTGAGGTAAACTTTGCTGTTTAAAGGTTTTTATCAGACAAAGTAAATCAAGATTGTGTAATGGTCAACTGTATAATAAGTTATTACAAGGAATAGCAGAAAAGCCTGAAGGTGTTGTTTTCTGTATCAAGTACTTGGGACTTTTAATTCTTGATTAAAGGGATTTTTTGGGATTGTTAGATGTCAAAGTTACACCAATCAAACACTCCCAAGGAAAGGATATAATTATTGATATTTTTTCCTGAAAACTGTTGTACATAACACTCATGTTTTTTTGTCTTTGTTTTTGTTTATTTTTGTTTTAGGAAGAACGTCGTCTTTCGATCATGGAGGCTGTTTTCAAATCTTTTAAACTTTGTAAGTTTGAGTCATATGACTGACTCTCATTGCAAAGCAAAATATCTTAGTTTAACACTCATTTTATAATTTTCATTCTGTTTCTTTTAATTCCTGTATGGTCAATATATATGATTCTGTAATCACTGACTGACGTCTGCGATGAAACACAAACTTTAGGATTGCAATTAAAATAGATGGATTATCATTGATGTACACATTCAAACAGATCTTTAAAAGTAAATAGCATATTTATGCATAATACAGGTGTTCTGGAAGTCTGTCTGCCTGTGTTTGTTGATGGTGTCATGAGCAATGGAAAACCTTTGAGGTACAGTAAGTTATCATAAATACATACATGTAAGGTAGCTTGAGATTTTTTGGATCAAAATGTCGTTTTTTTTTTTATAGAAAGTACACCTGCATGTAGAGTAGATTTTACATTCAGTTAAGTGAATGTTTCGAGTCAGGCATATCATGCAAGCTCTCTTGCTCAGTATTTAGTTTTGTTTACAAGTTTGTTTGTTGTTTGCTTTTCAGGCAGGTGACATTTTATGAACATGTTTGTGTCAGATTGTGTTCATTTGTGGCCTCTACACCAGTTGCATGCTTCCCTGCCCTGGTGAGTTATATTTTGCATTACTATGCTGACACCACTTTCTAAACCAGAGATAGAGCAGTTTTCAATTGAGTATCGAAAGTAATTGCACAATTGATTTGGTTTTGCATTGCAACGCTTTGTGATTGGCTAAAAAATCTTGAGCCACTTTCTCAACCAATCAGAAGTAAAACCAAAACCAATCATGACTTGCCTGTACTCGTTTTCCCGCGCTTGGCGCCGCCTACGTGTATTTGCTTCGAGCTCTGATTGGTTCATTGGATTGTTTACGACTGCTGTGATTGGTCAGAGTAATTACTTTGGTTTTGGTTTTACGACACTAAACTGAAAACTGCTCTAAGACCAAAACCAATCTTGACTTGATCGCACGTGGTCTCCCTCGCTTGGCACTGGCTTCATGTATTTGCTTCGAGTTCTGAGTGGTTCATTGACTTGTCTGCGTCTGTCATACCGGGGGGTTATGATTACTTTAGTTTTCAATTTACATGTACAGCGCTAAATTGAAAACCGCTTAATATCTTCCAGGAACGATGTCTTTTGGAGAAAGTTCTTGAAGATGATCTGCTATGTTCATTACTTGCTAGTGATGTGTGGTGCTTTATGGCCAGGTAAAAAGTGTACATGTGCAGTGCATTAACCCTTCTAAAGTTTTCATTCATTTATTGATTTATGTTATTTGCTGGCACTTCAAATGCCATCTGAAATAACTGGTTGTCCTAGCTTACAGTATAGTGAGGTGTCCACAAAACGCGAGTCAACCGTACTGAGGGTTATCTGCACTAGATAGCCTTAATTATATTGTGCGTAGCAGCAGTCATTTCCTTTCCAAAGAGCGCGGGAGACGCTTGAGGGACGTGAAGGAGTTTGGAAAGAAAATGACTGCTATGCAGTCTAGGATGAATATTGAAACGAATTAAAAATGCATAGACTGACCAAGCTCCATAAAGAGATTTTGTTGTTTTGTTTTTCCTTAATTACTAGATGGGGATCTGCAGAACTGTGTGCCGGACACGTGTCTGTTCTTACTTACCTGGTAGGTTCATTAACTAACACAAGTCTCACATGATCCCTGTGTGTATTACTATACTTAATGGCGTGAAATGTTTGCGGGTTTTAATTGCAATTCTTCACGATACGCGTGCTGTGGAGGCGCGGTGGTGTAGTGGTTAGCGTGTCAGACGTTCAACCTGAAGGTTGGTGGTTCGAGCCTGGACTCTGCCGTTGTGTAGTTTCCTTAGACAAGAAACTTTTAACCACATTGTCTCTCTCCACCCAGGCCCCGGTTGTTCAAAACGTGGATAGCGCTATCCACCGGATAAATCACTATCCAGCGGATAACACAAAGGATTTTGTTAATACTTATCCACTAGATAGTGATTTATCCAGTGGATAGCGCTATCCACATTTTGAACAACCGGGGCCTGGTGTATAAATGGGTACTAGTGACATAATGCTGGGGGATAACCTTGTGATGGACTAGCATCCCATCCAGGGGGAGTAGTAATACTCCTAGTCACTTCATAGTATATAAACCAGGTCACCCTGTGATGGACTAGCATCCCATCCAGGGGGAGTAGCAATACTCCTAGTCACTTCATAGTATATAAACCAGGTCACCCTGTGATGGACTAACATCCCATCCAGGGGGGAGTAGTAATACTCTCAGTCGCTTCATGCTACAGAAACCGGGTTAAGCTCCGATTCGCAAAATATAGTTCTTGCAATATTGTTTTCTCTAAAATTGACTGCGTTATAGGGATTGCCAGTGCACATATCAGTTACCTTTTCTAGACTTTGATGAGACGCAAACTTCATATACTGTAAATTCGTGTTGACAGTTATGGTGAGGGTATCCTGTTTTCATGAGCTTGTAGCGTGATAATCTCCGACTTACTTTCTTTTCAGTGCGTAGTTTCAGTTACATGTACCAGGAAAATGATCGTAAAAAACAACTAGTGTGGGGCTTCCAAAACATGCCGAACAAGATCCCAAAATTTTTGGCCAAGCGCAAAGAAGAGGCTCGAGCATTGCAAATGGTAAAGCTAAGTACCAGATGAAAAAAGAAGTAATTATAGTAATTATATTTTTCAGTTGTTAAAGTTGCCTTCAGCAGAAGCTGCATATTTCCAATTGTCATTACTTATTCAGCGTCTTGTTCGTCTTATGGCGGTGGAACATCAAGTAAGTAAATCAAGAGTTTTAAGAAAAAAAAAAACATTTTGTAAAACACGTTTCGATCAAAGCCTTGATCATTGTCGCTTGTAGCGAACAAATACAATGTAGATTTGAATTAATAATAGAGCAGTTACAGCAGTAACAAGAGGAATAATTCTGAAATAAGAAAAGAAAACTTGACGATCACCAAGGTTTCGAATGAAATATGTTTTGCAAAATCAAATGTCTTGTCATTCTGTCATCTTTAAATATTGTCCAGCGGTTAAGAGCTATTATTTCTATTTCATGTCTTAAACGTTTTAAACCTTTGGCTCCTGACTTTCTCATATTAACGGGTAATGCCGTGTGCTAATTCCTTGTTTTCAGGGAAGAGGGTTTGGAAAGAAAATCCTAATAAATGAAATACTCACGTATAATTTTCTGATTTGCATTTGAATTTTTGACGATTTGTTTAGTACCCCTCTTACCGTAAAATTGCATTCAGATGTTTGTCCCTTGATCTATTTTTTGGTAAAAAAAAATGACTTGTTTAAGAGAAAGAAAAGGTTTCCTAGCACGTTAAGTTACAAGGCCCATTTCAAGCGTCACATTTAACTTAGCAGCCGAAATTTGATGTTTAAATGGCTGTCAACATGTGTCACACATTCGACTGCTCTTGTCGCATAGATAATTGAAATTTAAATCAGGGTACGAAGTATACATCATTACATGTACGTGTCGTTTGCTTTTTCTTCATGCGCTTATCTTGCAATGTATTGTTTCTCACCAGGAAGGTCTTGCTAGTTCTTTCCCGCCATCAAAGGAGGAAAACGTGCCTGCGTGGTGTGTGTTCCCTTTACAAGACATGCCTGAGATCGTCAAGAAAAAGGTAACGTGATGTAAAAGTGAAAAACGAAGGCGAGGAACAGTGGGTAATCGAAAATCATAACCTGAATTCTCGTTGTAAAACCGGACATGCCTCTATGTAATTTTTATTTTCTCCTGTTAGGCATGCCGTTCCCTTGTTCCTTTATGCGTAAAAGTTTGTCACTCTAAAACTGCAACGAAACAGTCAGTTAAAGGTGACGATCTCTTGGTAAGTAATACTGCCGATATAAATAGACGTAAATGTTCTGTTTTGAACGTCTTTAGGTTGTTCAGTTATTTTATCTCTTGGCACATTTTGTGTCCTTGATTTGTAGAGTTATCAACCTACAACTCCAGTTGTACTTCTTATAATTTGTTCTGATGGTGAGTGAGAGCACAAAATGGCTGCCAGGCTACATCTTCTTGTAACTGAAAGTGTTCACTGATACGATTTAAACTGATTTAGGGCACTTTTTAAATACACTGAAGAGAAGGGGCAGTTCTTAATGTATACGGTGTGGAGAAAAAAAAATTCTAGGATGGTACTAATTGGTACATATCTATCCATTTTTTGAAGTGTCACTGTTTGTGTTGTCTTGGGAGAGTATACAGCTTGGCTCAAGTAGAAGAGTATGTCCCTCCTGTTCACCACTCTGCTGTCATTGGACTTGTTAACAACTTGTGGTGTGTGTACAGCCCAGGCAATGAATACATGGTGGTAAGCTTACTTATACTGGACGATTAATTTATGTTCCTATTTTGGTACTCAAAACATTAAACTGTTGTTAGCTGCTGAAAACTAATACCTGGTCGTAGCCGGGTGACTTTTAAAGTAATGATAACTCGGTTATAGAGCGGATTTCATTTGAGTGTCGTAAAACCAAAATTAAAGTCATAACTCTAACCAATCCACAGCAGACGCAGACAATCCATTGAACCAATCAGAACGCGAAGGAAATACATGTATCCGCTGCTAAGCGCGGGAAAACGCGTGCAAGCAAGTCACCATTGATTTGTGTTTTACTTCTGATTGGTTGAGAAAGTGGCGCAAGATGTTGTAGCCAATCACAAAGCACTGTGAAACTGCTCTTGAGCGGATTTAATTTGAGTGTCGTAAAACCAAAACCAAAGTAATTACTCTGACCACTCACAGCAGTCGTATAAACAATCCAATGAACCAATCAGAGCTCGAAGCAATTACATGTCGCCGGCGCCAAGCGCGGGAAAACGCGTGCGAGCAAGTCACGATTGGTTTTGGTTTCACTTCTGATTGGTCGAGAAAGTGGCGCGAGATTTTTTAGCCAATCACAAAGCGTAGCAATGCAAAACCAAAGCAGTTGTGTAATTACTTTCGACACTCAATTGAAAACTGTTCTATTGTAAAAGTGATGATTTAAGTCGCTTAACTTGGTGAACATATTAGCCACAAATGTATGCTTATTGTGGCTATATATATGAGGCTATTCTTTGCAGTTCAGTTTTCCTCATATGTGCATTTTTCAATTTTTGGAGGAATAATCTATCTCCAGCCAAGCAGGATTCTTGAAATGTCGTCGGTAAAAAGATACATGCTTGTAAACCGGTTTTTGTTTTTCAATAACTCGTTTCATTGACACTAATGATCACGTTTGTGTTTTTTCAGCGACTCGATATCAAGACCTGGTGTGAGTTACTGGATTTATCATCTACTCTGTTGCATCTTATCCAACCAGAAGACTATGCCAAGGTATAATATGCTAGTATGTGTCACTGATAACAAATGAAGGAAGGTACATGTACAGGCACGGTTTCCAGTCGCGGATGTTTCAGTGCGACAAAGAAGTTTTGGTTTAACAACATAATTTTAGCTCGTGTCTTTTGTTTGCAGATTTTAAGTGGTTTAAAAACTCTTCTTGGCAAATGTCCTAGTTTGGAGATTCGCGAAGCAGCCGCACACTTTCTGGGGAAGTGCGGCAGTATAGATATTCCCGAACACCTTGAGGTAAGACAAAGTGTATTTTGGTGTATTTTTTGCAGGCGTGAATGTGTTTGTTTGCATTAAAGATGTAGTGTGTAAAAAAAAAAAAAGTCGCGCACCCGAGCCAGAAGGCTCACAACGGCCGGAGCTTAAACCCGGTTTCTATAGCATGAAGCGACTAGGAATATTGCTACTCCCCCCTGGATGGGATGCTAGTCCATCGCAGGGTTACCCCCAGCATTTTGTCGCCGGTACCCATTTATACACCTGGGTGGAGAGAGACAGTGTGGAGTAAAGTTTCTTGTCTAAGGAAACAACACGACGGCAGAAACCTGGCTTCGACCACCGACCTTCAGGTTGAAAGTCCGACGCGCTAACCACTAGACCACCGTGCCGCCCACAAGATGTAGTGTGTGAATACATGTATTTCATACAGATTTCTCACGTGAACTAAAATTTTCTTTGGATTGTTAACAAAGTGCACACTGTCACAGGCAAACCTCGCCTTTCGCAAAAATAAGAACCCGCAAAAATTTATAGTGCCATACGGTAGTCCAATGTATACAGCAATTTGTACTTAAAAATTGTAATTTTGTTAGTCCGCAGTGCTAGGCGACATCACAGCCATGTTCTCCTCTCTGGTCAGTGACCAACATTGGCTGGTTCATCAACAAGCATTTCAAAGTGTCAAAGCTTTCGCGGAGGTAATTTCAGCTTATTAGGTCGTGGAGTCAACAACTGGTTCTTGTAAATGTTATAGAACGTCAGCGAGTGGAATGTTTGTGTTACAGTTAAACCTCTATTAAGCGGTCACTTTACAAATCCCCGGAATTAAATCGCTCCCGATATTTACTGTAAGCTTGACCTCTTTTAAGCGGTCACCTCCATTAAGCGGTCATTTGGCTTTTCCCCGAGGGTGACCGCGTAATAGAGAGTAACTGTAATAACTATTCTCCAACCAGAAATGGTACAAGTACTCCAAAAGGAATGGCAGATCTTGTTGATTAGCAACTAACCTACCGAAAATGTCAGCTCGAAGTCAGTCCAGTTTCGTGAACGGAATTCCGACTGAAGAATCTTAAGTTTCCCTCTGCTAACAATGACTCGGCGACCTCTCTGCTTTAACATTCGTTCAACTTGCTCTTCGCTATTTCAAAGGGGCTGCAATAACAATTAGTGGAGCTTAATTCTGTCAGGTTTAGAATCGTAGCCTTGTTAGCGGCACTTAATCCAGCTTCTATCCCTCAGGGCCCGGTTGTTCAAAAGGTGCCGGATAGCGCTATCCACCCAATAAATCACCATCCAGCGGATAACACAATGGATTTTGATAATACTTATCCACTGGATAGTGATTTATCCGGCGGATAGCGCTATTCACCTTTTGAACGACCGAGGCCAGATTGTTTATAACCAGTTCTCAATGGTGTTTGCTCTTGTCATCAGGTCACTCGATACACCCACGTGATGGGAGACTGTGTTCCTGAAAGTTTGCTTCCCACTCTCTCGGACTTCTTAAATGAGGTTTGTCGCTTGCTTTTGATAAAGCGGTGTGTTAAAGTATGTAGATGACCAAAGTAAATGACGTTTGTTGGAAGCAGTAGAAATTATGAAACTTGCGCGGTTTATTGGGCAAATTTGATTTTAAGAAATATGGTTTTTAAACCTTTCACTCCCAGAGTCAATTATGGGGACATGTAGTGCAGTTCTAACTTTTGAGTCTGTGGACGAAATCCTATGGTGTGACCATTCAAATGAAACCTCTTCAGCAGTACTTTTGCATGGTACCATTTGTTCTAACTTTTGAGTCTGTGGACGAAATCCTATGGTGTGACCATTTAAATGAAACCTCTTCAGCAGTACTTTTGCATGGTACCATTTATTCTAACTTTTGAGTCTGTGGAAGAAATCCTATGGTGTGACCATTTAAATGAAACCTCTTCAGCAGTACTTTTGCGTGGTATCATTTATTCTAACTTTTGAGTCTGTGGACGAAATCCTATGGTGTGACCATTTAAATGAAACCTCTTCAGCAGTACTTTTGCATGGTATCATTTGTTCTAACTTTTGAGCCTGTGGATAAAATCCTATGGTGTGACCATTTAAATGAAACCTCTTCAGCAGTACTTTTGCATGGTATCATTTATTCTAACTTTTGAGTCTGTGGACGAAATCCTATGGTGTGACCATTTAAATGAAACCTCTTCAGCAGTACTTTTGCATGGTACCATTTGTTCTAACTTTTGAGTCTGTAGATGAAATCCTATGGTGTGACCATTCAAATGAAACCTCTTCAGCAGTACTTTTGCATGGTACCATTTGTTCTAACTTTTGAGTCTGTGGACGAAATCCTATGGTGTGACCATTTAAATGAAACCTCTTCAGCAGTACTTTTGCATGGTACCATTTATTCTAACTTTTGAGTCTGTGGATAAAATCCTATGGTGCGACCATTCAAATGAAACCTCTTCAGCAGTACTTTTGCATGGTAACATTTGTTTTTCAGTATTTTACAAAATGAAATTTGGGATTTTTCTTGAATTTTGATTTTTGGCACTCTTGGGAGGTAAAGGGTGTAAGAAGCGCATCAACTCACGAGTATTTGTTTTCAGCTTCCCTTCAGACACACGGAGTTCTCGGGAACCACTGTATCCTTTACGACTGAAAGTAAAGTAACTGATAGATTGTAATTTATTGGGTTTGTGCTTTTCACAAACGTTTCTCTATTGGGTGTGTACAACTAGATATACAGAGCTCAGAAGTATTGTTAAGTAGTCTTACCTAACAAGACCAGACCTTCGGCTTGAAACAACAACTGAACTTCAAGTTCGCAACCCACTAACCTCGTTTTTCCTCACCGCGCCATCACAAATTAACTGCCGTGGTTCGTTTTGAAAGCTGGCATCTTTAGCGTTCATTTTTTGTCATACGAAGGGTAAACTCGGGGGTCTGTTTGTGTAGGTGATGTTTTCTTGACACTATTGATTAGGAATTTGATCAAGAGTTTTTAAAAAATCAATTGGAGGAAGTAGCAGCGAGGCAAAGTCAGTGCCCAGATCCCGGCGAACAGGATGAGAAAGAGATACCAATTATGGACAACAATGATAGGTCACGTGACGCAAGAACTGAACAAAGCGCGGGAGAGGTATGGAAATACGGAAAATTTTCAGTCAGTTCTGTCATTGAAGCTTGATAGTGTTAAATAGTGACAAGTAGCAATTATTTTTTTTGTTTATAAATTCCCAAAGTAGCGATCATGCGAGTGGAATCGAAGGTAACGACCAGAAACGCAGCTGAACTGTTTTCCAAACAAGCTTCGATAAAGTGATGTCGAATATAAAGGAAAGGGCCAAGACTAACACTTTTGCTCTCCGTTGCCTTGGTAACCAGTCCTGAGCGCATCACTCGTAGTTTGAGCTTAGGGTTATGGGCTCTTGGTACACACAGTTATCACGAGTATATCCGAAAGTCTCGTTACAAAGTTTGCCCCGTGGATATTAGGTTTAAGGCTGGTTCTCATATAATCGTCCCGGTCGTCCGAGTCGTTTCAAAAAGTGCACGGACGATCTGGACGATTATATGAGAACACTTCTGAGACGACCCGGGACGATCGCAAACGACCCGGACGACTGGGACGATCGTGGTCGCTTGGATAGGGCTGTCTTCTATCCGGAAGACTGGGACGATCGTTAAAAGTCGGGGACGATCATATGAGAACTACTCTCAGGCGACCGGGACGACTGAGGCGATCGAAGCGACCCAAATCTACCCCAGAATGCAGTATTATTGCCCAAAACATGTTGTCGGACACAGTTTACGACTGCGCTATTGACGTTCGAGACGACCGGGACGATCATATGAGAACCCAAATCGCTTGAGTCGTCCCGATCGTCTGAGTCGTTTACAAAAAACTTTTGAAACGACTCGGACGACCGGGACGATTATATGAGAACCAGCCTTTAAGAACAGTGAATTGTATTGTGACACTTCAGTTGAAATTGTCTTTTTCTAGTTATGTTTGTAGACGGGTTAGTTTTTAAAGAAAGTGTGGTGCTGTGTCGTTGGGGGAATGAAACGCGAAAATTCGCTCTGACGAAGGGCTAACGTTTGAAATGTCAGCTTTTGAATATCTTACAGTTGCCAATTTACCTTATCAACACTGTTGATAAAACCAAATTTTCGTTGTCAGAAAATTAAGTGTCAGTTTCCTCTGATTACAGCCTGAAGCAAAACGATTAAAAATACATCAAGAGTCCTCGTGTGAAAACCAGGTAAGAACTTGAATTAAAACTAATAGAACGGTTTACGGAACAATGTGATGTTTGTAGTAGTTATTTCAAACCTAACTTGATTTTCTCTCAAAAATGCTTACATATATGTAGTTCACGTGCAAAAGAAACTGCCTGAAAAGCTTGATCTGATAGTGTAGTTGTCTCGATTTTTTGTGAATACTCGTTGTCGTTCTTTTGTTTCAGGGAGAAGAACTTTATCAAGAAGCACTTAAAAAAATGAGGATCCCGCTTTCAACAATCCTTGATCTCAGAAAACAGTTCGTACCTCCTCCGAAAATCATAAAGCAAATTGAAGAAATACAAACAGTTCTACACGAATTTCTCAACAAAACTACTGAATAATAAATAAGCAAGCAGAAATTTGCGCCAATTTATTCCTGTCATTAGCCTGAGAAAACAGAAGTCGTTTCGCGGCGCCTCCACTGGGGCCCCTGCGAAACGGACGTCTGAGAAATAAGCGCCAAAGTCCCGTACTTGTCACCTAGGTACTTGGTGTATCCCTGATCATAATGTATGGTAGTTCATGTATCCCTTATTGTAATGTATTTAGATATCTTGCAGCGTAATTTAGGGTCGGATTACAGTATCTAGGGTTGAAGCACTGATTTTAGTAGTTAGGTTTAAGCACTGATTCCAGTATTTCCAGTGTATCGAAAGGGTTAGTTCTTGTATATGGTCTGGGCTAGCAGCATATTATCTTATATCCGTCAAAAATTACAATTCCCGGCAGCTAGTCCTCGGTAGTGTAGTGGATAGTGTGCATGGAGTAGATCATACGGCCCGGGTTCGAGTCCCTATTATGCTGTTTTTATCTTCTTTTTCTACTGAAATAAAAACTAAGTGTTTAAATACAAAATAATAAGGGATACACCAAGTACATACCACTTGTCACGCATAACCGCTACTCAAATTACCCTAGCGACACGCGTGGATCACGCGCGAACACAGACTTGAAAAACAACATCTCCGTCTAGAATAATTAGTTTGAATGATTTTTGAATACAAAACGTCAGTGGCGTATCAAAAAAAGCCTGAAAAACTAACTTGAAAGTCAAAATATCAAAAAATTATGCAGACATTTTGAATTTCAGTTGCGATGCAAATGAAATTTGAACTGCGAAATATAAATCTGGTTTTGTTTACAAAAGATCGCTTTCCAGACCAATTCTTGAATGACAAACACAAGAAAAAAGACAAATTCTCTCAGTCGAAAGTTTTAATTCAATTATCTATCAAATTACTCTCAAAAGCAAAACGCATTACATAATAACGCATCTAGGAAACTGTCCACGCAAGCGAATTTCTTGTACAATCGCTCCACCGAATGTTGCGAGTTTTGTAAATTTTTCACAAAAACTATTGATAACATAAAGAAACAATCAATGAAATTTTTCTTACAAAGTAAATCCACATTTTAAAATGTAATTTCCTTTAGGCCCGGTTCAAACGTCGAACTTCACATGTGCCGAATCTAATGCAAATGACCAAGAACAATAGATTTTGCTCATTGCATTAGATTCGGAACATGTGAAGTTCGACGTTTGAACCGGACCGACCTTACCGTAGTTTTCCAAGAATGCATGAAAATTCTAAATAAAATCTACCGCTTCGAGTGTGATGCGAACGGAAAGTCAAGAAGATATCCGACGAGCTGTGTTCCTGTTTTGATCTCCGCTCTTTGATCTCCCATGTAGTATCGTGACGAAGTGTCTTTGATGAGATTTACACATAACACACAACAGAAATCTGTAGAGGATATATTCTTCCCGTCATCTTGAAAACAATATACGCGCGTGATACACACGTGCCGCGAGGGAAATTTGTTTCAACCAATCAGAAGCACTACCCAGAAGGGGTAGCGGTTACGTGACACGTACGAGATTTTGGCGCTCATTTCTCAGACGTCCGTTTCGCAGGGGCCCCAGTGGTAGCGCCGCGAAACGACGTCTGTTTTCTCAGGCTATCCTGTCATTAACCCGATATGGACTTATACAGAACGTTTGATATGCTTAGTTGAATGAAAACTATGTAATTACATTAGAAAAACTATAATTTTGTACTTTACTTAGACGTTTCTTGTGTTTTCTCACAACTGTGCGGAATATTCAACCCTTTTTACGTTATTGTGTGTTGTATGTTATGGTGTAAAAACTTCTGGAAACTGTATATAATGTAGCAATATGGTCCTTTATTTTGAAAGTTTTTATTCGTTGTGTTGTGATATTTAATTTTCAATAAAAATTGTTACTAGCGACACAACACATTAAAAGTTGCTTAGTATTTCAATAAAAAGGTGTCCACTTTTAATCATAATCATAATCATACCGTCCAGAAGGACGTCGGACACCTTATTGAGACTTATATAACATAATATCGACACTTAGAATTTTATTTTCAATAAATTTTTAAGTGTAAGAAAGAAAATCTAAAATCCCCACTCAGGATTGAGCCTGTGACCTCAGCTAGGCTTAGGCTTACATAGCCTACCGTACCACTGTACCACCTAGCCTCTCGGGTTGCTTAGTCCTAAATTTAACAATATGAACTGCTACCCCAAACCTCAACTGAAAGCTAACCAGTTACTCCGTTATATAAGGCTCAATAAGGTGTCCGACGTCCTTCTGGACGGTATGATTTGGGCTTGACCGCGGAGAAGACTCTTCTCCGCCCGAGCCGCCATTTTGAATTTGAAAAGCGGAGAAGAGCCTGGGGACGAGGTTGCCTGCGAGTCCTGCGAGGCCTACGCAGCCGTTATTTGGGTCGTCACGCAATTTCCTCTCCCCCCCCCCCTCCCCTCCCCTCCCATCTCGTGGACGGGAGCGTGGGTTTGCCGGATAAACGCAGTAGTGTAATGGTGAAGGAGGAATGTTAACATGCAAGAGGTTCCGGGTTCGATTCTGGGTAGTAAATGGCTTTTTTTTCTTTTCTGATAGAAAAATTTGTCTGTGACTGGTGAAAAATGTTCTAAGTGTCGCTAAGGGCTGGTTCCTACTAGCGACGTAATCGGAAGCGGAGTCGGAGTCGGAAGCGTAAGGAGCCTTACGTTCTAGTGGAAATCAAAAAACCGAGTCGCAATCGCAATCGGAAGGATCAGAAGGTTTCCTTTTTCTTCCGATTCCGCTTCTGCTTCTGGGCCAAGCCCAAATTATTCCGTCCAGAAGGACGTCGGACACCTTATTGAGACTTATATAACGGAGTAACTGGTTAGCTTTCAGTTGTGGTTGGGGGTAGCAGTTTATATAGTTAAATTTAGGATTAAGCAACCCGAGAAGCTAGGTGATACTGTGGTGCGGTAGGCTATGTAAGCCTAAGCCTAGCTGAGATCACAGGTTCAATCCTGAGTGGGGATTTAAGATTTTCTTTTTTACACTTAAAAATTTATTGAAAATAAAAGTGTCGACAGTTTGGACGGTATGATTTAGGCACAACCCTGCTTCTGTCGCTTCCGTTGTTTTGATTTCCACTAGATCGTAAGGTTCTTGCGATTCCGATTCCGCTTAAGTCGCTAGTCGACCGTTTACAAAAGGGAAATGTAAGATCATGCAACGAGTCAGATCCTTCAGTTTTTGGAACGAGTCAGATCGATCTAACATGATTTTTCAAACGCCGGGTTTCCGATTACATTAGAAAAAAAAAACATTTTTCAAATCTATAGAATGCGCCTTTGATGTGGTTCTAATCCAGTAAATTTTGCCGTTGTGGCTCTCTAGTTTATTCCATTAAAAGAACATCGTGCAATTTTCCTTTAATACTTCCATTGCTATGACAGTTAAGTCCAAATTTTGACGTATATTGAAAAACAAACCGCACTACTTTAAATTGCTGATTAATAGCTTTTTAACACCGAATGGTCAACATTCACACTTTTTAATTAAAAATTTCACCCCTTTAAACGTCAGCATTCTGAAACATGTTTCGTGAAAAACAGTCAACGGAATAATGGCCCTATAGATATTTGGGATTGGTTCTCTGTTAGTTATAGCTCCGATACAAATAATATCACCTCTGATGCTTGGGAGTTATTTCTTTTTTCTTTTTTTTGTTTTATTTTTCTGTATTATTATTGGTTATTTTTGTTGTTCAGCGTGAATTTGAATAAACAAAATTACACTTAAAATGAATTAAATACATGCACTACAAAAATGTTGTTTCTTTAATTGCTCGTCGCACAAACATTTCTCATAATTTGAATACTTTACCCGGTTATTGTCGAATTATGTTGGTGCTTGTATATTTAGATCGAATATTTGCAAGTTAGATGCATACGGCTCCTAAGAAGTACAATTAAAACTTGTAGATCATTCACCCCTTAGGCTGGTGTCAAGCACGATTTATATGTATTGAACATTTCAATTTACCTCCGCTTTTAAAACCGACAAGGAGTCACTAAAAACTCGCTTTTGTGCATTTCAAAATTCAGCATTTTTCGCGTTAAACATTTCGTCAAGTTGGTAAGTTAGAACTGAAAATTGCAAGATATGTGGTTTTATGGTGTGGTTGTTAAAGGAATATACTCATGCTAAACTTGACAACAATTAATATGTAATTGGTTCATGAATAACAACATAACAATACCGTGAAATTCATCTTCTTGAAAGTGTTTTTAAACCAAGAGTCATTTTAGTTCAATTATTTATAATACACCCTACTGATTCGTTTCTCTTTGTTTCGTTTTCCACTCCGTATCCACTTGCGAAGCGTATAGTTTTGTTACTTAAAGAAGTAACGCTTGAGGGCATGGAAAATTGTTATTTTAGTGTGGTAATTTTTTTTAATGGAGAAGCAACTCCGATAAATATATTATTCAAGTCGCTGTATACTTAATATTTCTTTGCGAGATCGATCTTGAATGGTTAAGCGTGAAAATCAGTCCAGCTGACTATTAGCCCCGCAAAAATTATCCGCTAAGTTAGGATAAAAATAAGCTTAATCAAATACATATACTCGACCAACATTTATGAAAACTCTATTTGCATTGAAAAGATGCTTCTCTCGCGAAAGTTACTTCTCTCTTTACAAACTAATTTCGTCTCATTTTCTCGACCTTTCGTTCATGATACATCTTTGTAAAACCACTACGCCATTTACCTAGGGTTATCAGATTGCCAGATATGAATTTTTGATTTTCTCGGGTGTGACTCCGTTGTTTTGTGTTGATCCGCAACGCCACATGAAAACATTATAATAAAGGATTTTAATCGAAAAAAACCTTACCCCTCCTGCTTGAAATATTTGTGTTTTGACCAAATAAAGAATAAAGTGTGTATTGCCTCATATTTTGAGCTTTTACAGTATACTTCGCCAATGTTTCGTCTGTGCGCTTTACTTTATGTAAACGTGATTTGTTTTCGTGTATCACGAGAAATCTTTAAATATGGCGGAAGCTTGTCTTTCTTTTCTACGGTCCTTATGTAAATGCATTTTGGAGTAAATGTCATCGATGGAGTGTTATTGCCGTGTAGTAACTTCCCTAATGAACACTGTTTCTCTAATCCACGTTCTTTTTATCTTCGTCGCTACTGAATTCTTAAACCGAATACCGGCTTCGAATTTTTTTAATACAAAGAGAGGTATACAACTTGAAAAAAAAAACATCGAAATGTTCGCCTTTCAAACGAACGTAACTATTATATTTATGTTAAACGTGCCGCGAAATGATTCTATTAATTTGACTCGTCGTCTGATTTGCATATGCAGTTCTTCCGCCCTAAGTGTTTTCAACAAGATATTTTTTTTCGAACTCCATAAAATTATATTTTAGGTCTTTGTTTTAAAACGAAACGAAGCGGATAGGACGCAGTACAATGATTGCTTTCTCGATCACGTGACAGCTTGCCACCTGCCAGCCAACCGCGGCTGAATTTCATGAATTGAAAATGTCGAGATTCGTGTGAGACGGGTCTGAAAAATTGCAATTCTGATCGAATGATTTTCGCCGTCCTAATGCTGGTCCGAAATGGAAAAAAGCGGTGAGTCGCGATTTGGTCAATATTTAAATTTACGATGTCTTTCTCCAGTGTGGTGCGGTCGGTGATAGACTGAGCGATTTTTAGGAGCACGAGACCGGCAAAATTCTGAAGACTGTCAAACAGAATAATTCTCTCATAGTGAACTATGTTGGTATTTGACACCGATTTGAAATCATGCTCACTGTTTCCAATTTAATATCTTTCCATGCGAAAGCGACAGTCGAAGAATCGTCGAGAAAGGCTTTCAGATTTCAAGCCTGCCACGGTTACCACAGCGAATTTGTCTGGGTGAATGAATGAGGAAAAACCCCGCGATGGGAGTTCACGGTTATTAAACATTTTGTTTGTTATTCTCTTATATTTTACCTTTCACCGATCGCTGGTGAGTAAACTCGCATCATCTAACAGCAAATGTCTGTTTTTTTTTTTCACAGACTTGCAGCGCTTTCGCAATGAATGCGTAGCTGCGCACAACTTCTATCGCGCGGCTCACGGAACACCGCCTATATGCTGGTCTACAAGACTCGCCGAGAGCGCGCAAAGTTGGGCCGAACAGCTCGCGAGTACTACCGGCTCGCTCCGCTACAGCACTGCGAAAGACGTCGGCGAGAATCTCACTTGTGTGTGGGGCTCAGAGCTTAACGGGCAAAAAATAACACGGATTTGGTACGAAGAAGGACAACATTTTGACTACAACAAGCCGCGCGTGAGCTCTCGAACGCGCTCATTCTGTCAGGTGGTATGGGAGGGAACACGCGAGTTGGGCGCGGGAGCGGCTGTCACCAAGCATGGCAAACAGATCGTGGTGGCGCGGTATTTTCCACCCATAAACAAGAAAGGTGTTGCGAGAAACGTGAAGAAAGCGAGGAGTACGCGCGATAACGAGCAGCCATTGGCGTTTGACATGCGTTGGAGTACCCTGTATGTCGGTAAGAATTGAACATTCCTATTAGTCCTCGCTTCATGGCGACCGCTGTGTTTTTCTTACTTCATTTGCATTTTGTTCACGGGTTTCTCTGGATGAAAAAAATATAAATATTTCATATAAAAAACACGTTTTCGTTTGCATAGGAGCGAGAAAATCAAACATACTTCACATTCAAGTTGCTTTATTTTTTCTTAGTAATTTAATTATTTTTGATAGGTCTTCTAAGCTGTCAAATGTATAATATTTAGGCCGTCTTTTTTTTACCGACGTGTTCATGTTATTAATATGTACAACCTTGAATTATTGTCAACAGGATTCATAAGATATGTATTTTTTATTCAATGAAAGGTCACGCGTAGATTCAAAAGTGCTTTTCACATGTTACGTCTAAGCGACATTTTTAGGCGTACAGTTAATCATGACTACCAAGTCAAGAGGAGGATCGTATTTTTATTTAAATGAGCAAAAAATTAATGTGCACTGTCGAACAATTCGTTAATTTGGCAAAAATCAACGTGGTTTGGTCGATTCACTTATAAAAAAATAGCTGGTCAAACAATTTATCGACTTTCTCGGCCATAATATGGATCAACAACTTTTCGTGCGTTAGAAAAGTGAACGAAAATATTTGGAAAAAAAAAATGAGAAGCTTGGTTGCGAGCGGAAGCTATCTCAGTTTGTTTTCAATTATATCCTTTATTCACAAAGAGTTAAACGATTTGCATTAGAACCAAAAATCTCTCAGCTTTATGATCCTTTTAATAATAAGTTCATATTTTATCTTTTTATTCCAAACAAATCACTTCACCGGTTACTGAGTTTCCTTAAAGTAATTTTTTAACAGTCTGTTGGCCGTTTCAGCTACGAATCAGAAAAATGTGTTTCTTTATCATGTTTCCAGTTGTCTCGAATGATTGTTTCCCTGCAGGTTTTCAAGATGGCGGGATTTGCATATAATTTCAGGGTTTTTCGCTCTTTTGTGTTTAAGGCGTCGCAAAATCAGATTATTTAATTTTTTTTGTTATCTACACAGTTATAAAGACCTTAGTAGTTTCTATTGTCTCGTTTATCTTCTATTTCGTTTTTTTTTTTGACAGTTTACGATTACTGAGGTTAAAATCAAGGTTTTGGTTAACACCTGTTGAGCATCTGAGAAAATAAAGTTCTATGTTTGTTTTGCTTTGGTTTCCGGTTCAAGCAAAATAAAAGGATCGAAAGTAAAGAACACAACTTAATTCACGGGTTTCTTTAGAAACTGTTGAATCAGAGTTATTTTACGTTTCGATAGTACAGCTCTAACAAATTGTTTCGAGTAAATGTTGCATGTTAAAAAACAAGTCAACTTGTCAAATATTTAAATGCGAGTTGGATTTTTGGCATTGTGGTGAATTAAAATTGTTTTCCATTTTTCAGTGTACCAATTTGAATAGATTGGTTTAAATAAAAGGACTTGTTGAATTTGTCAACTCAGTATGGGACTAAACCTTTGTCTTATTTGCATGAAACAACAATGCTTTAATATCTCTTTGTAAAAAGTACCTGCAAATTAAAAAAAAACCCCTCATTTTCGTTTTACGTGTTTAGATGAACCAAAAGGTTCCTTTTCGGTTATGAAAAGCAACCTAAACGAGAATGGTTTGTGCTTCTTCCCCTCTCTAATACCAAAACCAACGAAGTACTGATCCCGCTTTCTCGAGTCATTAAAACCTTTCATGTAAGCGTCACTTAATGTCCTTCTAGATTTTAATTCACACGCGACACTATTCAGCCGGATTTTAATTAGTTTGGTAACCACGAAAGAGGGCTTTTCTTTTTTCGCTATTTGTTGTTCCTGAAACATAATTATACTTTTAAAATCCGAACCGCCGAGCGATAGATTAAGGAGAACTAAACATATAAGAATCTTGCGTAGAAAGTTAATATGGAAACGGACGATTCTGGAACGATTGAATATAAAAGACGCCATGGATTCCGATTGAAGTTATAAATTATTGAATTCTTTGTGCGTTTGTTGCAAATTAAACCATATTATCAAGTCAAGTGCCAAGTGTTGTGAAATATTTGTCCTTGTTAATCCAATCCATGTACCGCATATACGTTGTGGTCAGTTTTTTGTTTTCCTTTTCCTTGTTTATCATTATAAATTAGTAGCATTACCTGGGTCAAAAGAAAGACAATCGAAACAAACCCAAAACAAATATAAGTTGATTGACGGACTTTGCCTTATTTTTCCTTCCTTCTTCCTTTAATTTGTCAAAGAACGTCTCATAAGCAGGCTAATTAAAATCTTCATTGACGTAAAACGTTTGAGAGTAGCTCGAGCGTAAACAAGGAACCGACTGTTTGCTTCAATTTTTTTTAGGAAAAATGTACTTATTGTGGTTCAAACTTTTCTTTTGTTTGAAAATTTTCAAACCAGCTCAATTTTTACTTTCATTTGTCTCGGATTCATTATCATATTCTGAGACAAAGGAAAACAAAATTCGAACTGGTTTAACCACTGACAGCATACTCCCGCTTTTGGCAGATCTGTTTCATGCAAGTAATCAAGGACTTTCAAATATGACTCCAGTGCATATCTAACGTGTAGATTTTCAGTAACTAATTGCTGTAAAAACAAAATATGTATTGATTGAGGACGCTTTCCATTTCGGTCAGAACTGCACCGGCCAACTCGTAAATTGTATGCATTATTCCAGAAATGGCTCGCCATATCAGTTTATAGGCCATTTGCACGATGACGTCATTTGACTACTACTACCAGAATTCATTTCGTTTTTCCTTTCTTATTTAAATTTTGTAATCCCAGTGCGGTTTAAATAACAATAGCCCTAATTTGCACTACAAAACAAAAAACAGAAGGATTCTGGTAGTAGTAGTAAAATGACGTCATCGTGCAAATGGCCTATTAAAAAATAGTTTGCACCATTTTGATAGCACCAGGTTCTCAAAAAAGGCGCATTATGTTAACGAAATGACCGGTTTGGCCGGTCAGCTTTGACAAATGGTTCCCTAGCTTAATACTCACTAGAAGCATATTACTTTTACTATACGGTATTCTTTAGGACTGAAAGAGTTTCATGAAGAATGCCTCTCTGTACACAATGAGTACAGAATCCGACACGGCGCGGCTCCCCTGCACTGGTCAGCGGAGTTAGCTTGGGAAGCGCAGCAGTGGGCCGAGAATTTGGCGCGAACGGGCGAGCTTCGGCACAATGACGATGACACGGTTGGTGAGAATTTGGCGGGAATGGTAGGCGCTGAATTATCTGGGCGAGAAGCCGTTGACATTTGGTATGAAGAAATAGAAAGTTACGACTTTGAGGACCATGGATACAGTGAAGACACATCAAATTTTACACAGGTACGATTTTGTTCTCATTCTCAGGTTTCTCCCACAAACTCAAAAGAAGAACCATTACTGACTTAAGTTCTGAATGTTAATGTGAAACAGTTTGCTCAGTTCAGTACGATATCCCCTCAAGAATAATGAAAAGCATTACTTGCAAAGAGCAGCTTGAAATAATGGATAACATTAATTCAGGCTACTTAACGAAGTGGAACGAAGTGCAACGAAGACTCAAAATTCTATGAAAGCAACGGCGCGGTGACTATTTTTCTAGCTCGTGAGCTTCTGTATCCAATAGGGTTACCCTAACCCTAACCCTAACCCTAATCTTCTTTGGCACTTTTCCCCCTTTTACTCCCTTTCGCGGTCGCCATCTTTTTTCTGTTTGGGTGCAACAAAGCATCACGGGAAGTAACCATCCCGGTGGTGGCCTGAATTAATGATATCCATTATTTCAAGCTGCTCTTTGGAAGTATATATAATGCTATTCATTATTCTTACGGGGATACCGTGTTGCTCAGTTGGTAGCGTGCCAGCCTGCTCAGCGGTAGGTCGTGGATTCGAATCCCGGTCGGACCAATCCCAGTCGGACCAATCCCGGTCGGACCAATCCCGGTCGGGTCTCAAAATAACCAAGGACGAAGGTGCTGCCTTTTCTATGATATCTGCAAATGGTTAGACCTTCAGGTGGCTCGGATGACCATGTAGAAATGGCGGTCCCGTCTCTGATGGGGACATAAAAGAGCCACAGAGGACGTAACAAAACCCTGGCTGTGACCACCCTCAGTGCCATACATTTTTCATGGGTGGGGTGGGGGAGATGAGATCAACAATGGCCCGGTAACGTTGCCTGTAGCGCCTTCATGAGCTGACCTCCGATCTCGATCATTCTAAAGTGATATGTGCACTATATATGTCATTCATTCAATTGTATGCTTTTGGCAGGTCGTTTGGGTCGCTTCGGAAAACCTCGGAGTTGGAAGGGCCTTCGATGGAGATCTCTGTGTGGTGGTAGCATTTTATGAACCCCCAGGTAACATGGAGGGATCATTTGGTGATAATGTTCTTCGCATGGGCTCAACAGTCCGCGAGAGAAAGAGCAAAGAACCGAAAGGCTTTATACCTCCCATCCCTGGTAAGTCAAACGTTTTGTCAATTTGAAAAGGCGTCGGCTTTTTCTCAACATTGTGATTAACAGTGCTGGATATAGGGGAGGGTCCTCGGATCCCTATGAACCATTCAATGAACCAATCAGAACTGGCGTTTTGAAAGCGCGGGAAAGCCACACGGAAGTAATTTTTTCTTTTTTTGCTTGTTTGTAAGAAAGAGTGGAAAAGAAATGTAAGTCACGATTGGTTATCTTTGTTTATTTGTTTTTGTTTGTTTGTCTTCCCTGGTTGGTTAACTCATAGTTAATAAAGTGCAATGGTTATGAAACCTGAGAAATGTCTTTGTTCGATGTTTTTGTTATCGTTTTTCGGCCTTGACCATGCACAACGCAATAGATGTTGAACTTTTGTTCGAACAACTGACCAATAGCTGAAATGGTGCTATTTAAGTTATTCAGTCATAGCGTGTGATCAAAAAACAAAAGATGTGCACGGTCATGCACGGTTCAACGTAAATTGTAGGTCCTTTGTAATCGGCATTGAAGTCTGCAAGGTTTCATAACCAGTCCCTAGATTAACTATGGTTAATTGAACTTATCCGTCGTTGGAGATTTTTAAATCAGTTACGGAGCTGGGCCAACCCAAGACTAAAGCAAAAATAATTTATTTGTTCAGCCAATAGAACACTTCTCTTATTCTATTCCTTTTTCTTGAAACAGATCTAGAGGGATTTCGTTTGGAGTGCCTCGTGACACACAACTATTTCAGGGCCCGTCATGGCTCTCCCCCGCTAGTCCTCAGCAGTGCCCTAACAGATGAGGCCCAGTATTGGGCTGAGCGTCTTCTTGTGACAGGTGCTTCAGAGGGCCTGGATAACTCGCGCATTGGAATCAGTGTGGCTGTACTCGAAAGTGGACACGTTAGCGGGATTAAGGTAAAGCCATGAGTGTGAACGGTGCAGTAAGAGTTAATTTTTGGATTCACACGACATGATTGAATCTGCTGTGCAACTAGTGAAGACCACGACGTTGTTGGTGTCATAGGCAGCATTTTATTTAGACAATCCGGTTTCAGATTAAGGCAATCCAAATTATTAAGATTTTCAAGTTAGCCGGAACAAAAATCCGAAAAAAATATCGATCCGTTCTGTTCTTCATCCCAGCCCTTCTGCGGGGAGCCTTCGTTTGTTTGTTTGCTGGTTTGGAACGCCCACCTGGTATTGATCTGAAACTTACTCGCAAAATGGAACGTACAATGCGAATCCAGATTCAGATACCAATCTGCGATTGGTTTGTCCCTAAATGGAACGGAAAATCCAGCCTGGCCACCCATAGCCAAAAACACTTGTATAGTAATTGGATCGGCATGAACGTCTCGGAACGCCTCACATGATTGGCTGAGAAAAAATAGAATAAACAACAAAACAATAGACCCTGGCCCTGTTAACAATACGTCTGCGTGATACCCAGGTCCAATGAAATTAGAGGTTCTGAAGATGTGAATGGTACCTGTGGTTATTTGGAACTAACTAAAGTGAGCCGTTGTAGAGTACTAAAGTATGATGTCACAAAAACTTAAATTTGTGAAATCATGGGATTTGATTAGATATTCGGATAGGGCATGACGGACAATGCCCGCTTGCCAAAAATCAGCATCTTATTGCAATTTGGAGGTGAGATATTGGCACCGTTATGCTCCGATGACTCCATACAAATCCTTCTAATTTGAATAAACCAAGGCAAACTATTGTACTCTATTGTTAGGTTTCCATTGATTCAAATTTGTTTTTTTGGTTTTTACAAATAGTTTACAGTCACTTGAATGATTTTTTATACTTACCATGGTTCGAATTTAGGCTGACAGAATAGAAATCATCCTTTTTTCTTATCAGGTGTCCGAGCTCTGGTACAAACAAATCTTGAGTTATAACTTCAATAGTCCAGGCTTCAGCACTGAGACCCTTGACTTCAGCCAGCTGGTCTGGCAGAGCAGTCGTAAGCTGGGTGTAGGTAAAGCTACTGGAGCAGAGGGTGTAACTGTTGTGGTGGTGAGATATGAACCAGTTGGGAACATAGACGGTCAGTTCGTGCAGAATGTCAGACAAAGAGGGCACGAGAGAGGCAGCAGTGAACCAATGATATTTCACGTGGAATACAAATATCGAATACGCGCTGACAGCAAGTCTACAAACAGCTTTCTGAGCTGGGAACACGACGGTTAGTTAACGTGTTTGCTCATTCGTCTTCCTCTGGCGCTTTTGGGTAAAGATTTTCGAAGGAAACACAAGTCCAACAAAATGTTTGCAAGTTTCGAAATATTGATACTACTTAGTGATTGACGTACATTTATTTTAATTTATTAAAACCTTCTTATCTTCTTTAAGCTTTTGAATCCTTTACGGTGGCCAACTTAACTTTTCAACAACCAAATTTTCGTGTTTTTTCACTCCCCCACCGACAAGAACCAAAGAAACCAAACCACTTTACTTTTTCAACATTGAACTTGCAAGGATGGATTATTCTCCCAAGTTTTATTTCATGACCGTGACGACTGCTTTTTAGTCAGTGTTTTAATTTTGTAGCTTGATTTAGTAACCAATTTACATTATTTACTATTTTTTCTCGTTCAAAAAAACTCAAGTTATTTGTAACATAATGTTAGGTACTTGCGACAGTGCAACAACAGTTAACGTTAATCCAACCTCTAGCCCTATTTTAGTGGTCAATTGCATTTTTAAATGTAATTAAACACTAAAATAGAGCTAGAGGTTGGATGCCTTTATGATACAGACAGTAACCTTAAATGATAGTGAAGGGTCTACAACTAAAGTCCTTCAAACATTTTTGAATTTTTAAATAAACCACAAATCTTTGTTTCCCTTGTTATCTCCAGAGGTACCGACGTTAGATGTTGAGGGTGACGTCACGAAGTCAAGGTACGAAACACATTTGCGCATGATTAGTATATTATGTGACATGCGCGTTCTAAACACCTCATCCAGTGCACTCAATTAGCAGCAGTAAACCATGCTCCTTGTTCAGTTTTTCACGTTTGTTTTAAGTTACAAGTCATCTGTTTGTCTGTGCTTTGGTTAAAACGCTCCTGAAATCAGAATTAAACTGAAAAAAATAATTGGAAATGACTTTTCCAATATACACCTAAATGTAAGAACGTTGTCATATAAAATAGCAAGTAGGAATTAATTAGTTTAATGATATTTACAGAGGATAAAAGAGAGAAATGGTTCATTCCTGAGATAAAAAAAAAATAATCATTCATTTAGGGACCGGTCAAAAAGTATAGCGGGGGTGGATCATCAGTTTTGAGGGGTGGGTTGTGTAATTTTCACGGAGGGTTGGTCGTCCTATTTTACAGTACAAAATACATCATATTAAAATATATATATTCAGAAATCAAATTCCCCACAACACAAGTTCATTCACAAAATGTGGTTTCATTAGATTATGCAACCAAGAATTCCATCTTAATAGGGATGGGTCATGTCATTTTCAATCTTCATTTAGGGGTGCGTCAGTCAGTTTTGTGCCTAGAAGGAAGGGGTGCGTCATGTGTTTTTTATCCATCACATTTTCAAATGCTCCGGCCCACCCACCCACCCACCCCTACCCCCAACTGTTGAAATGTCATGGATGCGAAAGAATGCTTCTGTGAATGTCATTAAGATAATTAATTCCTATTTACTATTTTGTATTTTCTATGACAACGTTTCTGTAATTAGGTGTGTAAACTTTCTAGAAACAAAATAAATATAACCTGATCAAGAATGCTTCCTGATACTGGCTACAGTCGGGTTCAATTGTGTTTTTTTCCTTTTCTACGTTTCTACTTGCATTTCATTACAACCGGTAATTTAACAGATTTCCTGTAGAGCCAAAACCGAAACGATCTCGATTCTCGCACACGATATCATGAATATGAGCTCAGATACTTCGCTTTCCCAACATACCCTCGAAAAAACTAATTGAGCCATGGAGTGTCTCGGATGCAAATAATTATTCCCAAGAGTAATGAACATATATTCCACCTTGCAATCCAAATCCAAGCAGATAGAATGGAAACTAATGAAAATTATCAACTCGGGATCTTGACTAGATGGAGTGACAAATTCTCAGTACAAACATAAGAGAAAACTGTGACTATCAGTAAGGAGATATAATACTGATTTCAATCTCTGGGATTCTAAAAGGGTTAACATGTTGATTTGTGTCGCCACTTTAGTTGTCAAATTATCAACTCGGGATCTTGACTAGATGGAGTGACAAATTCTCAGTACAAACATAAGAGAAAACTGTGACTATCAGTAAGGAGATATTATACTGATTTCAATCTCACACTTTAGTTGTCAAGCACCTCAAAGGAATGGACTTACACGCGCAAAGTTTCTGTTAAACCGTTTATTAGAAGACTTGGACCGGTGTCGTAACAGTTGTTGTCTTTCCCCTCCCCTCAGTACGGCCGCCAGTTTAAGTTGGAGGTATGATCAACTCTCGCTTTCAAAGTTCCCGCGTTTCTGAGTACGTTGACACGAGAGCAAAAGTAGAAGCAGAATTCAACTGCCCCAGTAGGCGTTAACGACGGCTGATTCTTGGTCGGCGATTACGTTCTGTCGAGCGCGGTTGGTGAAACGTTCTTGAGAATCATTGTTCTCTGTCTGTAACCTCCCCTCATCCAAGTCTTTCAATAAGTTCTCGGTGATAGGGAAATGTGGCAAAATGGTAAAGCGAAGAGGTGGGTCCGGGGGGATGACGTTAAGTTGATGGAGGAAAAGGAAGCTTCAAAATTCTCGTTCACTTCATTATTCGTTAACTGGTACTTTATCGTTTTCTTCTTTTGTAGACATACGAAATAACATTAGTTAAACTTGCTCCGTAGACTTGAAGCAGATGTCGATCGGATTGCTCTAAGCTTAGCCGTTTGAATCAGTAGCCTGCCCTTATGTGCATGCTTTGTGTTTCTTTCAGCGATGTTAATTTTTGACTTTGGGTTATACATTATGAGTATAAAATTTTTTCCACGGAGCTCGCAAATAAAGGATTAAACTTGAAGCTTTCGTTCCCCTCACAGGACTTTCCTTGGGCTTCTTTGTCACGTGACCCTTTCGGATCACGTGACAAGATGTGATTAAAGACCGCTGGATGATCGTATCTTTGGTCCCTATATAGCTCTGGTTGTTTTCGTCTGGTTCACTGAAGAACTATCACAAAAATTGTCACTACATCCTACGTGGCTATAAAGAATAACTTAGGAACAAGGAGGCGAGAATGAAAACGTAAAAAGCAACTAAGCGATATAGTTTTCATGTAAAAAAAAGCGCGAAAATCACTGATATACAAGGGAAAAGGGTCATGTTTCGGTATTTTTGGACCACAGCTGTCAACCTTTTCTTTCTTAATAATAATAATAATAATTATTATTATTATTATTATTATTAAATCTCTGTTGGGCTCATTCAAAGGTGACATGTTTCCAGTACACTGTTGACTGAAGTAACTTTTTTGTTAGTCTTTCCCGCATGAATTCAGTAACTTTGCTCTCTTGTAAACGTAGTCTGAAAAAGCTCACTCCAAACCTTGTAAATTCTAACTTTGGAATTCTAACTCTTTCTAATTCTTTGCTTCTTGAAAATTACTGAATAAAAATCAAACTTGTATAAATTATCTTAAACTCTTCAAAAGAAACTGACTTAATTATTAAACTATTCTGATTCTATTACTTGACAAAATCCTCATTCTAATCTCGTTAACAAGCAAATGTGGTGGCGAAAGAGGTGATGGGAAGGGACAATCGATTTGATTCAGACTGTAACCATAACAATAAGCTAACTTTTTTAAAGTCTGCTCTTCACAAGCGACAAAAGGAGCATGACAATCCACCGGAAGAAAAAAGATGGCGACTGGTACATTTACCCATAATTCTTAGCGCACAAAAACCTTAACAACGTTCATAAAAATGTAAAGAAAAGTTATAAAATCTTCAAACCTAGTTTACACATTGTCCGTAGTACTGGAACAAATATTGTAAAAATTTGGCTTTCTTTGTGCCTTATGTGCTGTGTTAGGTCCGCAAGGTATTGTGGTAAAATGAACAGCCGCCATCTTTTTTCCTACGGTGGATTAGCGTCAAGTGAAAACGATCATTGACATAAGCACAAGATTGATCCTTCTGCTTCTGCTGATGTCGAGCCAGTTTTCACTGGGCATAAGCGCTGTTGTGCTTCCGCTTATGCGCATGCGCATGAAGATGTCGCTTGTGAAAACCAGGCTTGAACGTTCATAAGCTTTGAACAAAGGATACCATTCCTTAATGTTTTCATTTGAAATTTAAAGGGAACCTCCATTGTCAGAACAAATTGACGTTAAATTGTTGGAAATAAAGTCGAAATTTTAATTTTTTAAAAGAACAGGTGCAAATATAATTTTAGTGTACAAATAAAATGGATATAAATATCGCCTATTTTCGCTTTTAAATTTCCCGCTCGCCGCCATTTTGAATATTTATGACGTGTACGGTTGCCGCTATTGTTAAGAATCGAAGTTCTTTTGTATGCAACAGTTAGACAACGGTAACACGTCATAAATATTCAAAATGGCGGCGCGCGGGAAATTTAAAAGCGAAAATAGGCGATATTCATATCCATTTTTTTGTACACTAAAATTATATTTGCACCTGTTTTAAAAATTTAATTTAGACTTTATTTCCAACAATTTAACTTCAATTTGTTATAACAATGGAGGTTCCTTTAAGGTTGACTCTCGTTTCTCTTACACATGAGCAAAAAAAATCGAATTGCCATTGCGACAATCAATTGTTTCTACTACTACTTCCTAACCAATCCTCGATCTTTGATAGTCTGGCTAAATGTTTTCCACCCTCGTTTTACTTTCATACTGTACGTAGTTATTTTCAAATAGTTATTTTTTCACTCAATTTACGTCCTCACTGTCATCTAATGCCTGTCAGTTTCCACCGACTTATAAAAAAATCGATATTTGACGTTGAACTTCCTTTTTCCTGGTAACATTAACATAAAAATTGATGCTTTAAAAATTAATGCTATAACATAACGCTTTCATAAAATGTCTTCACAATAAATGGGACTAAATTGACTTAAATATCCGTTGTTTTAAAAACTCGTGTTGTAGTTCAGCCACTGAATATTTCTTCACATGAAGTACAATGTTACACATAACACAACGTAAATCATAATAGATTTTAAAAGGCCCGCACGTTTGTCTTGAAACTCCTAGTTTTTTAATTCTTTTAATATTTCTTGAAAACTTACCTAAGCGAACCTAGCAGCTAATTTCATTTTTAATTAAACACACACTTATTATTATGATAAAGTCACGTACAACTCATTAACGAGTACATTCAGTACCATGATGGGGATGTGTACTTTCAGTTTACTATTGTTTGTCCTCTTAAGTCTTTAGCAGATTAACGCATCAGTTCTTAGAGCAGTTTTCAATTGAGTATCGAAAGAAATGACACAATTGCTTTGGTTTTGGTTTTACGACACTCAATTGAAAACTGCTCTATCATTTTGAGACAGGTCAAACCACCAGGTCATATTCCAAATGACCTGATCCCCTCAGAAATATAACTTGACTAAGAACAATGTTTCCTCATAAACATTTCAGAACTTGTATTCTCAAACTCATTTATAATTCATGACGAGATCACAAAGAAAATCACTACAGTGAAAGAAGTTTTGAAATCGTTTCTTAATTTACCTGGATTTTGACGATTTTATTTCTTCGTTTTCTCCGCATTTAACGATCAGTTCGAGAAGCTATATCAAACACTCGAAACAGTATTTCATCAGATTACCAAACACCTTAAGTGGGTTAAAAAAAACTCGGCTGCGCCTCGTTTTTCCAACCCACTTCTCGGTGTTTGGAAATCTGATGAAACACTGTTCCTCGTGTTTGATGTATTACTCCCCTCCCTTCCCCCCTCGTTTTTCAACCCACTTCTCGGTGTTTGGAAATCTGATGAAACACTGTTCCTCGTGTTTGATATATTACTCCCCTCCCCTCCCCTCCCCCCTTGTTTTTCTAACCCACTTCTCGGTGTTTGGAAATCTGATGAAACACTGTTCCTCGTGTTTGATGTATTACTAAAAGGCATTAAGGAAAATGCGATCTTCTCTTTAAAAAGTTGGCTAAATTTAACAAATTGTTCCGAGGTTTGTTGTCGAGATTTTGGCCATAATTGTAAAGGAAAAACTTTTTATTTTGATCATTTGAGAAGAAAAACTGATCGAATAGAAATTTGTTCTTGATAAATATGTTTACAACCATAGTTCAAAACGTAACTCTGGAATCTTTAAAACGAACTGTAAATACAAAACAGTCTGTTCGTTGCCGATGTATAGTGATTTAGTTCATTTTCATTGTCACTTTCCCCCCTCAGTGACTTGGACCAGTTTGATGAAAACAAGAATATCGTCCACAGGGCCGACGAACAGGAGTCTGCCTCTTCACTGACTGTTACAGACGCCTTCACACGGCTGGTATGGATAGATCCCAACAGTCCCACTCTTCAGAGGAAAGGAGTTGCAGAGGAAAGGACTCGAGGTGATGTCGAGTATGATGATGCTGATGATGAGGAAGAGGAAGATAGAGATGAAATGGAAGCGGATGAACATGAAAAGGAAGAGGAACAAGACGAGGAGGACGCCAGGACAGCGTATGAACAGGATTATACAGCTGAAACTAAAGGTAATAGTTTAGAGATTGACTTTTGGGCATACCCTTCTTTCAGGTACAAGATTATTTGGCGTTATCTATAGATTGTGTTTGAAGTACATTATAAACAATTAAGTGTCCCAGCCGGATGATGAAACACCTCACAGAACAATCCCGACAACTCAAACTCTCTATAAATCGAGCTTCTCGAAAACTCTAACTGAATTCTGTTTCCCTAGACTACTTGTCCAGCAATAACAGAAACGGATGTAGGAATTGTTTTGGTTGTTTTGTTTTGTGTTTGACATGGTAAATCAACTCTGCGTTGCAAGGTATTCCAACGCAATGGAGTTCCTGGTGTTAATAGTGTTAAGATCCTAGTCACTTGCTCAAATTAATCGATATTATGTTGTGTTGTTTTCAGATCTGAGCTGTGTGTCTGAGGAACCGTTGGCCGAATTGGAAGAGGCTGATTTGTTTTCTGACCCAGAAGACGATCTCTACCAGCATATTTGTGAAGTACGACGTTCTCTTTCATTAGACTCTGAGGGCACAGAACCAGAAATGCACAAGGGAAACGTGCTAAACAAAGTAGCTTTCTTCGAAACCTTTCAACGAAGTTTTGAAACACAATCTCTCTCCAATTCAGAGTCTTCATTTAGAAGAAGCCTTATTCAAGACGAGCTGGAGGAGTTGGCGTCGCGCCCAAAAAAGCAGGCAGCCCACGAGGAAGATGAACAAGTACAGGTTGAACAAGAAGAGGAGGAGGAGGAGGAGGAGGAGGAGGAGCATGAATGCCAGTTAGAATTTGATGACATATTTCTTGCTCACAGAGAAGAAGACGAGGCGGAAGCGCATGTGGACGAGGATATGTACGAGGAAGGGTGTGAAGAAGATGATGAAAGTCTAGTTAGTGTATCGGATACAGAGGAAGTGTTAGATTATACTGATTATGACACTAGGCCCGAAGACGTACAGGATTATGAATTCGAAGACAACTATTGTGTAACGCATGAATTTATAGAAGAAGAGCCATCAACGCTAGAGATTTTCGAATTTTCTGACGAGGACGCCTCACACCAATATGCTGATCTCACAGACCCCGCGGACCAACCACGGTCATCAACAAAAAGGGTTCTTGCATCAATGAGCTTGGGCACTGCTACCGCATTTCATGAAAATGAACCTTTTAAAGTGTGTAAAGGCGAACCACCAGATTTAATAGAAGACGCTCCAGATAACTACAGTGAAGAATTGTTTCAAACTAGCGAAGCAATAGTTGAGGTTCCTGTAACCTCTTTTACGAGAACGTTAGATCCTGATCATTGTTTCGTGGCAACAAAGCAAGACGATGTCGATACTCGAATGAAAGAGCTTATTTCTAAAATAGGACTCTTGCCAGTTGAGGACAACAAAGAGGACCGTAACGAGGTATCTGACTTCAACGAAACAATAGAAGGGAAACTTTTGGAAAATGTCGTTAGTGGAAGAAAAGATCACGAGATTCAAGATAAACGAACACCTGTTGAAGAGACTTGCGAGGCACTTATCAAAGACAACGTGGAATCGGAAATAGATTTTGACGAGTTGTTTGCAAGACTCGAAAGAGATAGTACAGAAAGTGAGGGAAGGGATGCAACACCGCAAACGAGCACGGAAATAGAGAGAAGCGAGTCTCCGGATACCATTCATGTGGTATTGCGAGATCACGAAAGTGAGCGTTCTGCGGGTATGGAACGGATTAGCGGTGATATTGAACTTCAGTCTTCTGAACAGTTGTCAGAAGGCGAGCTCGAACAAGAGAGAGAGCTCACACCAGACATAACTCTTAACTACGAGTGTCCAAAATCCATGCCTGAAGACGACATAGAACCTGTTGCTGAGACTATTGAAGCAGTTCAGCGAGACCATAAACATGAAAACTTAGATATTGAAGAGCTGGATGCAAGGATGGATGGTCCGATCCAAATAAAAACGTCCCGGGTAGAAATCATCGAACACAGGAATGAGGTCACAAGTGAGGAAGAATGTTGTGAAGCTGTGCTTCGTGATCATGACGAGGAACGGTCAAGAGTTTTCGAAGAAATTGGTCTGGTTCCTGTCTCACCTGACATCCATTCTGTTGACGAACCGGTGGAAGCTTTAGCTTATGACCACGCACCCAAATCAACAGTCAGCGAGCTACCCGAGGTTACAGAACTGATCGATGCTGAGGTTCGACGAGATGTTCGATGTGAAATAAACTTGGAGGAACTGTTTCGTGCAATTGATGAAGTAGAAGCCGGTCAATCCTGCAAAGAAACGGCAGATCAACATTTTGATGCAGTTCAGGACAGTCTTGAGACCTCAAAGGAGGAAGATTGCTGTGAAGCTGTGCTTCGTGATTATGATCAGGAACGCGATAGAGATCTCCAGGAGAGGGATTTAGAACTAGTTGCTGTCTCACCAGACGTAACTGACTCTTTTAGCGCATCCGTTGAGCCGTTGCCTTATGATCAGGCACCTAAGACATCACCAGAGAGTCAGTTACCAGAGGTGTCGGAGGCTGTTAATGCCGAGGTACGACAAGATGTGCGAAGTGAGATAAACTTTGAGGAGATGTTTCTTCTCCTTGAAGAACATGTAGATGAGACGGCAGAAACCCAGAGGCTTGAAGAGACTGAAGCAGCTACGATCGAGGAAACATCGCGGGCATCGTTATACGTTGAGGAGGAAACGATGGTTGATGATGTTGTGCATTGTGCTTCTTCAACGTCGGCGCATATTTCACACGAAACCAAAAACGATATGCCTGTTGAAGAAATCGTGGAGGTAAAACCAGCAGTAGAACACAACAGGCCACCCTCGCCATACAAGGAAGGAATCACATTTGTAGAAGAAGTAACTGCTGAAATTCCTTCTTCTCCAAAACATGTCCCTGGGGAAGGTGTAAACCTTGAACGAATAGACGTGGTTTATGAAGTAAAAGAAGGAAAGGAAGAAGACCGGGCTTCCATGATCGTCGATGAACATGAAGTCATGACTGAAGCACACACGGAATCGCTCTCACAACATGTTGCCGGCGAAGCGGAAAATATTGAACCTTTTAAGGAAGTCAAAGATGAAACGGTGGGTGATCATGATAACCGGGCTTCCTTGTACATGGAGGAGGATCACGTTATTCAGAACGTGGCAACTGAAGTATTCTCATCTCCAAGGCACATTGCTAACGAATGTGAGAACATTAACCTTCCAGAGGAAGCTGAGGAAATCGAGGAACGCGAAGAAGAGAAGAGAGCATCGTTGTACATAGATGAAAACGCTGTTGTGGAGTCAGTGACCACCAAGGAAGCGTCTTCGTATCCTCTACATATTGCTGGAGAAACTCAAAACGTTGATCCTCAAACACAAAGAGAAGAAGTGGAACCATCCGAAGATGAAAAGCGAGCATCGATATATTCCGAGGAAGCCATATGTTTTGTCCAGGTAAATTGTGACACTCCTCTTTCCCCTAAACATATTGCTTGCGAAAGTGTTAACACCGAGCTCGTTGAAAAGGTCGAGAGCGAAGAACCAATTGAGCAAAAAAATAGGGCGTCGTTATACGTGGAAGATGAAGTTCTGGTGGATGAGGTCACATGTGACGCACCTTCATCTCCAAAGCATATTGCCAGTGAAAGTGCAAACACTGAACTCGTCGAGGAAGTTGGAGAAGAAGTTGTGGTTGAAAAACGAGCCTCTTTGTTCATAGAAGAGGAAATTACTGTCAATCATGTTACGAAGATAATTCCTTCTTCACCTTTGCACATTGCTTGTGAAAGTGCAAACAGGGGAAGTGTCGAAGAACTGTACGAAGAGGAGTTTGGTGAGGTAGAGAAACGGGCTTCCCTATTCTTGGAGGAAGATTCACTTGTAAATGAAATCGTATCAGACACTCCCTCCTCTCCAAAATATATAGCAGGGGAAAGTCAACACGTAGAAGCCTTCGAAGAAATTGTTGAAGAATTCAATGAGGAACGGAAAAGAGCATCACTGTTTTTAGAAGAAGCTGCAGTTCTTGACGAAGTGACGTCTGACGCCCCCTCCTCGCCAAAACACGTTGCAGCAGAAAGTAGAAATGTAGAACTCTTTGAAGAAATTCAGGAAGAACCCACTGAGGAAAGCAAACGAGCATCGCTGTTTTTGGAAGAAGCTTCAAATGTAGAAGAAGTGACGACCGACGTTCCCTCCTCGCCAAAACACATTTCAGATATAATAAGAAATGTAGAAACCTTTGAAGAGATCGAAGAAGAACCCACTGAGGACAGCAAACGAGCATCGCTGTTTTTGGAAGAAGCTCCAAATGTAGAAGAAGTGACGACCGACGTTCCCTCCTCGCCAAAACACATTTCAGATATAATAAGAAATGTAGAAACCTTTGAAGAGATCGAAGAAGAACCCACTGAGGACAGCAAACGAGCATCGCTGTTTTTGGAAGAAGCTCCAAATGTAGAAGAAGTGACGACCGACGTTCCCTCCTCGCCAAAACACATTTCAGATATAATAAGAAATGTAGAAACCTTTGAAGAGATCGAAGAAGAACCCACTGAGGACAGCAAACGAGCATCGCTGTTTTTGGAAGAAACTCCAAATGTAGAAGAAGTGACGACCGACGTTCCCTCCTCGCCAAAACACATTTCAGATATAATAAGAAATATAGAAACCTTTGAAGAGATCGAAGAAGAACCCACTGAGGACAGCAAACGAGCATCGCTGTTTTTGGAAGAAGCTCCAAATGTAGAAGAAGTGACGACCGACGTTCCCTCCTCGCCAAAGCACATTTCAGACATAATAAGAAATGTAGAAACCTTTGAAGAGATCGAAGAAGAACCCACTGAGGACAGCAAACGAGCATCGCTGTTTTTGGAAGAAGCTCCAAATGTAGAAGAAGTGACGACCGACGTTCCCTCCTCGCCAAAACACATTTCAGACATAATAAGAAATGTAGAAACCTTTCAAGAGATCGAAGAAGAACCCACTGAGGACAGAAAACGAGCATCGCTGTTTTTGGAAGAAGCTCCAAATGTAGAAGAAGTGACGACCGATACACCATCTTCTCCAAAGCACCTTGCTGGGGAAAGTGTCAACGGCGAAACGTTTGAAGAAGTTGCGGTAGTGCCAGAAGATGAAAACAAACGGGCCTCTGTTTTTTTAGAAGAAGATATCAGTTACGGCTATGTTTCCCTTGAGGATTCAGATCAAAACCATCACGTCGCTGGAGAGATTTCAAACTCGGGGCTCTTGGAGGTAACAGATGACGAGGACTCCCCAGAATCTGATTATGGTGAACATTTTCAAGAATTTGAGGGCACCTATGGAACTGAAACATTTGTTGAGCGACCAAACGTCACACACATCGCTGGAGAAGTACGAAATATTGACTCCCATGACCAGGCGGTCGAAGAGGTTCTACAATTAGAAGAAAGCTTAGAATATGAAGATCGCCCACAGATGGTAACCACTACCGATCTTTTGGAAATAACGCAGCCGTCATTTCATATAGCCGGAGAATTGTCAAATGTTGAACCACGCGAGGAATCATCCGAGGAGGAAAAACCGGGGGAAGAAGCATCTGCAGAAGAGATTGAAGAGACACAGGTTCAAGCTTCAACTGTTCTTATGAAGTCACCGCAGTCATTGTTGAGCATTGCCGCTGCAGTATTGGAACAAAACATTGATGCAGCTCAGCAAGATGTATCTGAAGAATGCACGACGGAAACTGACACAGCTCAACAATACAGTGAAGAGGAAAGTCCCGACGTTAAACTCATAGTGTCGGAAACGGTGATTTTAGAGCACTCGCCGATTATTTATGAAGATACTGAAACTACGGATGTTACGGTTAGCGACGAAACCAAGGTACCAGCCATTCTCGTGAATATTGCTGGCGAACTTTCGGACAACGAGGAGGATAATCTCGTTTTTGTAGAAGACGAGCATAAGGAAGTCCATGAAATAGAGACGGAGAGATACGAAGATCAAGAGGAAACGGCCATTGCATATACAACAGAAGATCAGCAAGTTCAGTCACATGTGACTGCGGAGTTTTGCGTATCTGAGTTTGTTTTGACTGAGGGCGAGATCAAAGAGCAAACAGACTTTGTGGAGCCTTTTGAAGAAAGCGAGGAGAGCTCTGTCTCAGAATTGTTGTCAGAATGTTCTTCATCACCT
Source organism: Cladopsammia gracilis (assembly GCA_022457155.1). Classification (NCBI taxonomy): domain Eukaryota; kingdom Metazoa; phylum Cnidaria; class Anthozoa; order Scleractinia; family Dendrophylliidae; genus Cladopsammia; species Cladopsammia gracilis. The sequence goes on along the minus strand of JAJGOT010000031.1, from coordinate 564,789 downwards.
CTACACGTGTCCAGTGAACTCAAGGATTTTCAAGATTATGAAACAATCAGTGAAGAGTATGGCACTGAAACGTACCATGCAATAACGTACGAGGAAGGTGATTTTGTTTCGGAGAGGTCAATCTCTAAAGGTTTACCATCACTATTCATAACCGAGGAATTGACACCGCACGAAATATACCAGGAAAATAAACTTAACGAACAATCAATAGTTTTGGAAACAGCTCAAGAGTACAACGAAGCGGAGGAACCTTTTCAAATACAAACGAGTGTTGTCATCTCTCAGTCACCTTTTCAGACGACTGCGGAGTTATCGGCCTTTGACTACAATGATGGCGTGGAGGAGGAAGACGAATTGAGCGAAAGAGAGTTCATGGAAAAGTTTGTAGACACGGAAATTTTGAAGGAATCTACAGCAGTTGTGTCTAAGGTTGTTAGCATGAGTGATCCGCAACTTGCAGAAGGTGAAGATGATCTTTTGGATGAAACTGACAATGCCCAGAAATTTGAAGTTCAAGAAAGTCTTGTAAATCGTGAACAACCTGCAAGGGATACGTCTCTCGCCATATTAACTTCCGAGAATGAACGAGTTGTTCATAAAGAAGAGAAAATGCTAGAAGAGGTCTGGGAAGTAGAGGTTAAGAAAGGCAGCCAATATGTTGAAACATTCGAAGAAAAACACGAGGCAAGTCAAATCCAGAAATTCACGGTTGTGAGTGAGAAAGAAGGAAGGTCTGTCGAAATGAAGTCTAGTTACCAGGTTTTAGAAAGTAAAGAAAGTTACAGTGTTAGCCAAACTCATCGTGGTGAAAGCGTCCTTGTGGGCGAACAAGGAACCCACATAGAACTATCGCACGAGGTGGAAGAGAAAGTCGAAGTTTTATCAACAAGAACTATGCATCATCATGTTTCCTCTACTACTTCCACGTCTGCTAACGAGTTCACAAGCATGGGGACTCAATATCAGTTAGAAACCAATGGCGCATGTATATCCCGTGAAGAAGTTAGAAATATTCAGGAAGTATCTTTTACAGCGATACAACAGACAAGTCAGCAAAGATCATGGTCAAAGGAAGAAGAGGGACGCCCCGTAGAAAGCAGTGGTCAACTCAGTGAAAGTATTTTAGACAAAGAGGCGAAAGATCACGAGTTAGAGAAATTTGAAAAACAACTCTCAGAGGAGGAAACGGAAGTTCGCCTAATGAAAAGCGAAGTCATGGAATACAAGACAGCAGAACGACAAGCTCCCTTGGCCAGTCCCAGAGTAACTGTAGAAAAGGAGATCACTTTTGTCAAGGCCTTGGTTGCCAAGTCAGGAACTAAGGAAATACAGGAACAGGTATTAATGCGCGAGGATCGCGTAACGGCAATTTTAAAAGACGACGAGGCCTCCCTTGAAGAAGAGTCAGCAGGCGAACAGTTTGAGGAGGAAATTGATGTAATGCGTACAGATGAAGCCCTATCAGAAGAAGAATTCCGCGGAGAGGGAGATCGTATCCAGTCAAGATCCTCTAAGGCAGATTCAACGGAAGAACTAGACAAAAGTGAAGAACAGGACGAAGACGAAGTAAAGATCCGGAAAGTAGAATCCTTCTATGAGGAAGAATTTGAAGTGCAACGGGTACAGGGACAGGTAGAGGAAGCATACAGTGAATCTGAGGACAATATGGTGGAAACGCCCGCGTTTGAAGAAGAAGTTGAAGTTACAGCCTTCGAAGGAAGCGATGAGCCGGTTAAAGAAAGTTTGGAGCCAGCTGAAGAGATTGAGGTCAGAGCGCAGCAACCTGTGTTCGAAGAGGAATTGGAAGTATCGGCGTTTCCTAAAGAAGATAGCCCAGTTCACGAAGATTATGCAGAGGAAGATAGACAAGTCGATCGCTCAGCAGTGTTTGAAGAGGAACTAGAAGTATCAGCAGTTGCCACTGAGCATGAACCAGTCGAAGAACAAAATAAGCCCGTCGATTACTCGGCCGTCTTTGAAGAAGAACTGGAGGTATCGGCGTTAACAAGTCATGAGCCAGTCGAAGAACAACATACTAACGATGAAGAACGTGAAGCGGTACTAGTTGAAGGTGAAGAAAATATAAGAACCGACGATGAGAAATCACTAGAGCAAACCGATGAAGAACACATAGAATCAACTCGTAAGTTGACGCAAAAGCAACCATTAGACTTAAGCCAAGTTGATTTATACGACGACGAAGAAGGTGCCTCCGCGACACGTTACTACGTAGAATTGTCATCAACAGAAAGCTTGGAGACAGCTTATGAGGAGGTCGAAGACGAAACATGTTACACTGAAACATACGTCCGCCAAGGGGACCCCTTGGAAGAGAACCTGGAAGAATTCATACTTGTGCGATATGGAGATGAATTTGAATCTTCTGGTGAAGAAGACATCTCAGACCATCGGGAGATTTACGTCATTCCCGAAGAAGAAAACGACGTCGAAAACCATGTTGCAAAAGCCGCCAGGGATGATAACGTGAACGCTGAAGAGCCCAAGCCTGAGAATGTTTTCGAAGAAGGGTTCGAAAACATGGGGTTGGAGGAAATTCGGGAATCTCCGGAATTTGATATCGACTCCGACTCCGATGAGCTCGATGAAGAGGAACAGCGTCAACTGGAGGAATACGAAAGACTGGAATCATTTGTCATCTTAGAAGAGAAGCTGAGTCAGGTAGAGTCTGATGATGACGAAATTGCTGATTTGCAAGGGGAAGAAGGTGACGAGAATGTTTTCCATTCTGACGTGCATTCCAGCAGTGAAGAAACGTTACATGAAGATGAACTAGCTGAGACATTGATAGCTTCTTCAATTCGAGAGGCAGCTGCTTCCACTGAAACTAGGTGCAAGGAAGAAGTATCACAGGGGGATGACTGCAGCCAAGCGCAGGAACATGGTAGTGACGAACAAAAGGAACCAACCGTGGAATGTTCCTCTTCACGAGAAGAATTATCGAAGAATCACGAAGGATTCACAGGGAGCAAGGTTGCAGACGAAGTCACATTGGGTGAAGGTACCGATAACAAAGCCACGCCAAAGGAAGATGCAGGGGATGAGAGTTTGTCTGAAGATCCGGCAGATAAGAAAGAAGATTCCGAAATAAGTGGAAAAAAAGACGAGAAAACGGAACAACACCTAAGCAGTAGTGACTCATCCGGTGAACAAAGTATGTCAAGTGAAGGATCCTTGTCCTCTACACCGTCAGTTGATCTGGAAGGTTAGTTGGCAAAGAATATCTTTGATTTCAAGAATAGAGGAGGGGCTGATGGTTCATAATTATATTTCATTATAAAAATAAAGAAAATCCATTTGCGTCAAATAAATTTTAGGAAATGTTCGTGCTTAACCAATCAGAATAGCAGAAGACAATAGGGCCATTTATACGGGAGAAAATAAGACGCGTCTTAGACTTAAATAAGATGCGAAGTGTACCATTTATACGTTTGCGTCCAATATAAGACGCGAAGATCACGTATAATTGGTTCGCGTCTTATTTTTGATACGGCGCACTTGTTGTTCACGTCTTATTTAGGACGCGAAAGCATTTATACGAGGAAGTTCACGTCTTATTTAAGACGCGGACAAAATAAGAACAGCTGAAAACCCTGTTCTAAGATAAGACGCGTCTTATTTAAGTCGCGTCTAAAATAAGACACGAATGCTTATTTTGTACTGTTTATACGATCGGTTCGCGTCTTATTTAAGTCGCGTCTTAGATAAGACGCGTCTTATTTTCTGTCGTATAAATGGCCCTAATAACTAATAATTTTGCTTCCTTGATGAAGTTCCCCAAATACAATATCTTTTAAAAATTGAATGTTGTGCGATTGGGTCTCAAATTACTTGAAACCTTAAAAAAATAGACAAAATGCACCTTGAACCTTAACTTTTTAGCGGTTTTTGAGTCTAGACCAATGAGATCACTAGTTATAACAATGAAAAACGTTGACATTCCATCGTGCATTGCCGTTCAGCACTATCCTTCTTATGCGGATCATTACTTAATATCGCTGTAGGATTAATCAAGAAAATTTATGCCAATTTTTTTTACCATTTTTTGAGACATTTTTATGTATTGGATTTGTGTAGGATTAGACAACTTCGAGCAAGACTGTCTTTTACAGCACAACTTGTACCGTCGACAACACCGAGTAAAACCGTTGAAATGGTCTGAAGAGCTGGCCGAGGGCGCTAAAAGGTGGGCAGAACATTTAGCTTCCATAAATTCCCTGGAGAGCTTCGAAGGGAAAGAGGTGGGAGAAAATCTGACGAGCATGCAAGGGAAAGAGTTAAACGGTACAGAAATTGCCGATATGTGGTATAAAGAAGTAACGGATTACAACTTTGAGGACCCCGCATTCAACGCCAAATGCGGTCGGTTTACGCAGGTTGTTTGGGCATCTTCTCGCGAGTTTGGCGTAGCAAGGTTTCTCGCCGACGATGGAACACAGTATGTTGTAGCGCGGTATAAACCGGCAGGAAATATCGTGGGAGATTTTAAGGAAAACGTTAAGCCCCCAAAAGAACGACTGAAAAGACGAAGATCGAGTGCTAGAAGACGATCAAAGTCGGGAACGCCTTCGACACCAGCGGAAAGAGGTAAGTGTGAATATTATACCGCAAAGGCAGTTGTTGATTTAAAATTCAGGAGACAGCAAAATTCCATGGTTGCTGGCATCAAATAGCCGGATTCAGGCATTTCGTTCTTCTCAGTGGTCCCTTGGATTAAGCTAACCCCGGATTAAGTCAACTTTGTTACTTCCATTTTATTTTCATGAGGATTTTTGTAAATATTTTGGTGGCAGATTCTTGGTGTTGCAGATGTGGTGATCACCAAATGACGTAAAACAAAAGTTTCAAAAGACTCTAAACAATACCCACATCCCAAATCCAATACCCTGCGAGCAGTGAATTCTCGTACGCCGAACAAGAGAGAAACCACTGCGAGCATCGTTTGCTTTTCCATCGAGCATGCGCAGCCACTTGAAGCCCCTCATGATGCATTTGACGCGGGAAAATTGTAGCACGTGCCGTTGTTTCGTGACAAAAATGTCTTCGTCGCCTTGGACGCCATTTTGATTGTAACATAGCGGGCTTTCTTAAACGCAGCAGTTACGTGGATGAGTGTTTGCGCGTTAGGCTAAACAAGTTTGTAAACTTGTTTTACCGATTCAAAGTTAATTTATTCGTCCATGGTGCTGGACGGCGGCTCGATCAACGGAAGTTACGGATGCTCGCAGTGGTTTCTCTCTCGTAGGAGAATCAACTGCTCGCAGGTTAACATCCCAACGAAATAGATGACCAACAATAGCTTCGTCCACACCAAGAAATACACATTTTTGTCCATCAAGTTTTACGGTTGTGTTGCACCAATTAACCAACATATCGTTGCTTCTTTTATAGAAAAAGTATTACTTGCAAACGTTTAGCTTTCCAATTTGCTTGATACGCAACAATGTCAGTTTCAGTCATTGCAGTGCATTATCGTTTATACTTTTATTACATTATCTTCTTACCTAATCAGAAAAGTTCAAAACTGAATGCGTCATCTCACACAATTACTACCGTACGTTTCACAACGCTCCGGCGCTTCGTTGGTCTCCCCTCCTGGCTGCAGAGGCGCAGAATTACGCCGAACGCTTGGCTAAAACGGACTCCCTAACGCACAGTGGACAGAAGGACCGTGGAGAGAACTTGGCGTACACATGGGATAGCCCTCTCTCCGCCCGTGGGGCAATTGACATGTGGTATGATGAAGTGCAAGACTATGATTTTGAGAACCCGGGCTTCACTTCCGATACGGGACATTTTACGCAGTTAGTCTGGGTTGGGACGGAGGAGTTTGGTATGGGAATGGCTGTAGCCCCCGACGGGAAAAATATAGTCGTTGGCAGGTACGTCCCCCCAGGAAACGTCGTAGGGCAGTTCAAAGAAAATGTTAGACCAAGGGGAATCGATGGAATCCCATAAGCTGCAAGATCTGAGGTGACAAGGTGGCGACCAATCCGGCTCAAATGTGAACTTTGAGAGCAAAAGAAAAAAAGAAAGAAAAAAGGGAAAGAAACTGCGCTAGATATAGATGAAATGCCGAGCCATTTTTCTCGTAAAAATGTTTATTTAAAATGCCATTAAACAAGGTTTACGAAAAACATTTAGCGCATGCGAGTTAATTGTGATATGGAACCATTTAAGATTAAAGATATTAAGGCCCCGTCCACACGTATCCGGATATTTTCGAAAACGGAGATTTTTTTCTTCGTTTGCACCTCCCGTCCACACGTAAACGGCGTTTTCGGCAACAAATACGGAGGTTTTTGAATACGCTCTCCAGACTGTAGATTTTTAAAAACGGAGATTTATCGTATTCGTGTAGACGGTCGAAAACGAAGGTTTTCGAATACGATGACGTCAAAACAAAGATGGCGGCAAACTCTTTGATTTTCGCGGGCTTATGCTTCTCACAGCGCGCATGTGCCAGTAGCCTGCGCATGCTCATCATGTGAAGTCTAGCGTATTCGAAAAATTTTCGCGTATACGTGTGGACGGGCAAATACGATTGTAATACGGTCCGTGTGGACGCGGATGTTTTCGAATACGGAGAAAAAAATCTCCGTTTTCAAAAATATCCGGATACGTGTGGACGGGGCCTAAAAATCCCCTAATCCTCGGTTAATTCTTTTGTAATAAAAAAGTTATTTCATAATTATTTCAAAGCTATTTCAAGTTGTGTTGATCACAAATCGTTTGACACGAAGATGAGTTTTCAAGAAGGGAACTCAAATGTGGTCAATTACTTTTCATGCACAAACAAACAAAATTTTAAAAATAATCCGCCAACAACAAATGAGCATTAATTTAGGCTAACTTTTTTATGTTTTAAATTGTTATTTTTTGTATTTTATTTTCGCGGTTTTTGTCGCTGAAAATTCTTTCTTAGCTGTTTTTTTTTTTAGAAATTTTCGAATGCTTAGCAAGGTAGACGCGATAAGCGGATTTATGGAAGAATTTCTGGACTTAAAAATTTAAATTGATCCAATACAAGGGTGCTTCATTTAGAAATTTCATTATTAAGGTCCTTAAATATGCTTATGCATTGCAAAAAGAATGGGTATTCATTGAAATAATAATTAATTATTCTTACAGGTTATTTAACTTGAATCAGTTCCCCTTTGGAGATTGAAATGAAAACACTACTCGTTTGAAAAAAATGTGTAAACTGTAACTCATAAATTCCTTCGGCCTTCGAGGCTTTCATATTTGAAGGATGTAAATTTGATTCCATATTTATTTTGCTTTGTATAATTTCAAAGTCATTTCTTTGTTAAAGAGAAATTAATATTTATTAATAGATAGGTTGTTTAAATTGAGTGTTAAAAATAAAGTATTTATGAAAGTAAATAAATTACGAAGCCAAAAATAAGAGTGTGCTCATTATGTACATCGAGAAAGCCGAACAACTAACTTTTAAATCCTTTCGGGGAGGGGGAGGGGAAGAGAGCGGCAGGGAACAGACTAATAGGGATTCAACTTAACGGTTATCATCACATGAGCTCGCTATTGAACCTCTCCCATTGGCTTTATAGTTTTTCAGTTTGTAGAATAGTTGTACTGGTTAGCGGTATCCTAAAAGATCATTAGCCGCTCGGAGTCACATTGACGCATAAGTGCTTTTTAACTTTGATCTCTTATTCGATAGGTAGTTATAAAGATCACCTTTAAAATCAGTTTAAACCTTTTACTTTGCAGTTAAGGTGATAACTCTGCTGTACAAAACACTAAATTTCGGACACTATCAAGTGGAAATATAATGACTGTATAACCTCTACAGCCACGATCCGCGCAAAACGTAATTGATCGTTGGAAAGATATAGACCAATGTAACAGAAATGTAAAAACTTAACGAGAAACTTAAGAATGCGCTTAACTGACCTTATACAAATTCTTGCATTGAGATTGTGGAGCGACACAATAAATTCCGCATATAACTCTCGAATATAAGCCGCTGGGATGAACGTTCGAATACAAATGGTTAGTAAGTCTGCAGACTGTTGATCCTGTTTGCATCTTTGAGTTTTTAACAGACGACTGCAATATGGTTGCCGCGTATGTTTTATTGCAATAAGCTCAGTTGTTTTTTACTAGGTTCAGCAAGTTTTAACTGTGCTCTACATTCAAAGGCCGACCGTTTCCCTCCAAGCTCACCCGAAAACAAGCCCTCCCCAAAAATAAGTCCACAAAAAAGTCCTAGAACGAATATAAGCCCAGTAAACCTGGCAAACTTCAAAGGCTCATAACAGAGTTCCTGTAATTTTCGTTACGGACCTTAAGGTTACAGTGTACCTTCAGATCGAAAATTTATTGAAATTTTTTTTTTGGCGTTAAAATAAAGTTTACAGAATGAACTTTCATCCAAAAAAAAAAATTATCGAAAAATAGTGAAAATTGACGGAGAAATGACGGTATAACTTTTGTGGGCGGAGTTTGTTTATTAAGCGATATGTTTTTTTAAGCGCCGTTTTCTCAAAGTTAATTTTTCGCTTGTTGGGGACACTTTAAAGAGCTACAACTCAAAGGGAATTTGTTCGATTTTCCTTAAATTTGGACAGAAGCTAGGCTAACATATAGTCAACAAAAACGTGTCGGCGAATTTCTTAATTCCGAAAACTTTTTCGTCAAGAGCCATTTCCGTGCGATCATTCCAATTTTTTTTCTCCCCTTTTCGAAAATATTCTGTATTAACTTTTCACTGCAATTGAATATGGGAAATCGCCGACACGGTTTTTTAGCGCTTCGTGTCAGGAAACCCGAGAAATAATCAAATTAGCAAAATATAATAATCGCTTTGAGTTATAGCGACCTGCGTCTTCTGTCTTCATTGCGTCATGGCACAGCGTGGACGTTTCGGAGCTTCCCTTTTTTGTGAGAAGCATAAGCGTGCCATAAGAAGAACACGTGACTTCCGGTTGCTGATCGTGACAATCGTGATACTACAATGGCTGAACATGGTCAGTTGCTCAAACACAATTCAAAATTGATTAATTGTAACAAGAGACTATCATGGTCTCTTGACAAAAAGCACAGAAATGGAAACGAAAATTGAGTAATGTAAGAATTGATAGCCTGGTCTCAGAAGGTTTCTTCCCTTTTTTTCTCTTAATAATAATAATAATAATAATATGCATTTGTATAGCGCAAATTCTATATACATATTCAAATGCGCTTCACAATCAATGAGACCCACCCCACCCATGAACAAGTAACACTGAGGGTGGTCACAGCCAGGGTTTGTTACGTCCTCAGTGGTTCTTTTACGTCCCCATGGGAGACGGGACCGCCATTTCTACGTGGTCATCCGAGCCACGTGAAGGTCTAACCATTTGCCGATGTCACAGCAAAGGCAGCACCTTCATCCTCAGTTATTTTAAGACCCTGAGTGTTGGTCCGGCCGGGGTTCGAACCCGAGACCTCCCGCTCTGCAGACCGGTGCTCTATCAACTGAGCTAACCATTCTTCAAAACTGAATGGACAAAAGCTACCATCACTAGCTTCCTGGTCATTTCTTATAAACGGTATCTAATAATAATAATAATAATAATAATAATAATAATAATAATAATAATATAATAATAATAATAATATAAATTTGTATAGCGCAAATTCTATATACATATTCAAATGCGCTTCACAATCAATCAGATCCACCCCACCCATGAACAAGTACTGACACTGAGGATGGTCACAGCCAGGGTTTGTTACGTCCTCAGTGGTTCTTTTACGTCCCCATGGGAGACGGGACCGCCATTTCTACGTGGTCATCCGAGCCACGTGAAGGTCTAACCATTTGCCGATGTCATGGCAAAGGCAGCACCTTCATCCTCAGTTATTTTAAGACCCTGAGTGTTGGTCCGGCCGGGGTTCGAACCCGAGACCTCCCGCTCTGCAGACCGGTGCTCTATCAACTGAGCTAACCAGGAGGATTCACATCACTACCGAAACACGTTTCCCGTTTCCCGTTTCCCGAAACACGTTTCCCGTAAATATGTATGCAATTTCATTCATTTTAATAGTTGTTAATTAAAATAAGTTCAAAACACGTTTCACGCCTGCTACTATAATTTATGCTGTTTTACAAAACAAGCATATTATAATAAAGCTCGCATAAAATCGGTTCCTTTTGCATGTACCGGAGCACAGATTACGTAAAACCAAAGGAACAAAGAACGACAATAATACAAATGCAAAGCAAGACCAAAAATACAATACCTAACAAACAATAGAAGACCATGGGTACCGGTACATGCAGAAAGACCCATAAAATCTTTATAATTACACATGAAACGAAATAAAATAGAGCTTAAACTCGCTGTTGAATGAATTGTCGTTTAATTTCACTTCTCTTGGGGGGGGGGGGGGGGGATCATTTCTACTAACCCGGTGATCGAAATGTAAAGTCTTGAAAAAATGTTTAAGAGGGGGCTTTTATTGAAGTGTCCCAAAGACTTTTGTGTAACCGCGGCTATTCTCGGCTTTATGGAAGGAATTTGAAGTTAAAACAAGAAAAAGTAATCCCGCCAACTTTTCGAACAACCGAGCGGGCGGCTCGAATATTGACAAAGCGTCCCCTGGGTACTCGTGCGAACCTACAATTGCAGACAGAAGTAGTTGGGAAGGTTGTGAAAATGAATAGCATCAGTGGTGAATTACATCGATGTTCTCTTAATTTAAAATAAAAATAATTAGTTAATTTTATGAGTCCCCCAAACCCCCTATTCAATGTTGGGATGTCAGCGAACAATTACGCACTAAACATGTCCCGTTATACAAAACATTGTAACAGGGGGAGGGGAGAGAAAGAGAATAATAGTGAAAACTACAATTCTTCCCAACACTTTTGTCTGTGACGAGAGGGTTTTGAACCAAACGGCCTGGCTGCTAAGCCAAGCCAACGGGCGCCCGTAACCCGCCCGTAGTACGCTTTTTAAGTCGTGAATATGACTTATCGCGGTTACTGGAGAAAAGTCACTCGCTCATCGTAAACTTTATATTAAATTTATATTAAATTGTTGATATTTTACACTTCGGTATAGCATACATGGATTAAATGAGACCAAACCAAGTCCGCCATTACGGTCCTTGTGTTTACGAATGTTCGATGAGATGTAACGTCGGTTTGGGAAAACGTCGGGGTTCTTTTACTTGTTATTGTTTGGCAAGGATATCTGACATTAATAATGAAGGAAAAGGTAAGTTTGCCCCGTAATTTTCATTTTCGCGGGTAAAAATTCCTTCGTGTGAGGCTGACAAACATTGCCGAGCTGAGATTGCACAGTACGAACTGTAATTCATCTTTAAAGCATTGTTGATAAAAATCAAGGTGGATTTTACTTGCCACGTGTTTGCTATACGCTCTGGAGTATAACTCAGGACTCCCTCAGCTACACACGAAGGTTTTAGAGGTCCTTCTTTGGTAAAAGGTATTGGTACGTGGATCTGCAACATAAGGGAAGTAGTCATAACATGTACAATCTAAGAGGATCCACCTTGTGTAGGGTAGAAAAAGGTCCGATGGTTGTTTCATATTCACGACTTGGCTCGCAAGGAGCCTTTGATTTTTTTTTTGTCCGTGCATCCAAGGATTAGAGAGCATTGACTTTTCTGGTTGTATTTATCGTCTTTATGAGGCGATGACTGCGGTTTTGGAGCTAAATGTGAGATGCATAGAAAGGAACGGACTCGCTCTTTACTCGAGCGAAGTTTTGGAGTGAGTGGAATCTATTGAAGGCAATTTTTGTCGCTTTTCGTTCGAGTGACTCTCCCTTTACTTCTTTTCGGTGAAGTCAAACCAGAAATACCGAAACTCGCTAAAATGCCGTTTAGAAGCCATAAAGCCGCCAAGAAACAACAGACAGACATCATTTAATGAGGTATGAACACTTTAATGGCTGTTTATTTATAATTTTGATATTTTATCAAACTCACGATAAAATCCCATACAAATCCTTATATTTTTGTCGTTGAGGATTCCTGTTTGAGCCTGGACGCCCTGTGGTGAAGTAACTTCAATCATGCTCAGAATAAAAATGTTTCGATCATGACTCGCGCAATGTGCCGCCTGATGTGAACAAATTTCCTCGTGAAACATGTTTCATTCGTAATCAGACTAAACATGTTTCGCCCTAGTGTCAACACAGCATAAGACAACCTTTGTTCTTCAAACCTTTTTCATAGAGTTAGTTACTTTTTATCTGTAAGAAGCAGAAGCGTGCCATCAAAAGAACAGCAGACGGTTGCTGATCGTGACGTTCAGGACGTCAAAGTTTTAGTTGTTAAATGTGCCTGTTAACAGCACTACAATGGCTGAACATTGTCAGTTGCTTAAACACAATCCAAAATTGATTGTATGTGGTTTATGTTAATCAATGGAACAAACGCTGCTAACCAAATCCCAGGAAAGATAAATAGCAACAGGAGACTATGATCAATAGATTATGGTAGTCTCTTGATAAACAGCATGGGAAGTGGAAAATTGAGTAAATAAATGTTAAGAATTAACACCCTGGTCTTAAAACTGTAAGGACAAAAGGTATTATAACTAGCCTCCTGAATATTTCTTATGAAAGATATCTAAGACAATCTTTGTTCTTCAAACCCTCTCACAGACTTTCAATTTTTGTCACCTGACGCAAGAGCGCAATAATCACCCCCACCGTCTTTCTCAGATGCTTCTCTAACCCGCTGCAAGTGAATATCAAGCCACAGACGAAGCATGTCGCTATCATCACCAAAGTCGTCAGAGTAAATTTCATTCAAGCTGTGTCTGATATGTCTTGTTCTCCTCTTTAAATCATCTACCAGCTTTAATGCGGACTCGGTCTTGTCAGGAGCTTCCAGTTCCTGCGTTTCTTGTACTGCGTGTTTCTCTTTCCTGGGCTGTTCGGGCGTTTCGGGATGGGCTCCAACACAGCCCATAATCTCTTTCATCTTTTTTATCATGAACAGTCCAAGGTTAAATTTTTTCATGGAGAGATTTTTAACAATATGATAATTATTGTTAAGAATAGCAATGAAAAGGTTGATGTAAATAACATTAAGGCCAAGCTTCAAGCCTAAAATGTAAACACGGCCCAAGACACAGCAGTCCTGAAAAAAGTTCTCTCCTTTAGTAATGACTCCCTCTTTTAAAAGAGTTTGTAAGACACTGAAAGGGGAAGAAAAAGCATCAATCTCCTTTCCAAACGCAAGATATCCGAAGTGAATAAATGTCAACATGAAGACAAAAAATCCGAGCGAGCAGTGAAGGAGTTGCCGAGCAGATCTCTTCATAACATCGAACAGATGGTTAACATGACTGTTGAACTTGAGCAAATACAACAGCTTGACAGTGTTGAAAAACATTAGCAAGGATACTAACACCGACTCTAAAATATCCAGGAAAACGCCTTTATCAAAGCTGATAAACTGAAAAATGTTCTCGTGGAGTTTCGCCGTGTTCGCAAAGAGTTCTGTTTCCTTTAACACATGAGTAACAACAAAGCCAATGACCGTTATAGTCTGCGCTAGTTCAACCAAGTTAAGGAACTGTGTGAAGTAAAGGCGAACACCTTGAATAATCTGCTTCGTTTCAGTGACAATAAAGTGTATGATATAAAACACTAGCAGCAGTTGGCAGATGACAGTAATAGCGCTGTAGCCTCCACCAAGATCATACACATGCAAGGAACGAATTACCTGATTAGAAACCACATACCCACTTGGTGAAAACTCAATGAGGATGGTAAATACGCTGAAGAGACTAACGCCAGGGTTGAATACTGTAAACTCGACAAACACGACACTAGTGAACCTGTCAACCCAGTTTAACAGGTTTAGCTCAGAAATAATCTTCGACGCAGTGTTTCTGTCGTAACCCAGTTCTGCTAGGTAACCTCCATGACCATAAACACCGAAGGAATGAAGACGCCCCCAAAATGGCAGACTCTGCGTTTGCTTAGCTGAGGCGTAACGCCAGGCAGTGGGGCAGATTTGATCAAGATCGCTAAATAACACGTTTTTTGTAGAGGATAGTAGGCGCCATCTTGGAAGATAGTACAGGGTTTTGTCCTCGTTACCGTATGAATAGGAGGCTACACAGGAGTCGAAGAGAGTCCGTGCTTCATCTACGACTTCACATGAACCTTCATAATAAAGAATAAAGAATATATATATATATATATATATATATATATACCTTTTGTATTCGCATAAAAAACGTCACCTATTTGATGGGAATACAAAAGGTATATATATATAAGATATATATTTCTCAAATACTTGTTCTTGAAAATCAGTGCATATATAAACCCTTTAACTCCCAAGAGTGCCAAACATCACAATTCAAGGAAAATCTCAATTAAATTTTGCAAAATATTGGAAAACAACTGATATCATGCAACAGTACTGCTGAAGAGGTTTCATTTGAATGGTCACACCATGGGAGTTCATCCACAGACTCCATAGTTGACTCTGGGAGTGAAAGGGTTAATCTCGATAAACAACAAACCTGCAAACTACTTACAAGCGCCTTATAACATAAAATTAATATTTGCCGAATATTCGCGCGTTTGTATCGACTATAAAGACGGCTGAGAAATTTGTACCATCTTGGTCAGCCTCGCCAACGCAACTTAATGCAAGTATAGTTTTTCTTTCTGTGTAACCCAAATAACATGTACCTACAGTACCTTGCTAGGTAAACACTCAAGTTATATCAACTGTGCTGACGACAAGGGATTCAAGTTCTTTGCATTTGGTAACTACCATATCTATTATATAACTGTCGATTGAACGTCGACCCACAAGGCACAGATCAAAAGTGACTTTCCCTGACTAATAGTTAACTCCGGGGGGAGAGAGTGGGGATAAGTGTCATTGTTAGTTGAGTTGAATTTAAAAAACAGTTTTCGGGACTTTCCAGAAACCAAGCCTGCTTACAGGATATCTTTTATTCAACATAACGCGTCTCAACCTAAGCAGATTTGCCTCCCATCTGCATGATTCGATTAAGTAAACCGGCCGCAATACCTTGTTTCACCCTTAGCTGCCTTAGGCGCGGCATCCCAACAAGAACGGAGTCTCCATCACCAATGTAAAGACTTGAACTGTTTTGTTTTCCATCCTCAAAAAGACCCGGTACAAGGACATCTCTTGCCCAGTCCCAGGTGCTGGCGTGTGAAGAAATCTAGAATAGACAGATACATATTGAGTACGGTAGAATCTAAATCCTATAGCTCAGAAGGAGGTCGGACACCTTAATGAGAATATATAACGGAGTAACTGGTTATAATAATAATAATAATAACAATCTTTTATTAGGAAACTCCATCACAAACTGTGGTTTTCATAGAGGTCCTAAATATTAAGCTAGCCTAAGCCTAGCTGAGGTCACAGGTTTAATCCCGAGTGGGGATTTTAGATTGTCTTTTTACACTTAAAAATTTATTGAAAATAAAATTGTAAGTGTCGACATTACGTTATATAATTCTCAATAAGGTGTCCGACCTCCTTCTGAGCTATAGCAGGTAGTGAGTTCGCCATATAAAATGCAGTTTCTCCTTACAGCGGATTCCTCTGCCCATCGCGGTTCGCATAATATAAGACAATGGCTAAGGAATTCGCCATAAAATGAGCTCAATTTCAAAATGGAGGCGCCATGAATCTTTTTTGTTTTGTTTTAATTTTTTTTATTGTTTATACAACAGTTACTTACGTAACTCCTAGTACCTAAGTCATAAATCCGGACTTATACTAATCACACTAACAATACATTACATTTCACCTCCAATTACTCAGTTGCTAATATAATAACAATAAAACTAAAGAGAAAAGTACGATAAAGCTTTCCTTTACATTTTCTGACAATGAACCTTTCGCCCGCTCGAATCCCATTTTCTTATGATGATTATAAACGTATCTCAGACAAACGTCAACGCCCCGGATGTTCAAAAGGTGGATAGCGCTATCCAAACTGGATAATCTCTATCCAGTGGTTTAAATGGTAAATGATTTTCTTAATACGTATCCACTGGATTATGTACTTATTGACTAAGTAGGAGGGCCAGATGTGAAAATAGTTGGTTCGAGGTCATGGCGTACGGGCCCAGCGCAGCGAGGTCCGGGCGCCATGACCGAGAGCCAAATATTTTCCCATCCGGCCCGACCTAAAGTAGTCAATAAGTATTTTATCATTTGACCAATTTGGAGACAAAATTACTTGAAATCTTAATGCGGGAGTCCGTCCGCTTTTGTAGTAGGGCCGTACGGCTTTTTTCCGACCCCTCTCGCGCAAATGCGTACGGCCCTTATACGGGCCTTTCATCAATGATTTTGCAAAGAAAAGGTTCGCAGGGCCGTACGGGTCATATGATAAAGTGAATTATCCGGTGGATAGCGCTGTCTACTCTTTGAACGATCGGGCACAGGGCGTTAATTTTGCAACTGAGAAGGCTATGTTGTGTTACTGTGAACGACAAGTCTGAAAATTGTTGTTTGCGCAGAACTTAGAACAGAAAACTACGATGAGTTCATTAAAGTGAATTGCAGAGAACTCAAATAGTTGGCTTCACTTTGTTTTTTGTTTTCTCTTTGGTTAGGGTAGTCAAAATAAAAACCCCCTCTGTATTATTCTTACCATATTTAGACTTCCAAAGACTTTACCCATGGACGAGGTCATCAAGAAGCCATGCTCATTACGTCCGCCATAACAGACAATTATAAGAATCCACAGGTAGACAAGATACGACACTATTTTTCTTAGCGCCGTAAACATGTGAAGCTCTCTCAATCGGTTGTTTCTCGCACGGCGTAGCTGTTTCTTGCTCGGTGGTTTAGGTATTTCAATATCTTCCTCTCCTTCATCCTGCTCACTTAATTGGATATCCTCAACATCAAGAACAGCTTCTGCATCATGGTAAAGCACTTGAGTGGAGCTCTGATCACGTGTCTTGAAAATGTGTGACAGAATAAAAACGACGACAATAATCCTTAGTGGCTCGAATACAAAGATTTCCATGAAAACTGCCATTCCGATAGAAAGCAACCACTGCTCGCTTGTGTCTTTACCCCACTGCAAACTGTAGAAGATGACAAAGGATGCCGAACCAAAAGCTGTTAGAAAGCACAATAACCATGCGAGATATATGAAGTAATGTGGCAGAGAAAATTCGCATTTCTTCTTTGCAAGTTTTTTTGAAGACTGTTTATTCTCTTTGGCCGCTCTTGTGTGAGTAAAGATCTCCACGATCAATAGATTAACAGGCATGACCACAAAAAGGCTCTGTACTGCAATGATGAACTCTCGGAGATTAAATACGAAACGACCCAACTGAAGCGTGCCCTGTGAGTTGTCCACATCCGTATCAAACTGGTAAAACATAGCACTCGTCAACATGGTAGTCAACAGAAGCGACAGACAGCAAGACAATCGTTCAACGCGAGTGAAACGATGCCTTGGTGACCTGGTTGCAACAGAAAACCACAAATGCTCATCATTGAATTCTTCAGCTATCTTATTCTGGACGTAAACCATAAAGTCCATTCCTTTGCTTGCTGCTGGAGCAGATGAAAGGGTGCGATCGACAACTCCGTCACCTCTGTCCACAGCCAGCCACGTGTAACACATGAAGGTCAATTGCTTTTGAGCTGACACATCAGAGACCTTAGGAAATAGAAATCAAAGAGTAACAATATTATGAATAATATATTACCTAGCGGCAACAGATAACCTCTAATTTCATTGGACCTGGGTATCACGCAGCTCTATTGTTTTCAGGGCAAGGGTCCATTGCTGTGTTGTTTGTTCTATTGTTTTCTCAGCAAATATGAGAAGACCTTGTAAGAGCTGCGTACTGCCCCAGTGGTTAACGGTAGCTCTCAGCTCTTCATACCAAGATAGGATGGAATAAAGGGAAGCGAGTAGTCGCCTGTGTACGTCGCAATGCAGAGTTCCTTTGTGTGTCTATACAGCTTGGTTTAGGTAAACACAGAGCAGATTTGAAATGAGTAACAAAAAGTGTCTAGGAGAGTGGAAGCCAGGTTGTACGTAAAACAGCTCCCTTTCTAGCTCGTGAATACCGAAAGCGTTAAACGAGTTGTATGGGGGGGGGGGGGGGGGTTGGGGGTTGGTAGATCAAAACTCCCATGAGAGGGTCGGGTCGATGAACATTGAACCTGTGATATGTAATAGTCACCTGCCTTACACATGGGGTGGCGTTGGGTTGGTAGAGCAAAACGCCTGTGAGAGGGGAGTGTCCGAAGTTGTGTAAAATCTTTCATTTAGAGGGTTTCGTATTTCTGAGTTGGCCCACAGGAGCCTTTGATTTGGTAAACTGCGATAAAGCAGACAATGTGTAACGTAAATGATTTCATGTCTCACTATGATTTTGAACTCTCCCGCTCTTTCTCAGTTCATGTCTCCTCTCGTCAACTTATCGTAAACAGAATATAAGCCCTGAGATTATATTTGTTAAAAGTCCTTTTTTGTGGGTTCTGTTTTCTGGGAGATCTCATAACCGGCACGGCTTATGATTAAGAGATGAAAATATGCGTTTCAAAGTGGGCCTGGTGTATTTTGTTTAACAGCAGTGTGCCTCAGTGTAAATGAGCATATTGCAGCTTCATTGCAAGATTAACACGAGGCACTTATAGAAAGTTATTATGAAAGGGATTATGCTTGTAGCCACTCGGACTCCTGGCGATCTTTTTCTTTCTATTTCAAGACAATAAAGTAAGCTTAAAGCAAGCTACTGGCTGCAGTCATGAAACCACGATACATCAGCGACATCAGCCGAGTCTCCGTCCCTTTGCGTTTGTAGATATCGTTTCAGGGGCACCCAACGAACAATCTTTGGTAAAATGTATTATTTTACTCAAATAAATTAAAATAAATGATATAAAAGCATTTCCTGGTGTTCTTCTAGATCTACGTTACTGAGAAAAATATATCTGTTCCTTTTTCCCAGCATAAAACATAGGGAAATTCCCAGCCAGCTGGTTAAAAATGTCTGATTCCCAGCTAGCAATTAAAAAAAAAATGAATAAATAAAAAAAAAACAACAATGATAATAAGTTACCAAAAGGAGCTTAGGAACTAATGAAACATCAATAGAAAATTATTTGAAGCTTTTTGTTTATTGTTTTGTACATTTACTGCCGTCTCGAACTTAACCTATTCGGGTATCTCTAAGAACACTCAACTGCTCAAATTTGTTACCACGAAGCTGAACCCTTTAGCCCCAAAGTGTCCTCCGATTTTCTTCTTTTCAAAGAAGCAAATTATTTAACACTGGCAGAAACAGTATTTTTTCGATATTCTCTCCACCAAAAATTAGCTTCTGCTATTGCATATTATCCGCTCACTATTTCTATAAGTAAAACCGTATAATTCGAGGAGCCGTAAACTG
Source organism: Cladopsammia gracilis (assembly GCA_022457155.1). Lineage (NCBI taxonomy): Eukaryota > Metazoa > Cnidaria > Anthozoa > Scleractinia > Dendrophylliidae > Cladopsammia > Cladopsammia gracilis. The sequence continues at coordinate 545,347 of JAJGOT010000031.1, read as the reverse complement.
CGAATTTTCAAGAAGACGAATTTACAAACCTGTCAACAGAATTGAATTTCGAGCCTTCGAGAACTGTCAAAGAGCCACAAATTGACTATTCTTCTTTTGAAAGAGGAGTAATCAATAAAACATCGATAAAGACTCAAAAGATAGACCACCCCCTCGCTCTTTTTGTGAAATGGCAGGAGAACCATGCCTTAATTTACTTGAGATCACAACAAATGTGCTCCAACAAGATACATGGTTACCAAATTTCATATTACTGACCTTGATATGGTTGAGAAACCATGAAGGACTGGAACCAGAGTTGTCATGCCACACGCGCACGCTCCGTATGGGACCAATGTTGATAGGGATGGACAGAATGAACGAGATAATACTCCCTCGTGCAAATGGAATGAGCGAGTCACCTTTCAACTGGTATGGGCGACTAGCACCCTGTTCACCCTCCAGCGTTATGAACACTTTAGCAGAGGTACCTGAGTTGCGCCAAATACCAGTGGATACTTCAATCTCGTAGAAGTGAGCCGAAGGTGAGCGAACTCCCAAGAGTGACCTTTCACCAAGCTAGAACGAAAAGAAAGAATGGAAATAAAAGCATAACTAAGAGGATAAGACTCCTCATTACTCTTATCAAATAAGAGTGATTTACCCTGGGTGCCAGAGGGTTTTTCGCGCTCTCTTCTCTTTTTTAACAAGCCTCTAATGTCTTTTCGCTTACATTTTCGCCGCTCGTGGCCAGCCGACGGCTGGCCTCGACTTCTCACAAAAGAGTGCCACGAGAGAACCTTTTGCGGTAACCTTGGGTAAGAATGATAAGAAATAGAAAGCCAACTTACTTTACAAAAATACAATGGTTCGGCTTAAGTAAATTTGACACATTGATATTGCGGTCATGCTGTGTGGTACATTTTCCAGGTTTGCCTTGGACCGTCAAAGCAAATGTCCGTATTATCCAAAATTAACTGTCACAGGAAACACAATGACATAATAACTCGAAAGAGCTATCTCTTCCAAAGGCTCTTGTTTTGTAAAAGGGACGGAGCGAGTCCTCTCAACTTCTCTCTCCAGTACTCCTCTCTTATATTTCCACTCGCATCGTAATTTCCCTTCGCGCCACTCGTTCGGGCCCTCCCAACTATCTGAAAGCCTGGAACAGGCTTTATCAGTAGTAGATAAAATATGGGCGTTTACAATGGCGAGCCGAAGGCGAGCCATCTTAAACGCCCATACAGATCCCACGCGAATGTTTTATCGTACTTGTGAAATGAAACAATGAGTAGAGATCTGTATGAAAAGTTAATGAATACTAATTAGCTGAGCAGGTGTTTGTATCAAAAGTTAATCCTACTGTTTAATAATTACAGAGGTATACATGTGATTCAAATACTGCCTATTTATTGATCATAACTGTTACGAATCATTAATGAATTTTACAATAATAAATACATATTTGTTTACCTTTTGGTGATCAAGCTTATCGTACTTCCGAGTAAACACAAGCAGCAGTAGATACAGTCCAAACACACAGCTTACAGCTATTATAACAGCTACATTCCCGGTCTCATGAAGGCGAGTAAATTCAGTGAATACTTTGTCAAAATCAATGGGATTCGGTGCCACTAACAACTGACCTCCAAAGGCACTCAGGTGACTACAAGAGCAGCGAATGGCGTCTTCGGTTGTTGTTTCGTCTACCTGTAGAGGCAAAACAGAAGCAGAAGTTTGGGGATAAAGTGCAGGATTACAATGACGAAAGTGGATTCCAGTTTATCAAATTTGATTTCGTGACATACGGTCAAGAAATCAAAATTATCATTCTTATAGAACATTGACTTTTTAAGCCGTTCTTCTGTCGCTTTAGTTACTGTGCTCTCATCTTTTTTTGGCGAGTCTTCTTCCTATTTCAAGTTAATAAAGCAAGCTTAAAGCATCCTACAGTCCATAATCATGGAAATACAACATATCAGCTGGGGCACTCCCTTTAAGGACGTTCCCGCCCATTGCTACTGCGCATTTTTTCGCGCATGTCACGCAAACGTACTGTTAACGAAATATCAACAAGAACGTACCCAACGCGACCCAACGCAACTTTTTTCAACTTTTTGAATGGAACGTAAAGAGCGTGTAGTATTATGGGATAGCTATGGATCCAGGTCTTCTCGGAAATGTCACGCAATGACGTGACAGTGCGAATAGATGGTTGCTTTGAGAACTTCGCAGCGATTTTACTCTCTTGGATGCCCGGTGACCCGTTTTTTTCTTTCCATAGATCACTTCCTTTCCTAATTTTCTCCATTTTAACAAAAAACAGAAAAAATCTGTACGTGAGAAGTTACAAATATTTCGCTATTTCTGCTCTCGTGCGACCAAAGTTTTCTTCGAATGCGGACGGGCAAGACTAATATGTTTTCTTTTTCAAGGCCTATTCTACCTCAAGAAATGACATCAGATGCAAAAGTTTACGTAATAGACTTAGTTGTGTTGAATTGAGTACGTTTACCTGATCTAAATTTCACTAAAGTAGCTTCTTTTATTGCTAATAGTTGTAAGCTAAGATCGTCTTTAAATAACGAAAGCTTCTTAAAACGCATTGTCTTCAATGCACCTTATCTCGAAAACGGTTACCCCCCATTTTTTGGTCATTTTGGCAATAGTTGATCTTCACCTTACTGCATGGCAAGTTTTAAAAAAATCTGTACGTGGGAACATTTTGGGCGCGAACGTCCTTAAAAGGTATGAAATCTCCACTAACGGTGGCTCTCTATGACAGCTATGTTTTTTTATTTGTCTTGATTGTTGAGGAGTTTTAAATACCCCCCTCCCCCCTCCAAACACACACACTTGTTGTTGACATCATTTTCATGCAGACTACTTCCCTGCAGCCAATTACCGTAAATGCTATCCTGAATGTAGCCGTCGTATAGGCAATGCTATTTAACTTTGAAGAGTTAGATTCACCTTGAATTTCATTTTAACATATGGTATGGTTCTTATGATGTTTTACTGCTTCCTTCTCAGAGTCAAATCGTTCTTTATATACAGCTGTTTCGAGAAAGGTTGTCGGAAAAAGCGTAAAAGTGCACGCGACAATTCAGAAAGGTTTTAACCCTTCTTTCTCAGAATCAAATCTTTCTTTATATATATTCGGCTCTGCGCTGGATGATCAACACTTTCCAGTTATGTTGGTATCGTTTCTTATATGATCGTGTCAATAACAAAATTCTCGATTGTGATTGGTCATCCACGCGCCTATTTCTTACGTAATTGGCGCGCGGTCACATGGGTGTCCAATTACAGCTATCCAATTACAACTTTTTGTAATTGGATAGCTGTAATTGGACACCTACGTTGCGCGCGCGTCAATCAGGTGCACTTAAATGGGTTCTTTTTCTCGCTGTTTCCTCCTGCTTTCAAACTGATAGAAAATATCCTTAACGTTTTGAATACAAAAAACTCCACATAGACTCTTTAATCTCGAATTTTGTTATTGATTCGATTAATTAGTAATTGAACTTCGTGTCGTAAAATTCAGGGGTAATCGTGCTCGTAATTTCAAATCGTCCTCGCCCTACGCGCTCGGCCGATTTGAAATTACTCGCCTGATTACTCCCTGAATTGTACTCCACTCACTCCAATTACTATTACTAACTGGATTGGACATTATTATAGTTATTGCGCTGAGGATTGGCACACTAAGTAGCGAAACTTCAGTTTCAGATTCCTTACCTTGCATCCTTTAGTTGTCCACTTAGATAATTCCGTGCTCCAGTACAGACAAGCCGCTGGTATGACCTGCATGGTGTAGTTTTCGTCGCCTTGTAGGTACGGAGGTATGTTGAAACTAGCGCCTGTGGTGGGAGGTTCCTTGTGCTGTACGCACGATCGCTTGGACCTCCCTCGCCCTACACACCGCCTCACTCTGGAGATGCCATTACCTTTCGACTTGATTTGTATCCCAATATAGTAGTATCCCGTCTGCTTGACATGCGTACTGTCTACATATACCACGTAAGGATCACGTGAACAGTTGACGTAATTAGCTGACGTATGATCGTGAACACAGAATGAAAAGTCGGGTATAGTTTTGTTGAAGTCACTGTTGACAATCGACGGTCGTACATTGTATTTACCAAATACCAAGAACTCTGTGGCGTTGTTTTCTGGTCGTATCTTAAGTAACAGAGTCATTCCTGCTGTTGTAACACTTATTTTATGATAAACGGTTTTGTCGGCGCCAAGGAAATGAGGTTGAGAATTGTTTTTCAAGTCTTGAGTGTTAGGAAGCTTTATCAATATCGGGGATTCAAGCTCTGTTATATTCAAAACATTCCCGGAACTATTCTTCATTTGAAGACTGGAAACTCCAGTAGTGACTCGGGCCGCTGAAGAGTCCCATGAGAAGGGTATGTAGTCTGTTGTTGTCATCTGTCAGTTTCATAAAAATATTTACCCTAGAAACTTAGTAAAAACATAAGTGTCCAATCCTAGTGTACTATATTGCTTTTTTATATAATAACTACATTTTCTATGTGGTTTACCGGTATAGAACGCAATCAGAACGCAAGCATTATTTTTTTTATTGCATAAAACTGAACAGATGCACAGCAAAATGGAATCTATTTGTTAAATCCAGTAGAAGAGCAGACGTTGTTGCATAAATTACATTTCTTTAGTTTTCACGTTACCTGGCTATCCACAAATTGTGTGTCATTCCCAAACAGATCAGTACCACAGACTTTGTTGCATAAATTACATGTCAGTAGTTTTCACGTTACCTGGCTATCGACAAATTGTGTGTCATTCCCAAACAGATCAGTAGCCGAAGGAAGAGTGAAGCTACTTCCTTTGCTTGACAGAACAGATCCAGCAAGTAAGCCGGTCTCCTCACGAGCCACAAGCAAGGATACGGACTTGGCCGATAGTTCTCTCGGTTGCTCTCCGACGAGCGTTCGGGTCAGGATCGTACTTCCGACATCATCCAGGGAATTTAGGATTCCGTTTGCACGTGCTTTGGACTGAAATATAACACATATCATTACAAACACTACTTTAAAAGTGAAAATGCAAATAAGCAACAAATAAGTGTTTGAACAACAAGGTTGTAATGTTGGATAAATAAGTTAAATAACAAGTGAGCAGATACTAACGATGAACTTTTTACTGCTCTGTGAAGACGACTTTTGCACAGGCTGTCAAAACCCAGGCAGCAAAAGTCAGTTTAACAGTCTTTTTAAAAGGGCTATGTCATGGGATTTTTATGCTCTTCACAGTCAAGACGGTGCGTTAAAATACGTTTTCCTATAAATGAAATGTTCCTACAGCACTAAGAGGAGGATATTAAATATATTTCCAAGATCACAACGGAAGACCTTGAAAGGCCCATTTTTTCAAGTTGGAATACATTTCCATGCTGGCCATCTACAGCCCAAGACAGTTATTTGTACTCTTAGAGCACTGATAGAGCGACACCAAACAAAACTGTACCCTTATTTTGGGTTTTCGCTAGCCTGTTCCAGGCTCCGAGGGGCGGAGCCTGGAACAGGCTAGGTTTTCACTGATTTAAAGATGTCTTTTGGCTTTTTTAGGTAACACTAAAATGGCGACATTGCTATTTAAGAACCTTATCGTTGTGATTATACACTGGACAGACTACTGGCCCCGGTTGTTCAAAAGGTGGATAGCGCTATCCACCGGATAAATCACTATCCAGTGGATAACACAATTAATTTTTTTTAATACCTGTCCGCTGGATAGTGGTTTATCCGGTGGATAGCGCTATCCACCTTTTGAACAACAGGAGCCTAATGTTTTTGTTAGTACTTTAATCTTATGTTTGCCTTCGTCTCTGCCTGGTCTGCTCTACGGATCACAGACTCTTGCTGGTTCCGTTTTTTGAGCATGTGCAGAGTGCTTATTTTCGATTGTCGGTCAATCAGATGTGAGCGTAATAAACTCTAAACGACTTTCAAATTAGAACCAGCCAGAGTCCGTGATCCGTGGCGCTGGCTGAAAGGATCGCGGCTCTGGTGACGAGAATGATCCCAATATCATATTACCTGCTGCTGTCGCTCATCAGACATTCCATTAACCATGTCTCTTTTGCGCCTTTTAACCAAGATATCTGACAACAATAATGTCCCGTTCCCAATACTCCTCCGCCGGCGGTAATTGGGAGAGGCTTGGGCATCATCGTATACTTTAGCACCAAATGAAGACACTCTGAGCATGCTACCGAGACCAGTCACCAGACTCCGCGCGCCATCGAAAAGCGTCTCGAAGCTTTCCCCAGCTAATGACTCCGCTTTTAGTACGGATGTCATCGCTAGAAGAGCATCGGTGGCGGCTTCCTAAAGATACACGAGTATAAATGGGCGTTTAATGCATGGTAATGAAAAGTTCAGTCTGACGAAGGGCTAGTGCTCGAAACTTCAGCGTTTTTTATTATTTTGCGGTGGCCAAATAAACTCTTGTTCTTAGGCCATCGTAACTTGATAAAAATAAAACACAAACAGCGGTGATAAACATGATAAACCAACGCATTTTTTTAAATTATCTTGACGTTTCGTACGCTAAGCGACATACATTTTCAAAAGTAACCAGCGGTGGCCAATTCACCTTATCAACTCGGTTGATTATTAAACCAAATTTTCATGTTTCACTCCCCACTGACGCAGCACCATAGTTTCTTTAGAAACTAACCCGTGTATTCATTTAAAAACAATTAGGTCACTATTGCATAGGTCACTATTGCATCGCAGATTCCCCCCCCCCCCCACCCCCCTCCACGTGGGTTAAAAAAAAAAACGGCTGCGTCTCGTTTTTTAACCCACTCCTCGGTGTTTGGATATCCTGATAAAACACTCTTTCTCGTGTTTAATATAATAGGATTACCCCCTCCCCCCTCCAGATGGGTTAAAAAAACTCGGCTGCGCCTCGTTTTTCAACCCACTCCTCGGTGTTTGGATATCCTGATGAAACACTCTTCTAGTGTTTGATAAATTGCTTAAAACATTGTAGTTTCACATCCTACGTGCTTCAGAACCAGAAGGAGACGACAGCACTTAACACAATGCTTTTATCGCAGTCATGTAACTACATTACCTCTGCTTCAACAGTAACTTCGCTGATGACCGAGGTGGCCTCAGCAATCACATTCGACACCTGTTGGACTCTAACCACAGTCTCTGCTTGGACAGCTGACATCTGTTGTAAAATACTTGACTTCACCTGTCAAAACACAAACCAAAGAAACCACTTGTATAATTGACGTACATTTGTAAGAGTGAGAAATATGATATATTATCATATGATCCGTACGGCCCTGCGATCGTCAGTTTTCTTTGCAAAAGAAAATTATAGATATTGTACAAACGTTCCTAATCATTTTCCGATGACCAAAGATTCCTGAGGAAGATCCGAACTTGGTTCGATTGTAGATCAACACCTTTTAGTTCGTTTGACATTTAATAAAGGCAAAAATGGTAACCAATACAACGTGAAGATATTGGAGAAATAAAATAGTTGTATTTCAGTTTGAAGTTAACACAATAAATACAGAATTTTATATTCTCAGAAGGTAGCAATGCTCTTCCTTGATTAATCGCGACGCATCAAAAATACTGAACAACATGTGGGACATTTGGCATCTGTTGGAGCCGAGACTTTTGTTTGTTACAGAAAGAAATCCCATATTTGCGCATTGTATTCAGAGGTTTCCACTAGCGACGTAATCGGATGCGGAATCAGAGTCGGAAGAGTTCTAATGTAAATAAAAAAACGGAGTCGCAATTGGAATCTGAAGCATCCGCTTCTGTCGCTTGTGGGAACCAGCCCTTACGCTTCCGACTCCGAACCCGTTTCCAATTACGTCACTTGTGGGAACAAGCCCTAAAAGGCCTGTACGGTACTAACTACTTGATTTCTTTGTTATAACGCAGTTGAACTTGTTTCTTTTACGAGCGTGAGACTTAGGACAAGTACGACTTTATTGAAAATTAGGACCAGCCACGTTTCCAGAGCCCTCCCTTTTTCCTGTTGCTAGCCAGTAAAAAAGGAGGCTCTGCGAACGATATCGGCGTAAGATGCTAATATAGACCATACGTGCTTGGTTTAACAAATCGACTGTACTGGTACATAGCCTCCTACTTGTGCTCCGATCTGAAAGACTTATTGTTTTTATCATAACAAATACCGCAATTCTCTTCTTTGTCAATTCTTCCTGGGACGCTGCGTGAGTATGCGCAGTATCATCAATAGCTACAATAGCTGCTGTGGCCAGCTGGACAGCACGTGACAGGTCACCTGACTGAATTAATTTGCTCAATTCACTGTTATCTCCGGTGGTCAGATTCGCAGCAATGTCTACGAGATTTGACGCTTCGATGTTGGGCTCCACAACCTTTTATCAAAAAAAAAAAAAAAATTAAAAAACAACCAAACATCAATGGTTACTTGTGGAGATATGAGCGTTTGTATTCACTTAATTGTTAGAAGTGTTACTTTTTTGTAGTTATGAACTTATTAAAAAAAACTGCAATTCTACAGATTAGAACACCTTCAATAAGATTTGTGACGTCAAAGGTACATTAAGACAACTTGTCAATAGGCGATTTTCATGATTACTACAGCTAACAGATCCTAACATAATTCATTTCGGGAAAAACAAGACATCACGTCTTTTATACACATTCGACGCACTCACGCACTTAAAATTATAACTTAAAAACAATCTAAACACTGTTAAAACGCGGTAGTTTAAAATATATTTTGCTCTTCGAACCTCTCAGTTCAGTCGTCCGCCATATAAAATGTCAATTTGAATTCATTTTCGTTTTTCCTTTGTTATTACAATTTTTGTAACCCCAGTGGAGCTTGAAAAAAACAATTGTCCCAATTAATACGAGAAACCAAAAAATGAAGGATTTTGGTAGTTGCAGTAAATCATGAAAACAGCCTATTTTCAGATACTTACAGTTAACATAAAGCCAGATTAACAATTACTGTGAGATTATATAATAGCAAAGAGGGTGATATTGTCAACAGATACACTGCTACCTCACCTGAACAGGAGTGTTGACTTCAGTGAATGCTCCAAACATGTCCGCCACTCTCACTCGGAAGTCAATAGTAAAGTTATTCACCTTATCTCCAACAGGAAGCTTTGTATGTTTGCTGGTTTGTTGACCTTTGTAAACTACATTGAGAAGATCGTTTTTTGTGAAGTAAATGAATTCGTACTGCAATGGAAGATCTTCATCCTGCCAATTTCCACAAATAAAAGTGAACTCCGTGTCAAGAGTGACGCCTGATTCCGGGCTCACTTCGCAGTATCCCCCCGTAGGGGGGCTGTTGGTGGTAACTTGGTACTCGGAAAACCCAGGGTATCCCCCGGATCTTTTAGCAGTAAATATGAATTTGTACAGCATATCAGGCTCCAGTACCCCAGGATAAGTGACAAGTGTCGTCGACGACACCCTGGTACTTATCAATTGTTGTATTTCTGGAATATCAAGCCACTGGGTCTCGTTTGAGGAGCTGCTGTTGGTAGCTTTGAAAAGTGACCAATGGTATGTGAGAGTTCCTCCACACGAGGAGCCTGTACAAGTTCCTTGCAAGGCCATTCTGCCCGATGGATTCAATTTTACATTACAATTGTCCACACACCTACAAAAGTTACTTAATTTAGTTTACAGGTCTTTACAAGACATAATGTCAGTAAACAAAACATACTGGCGTGTGGTTCAACTTTTACATCTGAAAGCTATTAAGCAGTACTTTCCTGTGATGTTGTTTCAGTTATGTAGTTTAATGTGGTTCTCACTATTGAGTCTGTGGACGAAATCCTATAAAATGAACCTTCCTTCACAAGTAAAACTATTTTTCCTGTCGTATTTTGTTTATATGTCTCCCTAATGTGTGCCCATTCAAATGAAAGCGCGATTTGAGCGGTTTCTTAAATATATTGGCATTAAAAGTGTTCGCATTATAGACCCTATTCATAAATGGCGGCCGGTTTATTATTCTTTTATACCCATGTTAATCAGCCCAACTAGCTTCGTTAGCATGTGCAAAATTCAAAAGAAGTTTGCTCTACAATGAGGCTAGTTGGGCTGATTAGCATGAATATAAAAGAATATATAAATCGGCCGACATTTATGAATAGGTTCTATGCATTCACTATTTTTCAATTATGTAGTTAGCCAATTAATTTAAAATCGTTAGCTGTACACCTGTATACCCTGCTTGGATACAGTCATTGAAAAAATGCCAGTTTTTTCTCAAACAAGTGTATAAAAGACGGGTGCAAGCTACAATGTCGTGAGAGAAAAATCATCCATATGTTCTTATCAAGATGTACCTTATTTGTACTTCTGGTGGATTACCAGGAACAATAAACACCTCTTGTGTGTATTCAGCTTGTCTCTGATCCTTTGTAATTTTCACATTTATGAAATATGAATTATTTTCTAGCATTAGGCCACTGTTTACTGTGAGCACAGACCCATTGGATTTTATCTTGTTACCATTCCTGTAACATCCTCCTAAATTGGAGCTATTTGTGCACATCCAAGTGAAATTGAGACCTAAGAAAAAGATGATTGTGATTGCAATGCAAATTATACCCATTACGTTCAGTCATTTATCAATATAGTCAAATCATTGACCTGAGCATGATTGTTCCAAGCCAGTCAGTCACAGACAGCCAGACAACCAATCAATCAATCAATCAATCAATCAATCAATCAATCAATCAACCAATCCATCAATCCGTCAATCAATTAATGATTGAACTTGATAAATTGGCTTACTTACTTGGCGACTGTTGATTTTCCTCATCTGGATCATATGACATGGAAGCCTCAAAGACCAAGCTTCTATTGAATCCTCTAACCACCTTGGTTCCTCCAGCAATATGTGCAACTAAAGGACTCCTGGTGACTTTGATAAAACCCTGACCAACCCCAAACACCTGAGTTCCAAACATGTTTACGGTGAGACGGACCACATAATCACCTATAGATAACATACGTGGCATGATTCGGAACTCTGAGGAGCCATTTGTTGACAGCACTGGTGCCTCTCCAGCAATTAATTGGTAATAATTATAAATACTCCAGGTAAATGTTGTTTTTTTGGACAATGCGCAATCTAGAATGATCTCAGACTGAACTAAAAACGAGTTTGATCGGTGTATGTTGACAGCATAAGCATCTGCGTCTGGTAATACATTTGGAAGGCTTACATTTGGGCTGTAACATGGAGGGTCTGTGAAAGAAATGAAAAAAATATTAAACAGAACAAAGCAATAATTAAATGGTCAGGTGATATATTTTCTTTGTATGCATTTCTATATTTAAGGTAAAAAAACATCTTGTTAAACAGTCGTAATGAACAGAAATTATTTGATATACTGTAAAATTCAAAATGCATCCGTCTACCTAATAAATGAATGAATAGATAAATAAATGAGTAAATAAATAATATAAAATCAATCAATAAAGAGATTAATTAAAATTAATAAGCCCCAAAATCTCACATGCAAAAACATTATCTCACCCCATATGATCTTCTAATTAAGAAATATATCTATGCAGAGTTATATTTACACTTCAACATTATAATTATTTTTCTTACCATATACAAAACTTGCACAGGAGATACCAGTAAAATTATAAGAACATGTGCAATAAAATTCTTGAGAGTTTTCAACACGTGGGCTACATGTGCCTCCATTTAGGCATGGGCTGGAAATGCAAGGATTGACTACAAAAGAAAATGAAGATGCAAGTGCTTTAACTTATAATAATAATAATAATAATAATAATAATAATATGATGATGATGATGATGATGATGATGACAGATTTGAGCATGGATGAGGATGATTTGAAGTTTTGAGCGTGGTGCCCGCTGAATTTTACACCATAAATCCAATAATCAATAAATAACACCTCAAAATCAGTCAGGGAGTTTTACATTAATGATCAGGTTTGCAAACAGTTGGATCAACAACACACACAAGTGTCTAATACAGCCACACAATTTTTTTCAGGAAATTCTGCTTTTTGTGTGTGTGTTTTTTTTTTTGGAAAAGCAGGAGGTATAAAGAAAAGGTCAATTAGATAGCTGTTATTAGACACCCAAGTGACTGTGTCCAAATCACATAAAAATAGGCATGCAGATGATCAATCATGATTATGAATTTTGTTATTGTTAATAGTTATTGATATGATAAAGCCTTTTGTATGTGATACAGAGGGCAGATAATCAACTAACAACTTATTTCATCAAACATTTTATCAGAAAATAACTCAAACCTAAGCAAAAACTACTGTTAGATTGTGAGGATCACAAATAGTGAGGTCTGAACTTCAGTTTCCCATTCTCTTTATTTCCAGTTTATAACCTGCCTTGGTGGCTGCTATCTCTATATGCTTTCTCGTTTTCAATTAGTCAACAGATAATGTAATGTTGCATTTTTCCCATTCCTTTTGTATCCTACACTTAGGAATCTTGCTTGATCCACCCTCCCTTTTCACTCACCTTGTTCCCACCCCCTCACCCTTCTAAGATTTATATGCATGCATGTGAAGACTTATTTCTAGAATTATGTAGAGAAAAGGATGATGGATAAGGTAAAGATGAGAACTTGTAGGGGTGTCATTGTTACGTACAGCTAAAACATGAAAGGCATTTTGATGTAGTTATTAAAGCTCAGCCAAACACTCATAGCGTATGGGGATGCATATAGAGGGACAGATACCATGCACCTCTTCAGACCTCTACTTTCACTTTCACTTTCGCATATGTATTGTTTTCAGGGATGGGGTCCATTGTGCTGTTGTTTGTTCTGTTGTTTTCTCAGCCCATCCTGTGTAAGGCTTTCCGAGACATACATGCCGCCTCAACTACTGGAGAACTGTCTAATCCTGTGTAATAAATGCATGACTTACCGTCTACAATCTCATATGTGGATTAAGTAATGCTCCACATAAGAACTACCGTAAACTTCATTGTTCTGCGGCATTGGCTCTTTCTCACATAGAATATCTTTGGTTTCAAGAACAGAGGACTAGAGGATTATGGTTCATAATTATATTTCAGTATAAAAACAAAGAAATTTTACTGCAGCAGATCTTTCAAATTCAAGTAGTGACGCTGAGTTGGACGATAATCATGGCTACCGCAACATTTGCCACGAGGACAGAGAAAGCAATGAGCATCAAACCAGCGAATTGGTGGAAGAAGATACCTGGAGCAGAATGTTCCGTGCATATACTCAGAAAAATCATTAAGTTTGTGCTCAACTGAAAGTGAAACAAGTTAAGTATCAGTGACAGTGATAGCGAGGACGAGGAAATCTGGAGTTCTCTAAGTGAGGACGAGGAAATGGATTGTAGTTTTTCTGCAAAGAAAATCTGCTCAGACTGCTGACAAGTGAAAAGTGAAAAACGTGATGAACCTTTCTTTGAGGGAAGTTCAATTTTAAAGATATTTGCTTACGTGCTGATTGTTTCATCCGTCCTAAAGCACAATTTAAGTAAAATTGCATGGCAAAACCTTCTTCGTGTCATTGAAATGTTACTGCGCGACCGTTGCAGACAAATTAAGACAACAGTGTATAAAATGAAACTTTTTGTAAAACACTAATTTGGGACTGTCGAACCAACAGCAACAATATTCTGTGCCAGTTGTTTGAACTTATTGAATCATGGTGGCCTGGTGGCTGTTACACGCCACGATGCTCATGCAAAGGAGTAAACACAAAAAACGAATCGAGGAATTTTTCAAGGACTTTGAATTTTGCAAACTCATTAGAAAAGGAAAAGAACAAATGAAACATTCAGTACTAGTGGGCCAGAAAATACACGACATTTATCATGGACTGGATTATAAAAACTTTCTTTTGCCAGGTGGATTTTTGACTGAAACGTTTAACATTTCATTGACAGTTAACACAGATGGTGTGAACAAATTTTCTTCCTCTCGTGCGGGTCACTTGTGGCCAGTGTATTTGATGATCAACAAATATTGGTGCAAACATTTGCTTTGAGAATTATTCTGGGACTAAGAAAATTCGATCACATCAGTGAAGGTCTTAAGTCACTGGGAATGTTTGAGGTAAAAGATAGACTAGAGATCAATGATGCAATAGTGATATTTCAATGCCTGAACAATCTTGCGCCTAAATATTTATGTGACCAGCTGCAAATGAGATCCTCTGTATGTACCAGGGTCACACGATCTGCAAACAACCTAAATATTTCTCGTTGTCGCCTGGCAACTGGACAGCGTTGCTTTGGAAAGGATTAAGCAACGACCTGAGGACTTAAAAACTGGTTATTACATTGTTACTAAAAATGTGGCTGTTGTTATGCATTCCACTCAGCTTACAGCCTATGTATTTAATGCAGTGGTCACTGCTAGTGGGAGCATTAGGAATCTTAATATCCGATTCTATCGATCAAAATGACTTACAGGACGCCGATGCATGATGACATTACAAGATTTTGTTCTACTGATATGGCAAAGCTGTACGACACAACAAAATGTACCATGAACATTAACATTCTGTTATGTTGCTAGAAGGGACCTGGGCTTACAGATGTTTTGCATTTGAACACATGAATGCTTTTATGAAGCTCATTGTCCATGTTGCTCGCTATGCAAAAGGACAAATAGGGTGCGCCCTTGGCCTTTGCTATGGGCTAATGGAATTTATTAAACAAAGTCTTGAGGACAAAACGTTACTAAAAGAGGCAAAAACGGTGTTGAAAAGCTTAACGACTATCCTAGAGAAAAAAGTCGGACATCCATAAAAACTAAGGAAGGATTTTATTGTCAAAACAATGCAGCACGATCTTCAGAGGTAGATAACATTCTAACTCTGGCACAAGTTTATGTAATTGCTAACAACCTCGAAGGACTGACTGTTGAGTATAATGATCAAGGTGGACATGCATTACATGTATTTCTTTTGATGAAATCCATTGTTTCCTGCGAATTGGCACAGTAAACCTTTGTGCTTGCTGCTTAAGCTAGTGGAGAAAAGAAATTATCCCCTTATATTTAATGGCCGGCATACAGTGGCTATCCCTAATGATGTTGTTACATGACAAACACAGAAAGAATAGTTGTCACATTAGGGTCATTACAAGGTTATGTTCAAAAGACAATTGTCTGTAAATACAGAGTTTGTATGGGAGTTTACACGGGGTTTTGTGGAGTGACCACAGTTGTAGAAAAATACAAATCCAAACGACGTTGTATTGCTTGCCCTTTTCTTAGTTTTGTCTTGGGCTTTTCTGTGATAAAAATGTTGATCTGCACGGACCGGATGAGTGACTGAATAACAGCCAAATAAACGAAGATCATCATGAGAAGTGTTAAACTATTTTTTTGTAATGATGTGATGCTTGTTGTCATTTCACACTGCAGTACAAGACCTGCTGATCAGTTTGTGTCCTTGGGCAAGCATGCTTCTTCTTCTTGCATTTTGGAAGTAATTTTTTTTGCGGTTTTAATTGAAAAACATGCATGTCTAGGTGTAAACCATGCATATGTAAATACGCCAATTAAGTGTCAATATATTTCGCTAGTGTGTTTTAAATTTATTGCTGTGGCAATGGATGAGAAATTACTCCGGAATTCCGCTTCATACGTAAATTTCCGCGGAAGTAATATTTTGAGGAAACCTTAATGACCAATCATCAGAAAACCAAACGACGCAAAAAAAAAAAAAAAAAAAAAAAAAAAACGCCTTAGACCTGGTATGATCGCACTCTGATTCAGGGTTATTTTGGTCTCATATCATATATGCCCCTTGACATGCATGAAAATTTGGTAAAAAAAAGGTCAATTCGTTGGAAAATCTCCCATGAAAGCTTCTAAATCGTCGACGTATTGGCTAAAAGAGCTTCCAATCATGACAGGGGCGCTTTATCATCTCCGTTATTCCTGATACCTAACCATTTTCTACGGTATTTTCTTCCATCTCTAACGCGAGCACTTATTTATATTATATATTTTTTATTTAGATTTACATATTTATATTTTTTTATATTTATTTACTTAGATTTATAGCTCCCTCTATTAGGATTTGGGGTAATATTCCGCCATTTCGTCTTCTGGGATTTAGGGTGATTTTCCGCTATTCCGTCTTGTAGGATTTTGGGTTAATTTTCACGATCCCACGTTTCCGCGATTCCTGGTTTTAGGGTCGCCCGATCAAAGTGTGCTCACATAACAGGAGAAACATGATCACTAAGGAAGTGATCACACTACTGAAGTAATGTTACCACTAACTTTATCCTGATCACACGCGTGATCACAAATTTATCTGTGATCACAGTGTGATCACAATATATTTTTACTGGGAAATCCATTTGCGTCAAATAAATTTTAGGAAATGTTCATGCTTAACCAATCAAAATAGCAGAAGACAACAGCTAATAATTTTGTTTCTTTGGTGAAGTTCCTCAAATACAATATATTTTAAAAATTGCATGTTGTGCGATTGGGTCTCAAATTACTAATATATTTTGATACCTTAAAATAATTACACAGAATGCACCTTGAACCTTAACTTTTTAGTGGTGTTTAGGCCAATCATATCGCTAGTTGTAACAATGAAAAAAGTTGACATTCCATTGTGCATTGCATGTCGTTCAGCACTTTTCTTCTTATGCGGAATACTTAATATACTTAACAAGATATTTAAATTTAAATCAAAGAATTTGAAACTTACATTGGTTTGTCTCCACTTCAAGTGGACTTGAATAAACTCCAATACCGTCTCGTGTGTATCCAGCCACTTGAATAAGGTATTTAGTACCCACCTCCAAGTTTTTCAGAGTTGCATCACGTTTGTACCAGCTATCGTCCAAAAATGTAGGAATAAGGGAAACTGTAAAATCATCCGACTGTGAACCAGACTTTTGGTATTTGACAGCATACCCTTGTATTTCACCATTTCTTTCAGCCCAAGGAATTCTATTCCATCTCACAGTTATTGATGTAAAATCCACAGAATGCAAACTTAAATTCGATGGTGGAGCAGTGGGAACAACTGAAAGAGCAATTATTTATAGTAATTAGGGAACAATATCCACAGGATTTAGTGCACGGAGGGGTGCCACACTACGCCATGATAGGCATCACAAAGTGTCCTGATTTATAAAAGTTCCAAATCACACACATAATGCTGTTACATATGAAGAAATGTGAAAATGACAAATAACCTTGTCAAATATGAAATCTGTCAAACAATACTTGCTTGCAATATGTGTGATTAGAAATGTTGCATATTACTTGCCACAAGAAATATTGTTTTCCTTGTTCCCACATTGCAAAGTAAATTAATTAAAAGTTGGGTGTCATACATCATCTTAATGGTACCCCATATACCCAGTGACTTATCTCCAGTTTGATTAGCAGATGAAAAGTATAGGATATGTAGGCATGTAAACTTAAGTAGTTTTACTCATATTTATTTTGCTTTATCCAGTTTTTGTTTAAATCTTAGGATATGCATAAAAAAAAAATGAAAGATATTTCCCTGCCTATAATCAGCATAAGTTTCTGACTAATTTAGTCATTAAGAAAGAAGCCGGTAAATATTGACTATTTAAAATCAGGAGGTATAAAGAAAAGGTAAACAGCTGATCTTCTTAATTAATTAAACATATGATCTTCTATTAAGAAATATATCAATGGAAATAAGTTATATTTACATTTTAACAATATAATTATTTTTCTTACCCTTTACAAAATTTTCACAGAAGAAACCAGTGAAGCTATAAGAACATGTGCAATAAAATGGTAGGATTCCAACACTTGGGATACATGTGCCTCCATTTCGGCATGGGCTTGCAATGCAAGGATCATTTATAGCTGCAACAACAAAAGAAAATGGAGATGCAAGGCCTATAAACCAATAATAATAATAATAATAATAATTTTTTTTTTTTAATGACCAAAGCAATACTTTATTAACAAATTTCTTAAAAATCAATTAAGCCTTAACATCAATTTTATGTACACTTGCAGGAAAAAGCTATAAAAGTTCATTTATATAATAATATAATAATATATAATAATTATTAATCTACTAGAAAGCTAAAAATATTCATAATTACAATCCATAAAATATCGTAAAAGTGTTACTAAAAAAAATTTCAATAAAAATAAAATTTATATAAGACGTTTGTATTCACAAAGTGACGGCAATAAAGAATTTTTAACATTACATTATGGCTCCTTCTTGGGTTTCAATGTCAATATCTATGTTCTTAAAATCACAAAAGGCTTTCCTTCTAAATCTCGATCCTCTAAGGCAGATTAATGCGGATCTTAATAGAGCAAAGGATGTCCTTGCTCCTTGCTAATAATAATAATAATAATAATAATAATAATAATAATAAGGATTTGAGCATGATGGATGAGGATGATTTGAAGTTTTGAGTGTGCAATGCCCCCTGAATTTTACAGCATAAATCCAATAATCAATAAATAACATCTCAAAATGTCAGGGAGTTTTGCATTACTGATCAGGTTTGCAAACAGTGGGATCAACAACACACACAAATGTGGCGGGGGGGGGGGGGGGGGGGGTCCAGAATTTTGTTTTGGCTTTACCCTGTAAAGGTGCCATTCCTGAGACACGAAAAGCGTTTGTGAAGTTAAGATATGATGAAAGACCGCATTTTTTTGGACTTTGGGAAAATTTGGGTTAAAATCTTAGCCTATTGTAGAGAAAAGATCCAAAGTCGCTTTTATCCGGGAGATTTGGTGACCCGTACGGGAGATCGGGAGATTCGTTCCGTATCCGGGAGAGTTGGCATAAGTGCTGTATAGATTGTAAAGCTTCTTAGTGATCATTTTTAAGCATTCAGGAAAAGTGGAACACGAAACAAATCCAACCAACCAAAAACGGTTGGCCCCAATAGAACACGCCCTTAGTTAAAGTTCAAATACGTTTTGGTTGGGTAGAAAATTAGTGTTGAGGTGAGATTCGTATTTACTTTTGTTTTCTGTACTTCAAGTTACAAAAAGTGTAGTGGTGGTTTTTTTTTATTTTTTTTAATTTAAAAGATAAGGAGTCTTTCTACACCAGCAAGTGCAGAATACCAATAAGCTTTTGTATATCGAGAGTATTCTTTATACCTGAGTTATTAGCGTCCACCATCACATGCGAGAAAGACGTGATAAACATGACAACAACCAGCTTTGCCAACATGATTTTTGTAGTCAGATTAGTATGTCAGTAATCTGTATGTAAAATGGACAAATCCCCATGGACAATGCATTCTGAAACATAATCAATAAAAAAATACTTTATTCAAATCGACTTTCCGACCAGATAGGTAAAAAGGCTGAAAAGCTAGTTTAAATATAAGCTAAAACTGTTGTTCATAAGCTTAAGATAAGCTTATTTCAATTTTTTAGGATTTCAATAAAGATGTAATCGCTGTCATATCTAATACTTCATCCAGCTATTGGATAAATTTAATGAATAAGACAATAAGGTAGTAAGTAAATCCGTTTGGTAAGCTTAACTACTTTCAGAGAAAGCTCAAGCTAAGTTAAGTTAAACTTAAGTTAAGCTTAAGTCTTAAGCTTATGTGTTAAGTTTGAAATTTTCCGATTCCTCTCGAGTCTCAAAATAATTCTATAAGTTTAGTAATTAAGCAGGGCTCAAAATGTTTGTGTAATAAATATTAAAATAAAACCAAAAGGAAATATCCCACCGGATCGTAACCACTCAGTAGTTCCATGTTTACCTCACTCGCACTGATAATACAGCCAGATTCCTCCTTACGCTTTAGGAACTGTGTTATCGAGCCGGACATTCAAACGACATTAAAGATGACAAAAATAAAGCGACGTAGACAAAAACAAAAGATTTTCCTACCTAGAGAGTGATAAAAACCGTCCGCTGAACACGTCGATCTTCTTTCAAATTTCATTCATCGAGCTCCGTTCGCTGTGTTCCCACATCGCAGTCTTCGTCAATGTTTTCCCGCCGTTTCTGCGAAAGCGTGCAGCCGCAGAGAATTGGCGGGAAAACTCCGCAAGCAAACAGACGATAGGGGCGAGGCTGGTCCCGTCGCTATAAATCTATAAAGATAGATTATCGCAGCGCTGAAGTTGGTGTTTTTGACTGAATAAAACCACTGTGTTGTATTAGGAAACGTTTTCGGCATTTTTAAATATAACGACAAGCAATTCCCAAACTTATGAACTGCACTAATTTTTCCCCAGTTCATCCTTTCAAACACGCTTAAGACTGTGTGTTATGGTTTTGGAAGAATCCAAAATCGGATTTGTGATCCCAAATCATATTAATTCAGTTCAAGACCGCAAACAACGAAACAGAAATCTACAAAAAAACGGGTTATTCACTTCGACCAACCCACAGTATACAAATAAAGTTGTCCTCATGATCGAGGCAAGTTTTTGTTTTTGCTCTCTTCTTCTAGAAAAAGTTTTTTAAATGTACAGAAGTAATTGTTGGACCGGACGGAGTGAACGATAGACCAATTTAACCGGATGTACTTCTTTCGGATGCTTTTCCTTAGTTTTTTTTACGTGTCTTCATTAAAAATCAAAGGCTTTTATGAGTCAACTCGTGAATACGAAACAATCTTCGGACACTCCGAGGAAACGTTTACAGCCGAGTAATGGAAGGAGTAAAATTTTGCATATTTGTCCCCGTCTGCAATAACCCGTTCAACCCTTCAATATAGACCTTTCCCGCATTCCTGTGAACAAAGGCACCAACTCGAGGCTGGGGTGGACAAAATACAGTGATTTGCATGAAATTGTCCACCCAAGCCTCGACCTCGTTTCATTGTGAGTGCTCACTGGAGTGGAATGTGGGAAGGGTCTATTCATGGATATAAAAAAACTACACAGGGCAGTAGCTAGGGGGGTCCTCTCTACATCGATTACTGGCAAGCATGGCTTTTTAACAGTGTAATATTTGTAAACACATTCGTGCATTTAGGTAAAATTGATTTCCCTTATTCTCTATATTGTAGGCAACTAATGTTTTTCGTAGTCGCATCGTGTCAGTTCTCAACTTCTTTGCATTAGAACAAATTCTGATAGGCGAAAAACGTGCCATGATAGGAGAAACTGAAAATAAATCGTATATTTTTATAGGAAACTATTTAGATCAAATAAAGAAGTAGACTTCGGCAAAAAAAGTTTTTTTTAATTGATTCACAATTCTTTTGAAATTAAAGTGTACTAAATTTTTCAAAGTTATCAGAGTATCTATGAACACTAGCTTTACAAGAAAATAAACACGCGGCCAAATAAAATTACCAAACTCAAGCACTTTCCGAAAATTATTTCTTGCGGCCGCATTTTGACTCCAAATAACCCTTAAAAGACCCCTAAAAGACGGAAGTCACGAATATCAACCGAAAGTCGACTGTATCCTTTTTGCGTCTTCTGTCTTCATTGCGTCAAGGCCAGACGTTTCGGAACTTCCTTTTTATTTGTAAGAAGCAGAAACATGCCATCAAAAGAACAGCAGACGGTTGCTGATCGTGACGTTCAGGACGTCAAAGTTTTAGTTGTTTAATGTGCCTATTAACAGCACTACAATGGCTGAACATTGTCAGTTGCTTAAACACAATCCAAAATTGATTGTATGTGGTTTATGTTAATCAATGGAACAAACGCTGTTAACCAAATCCCAGGAAAGATAAATAGCAACATGAGACTATGATCAATAGATTATGGTAGTCTCTTGATAAAAAGCATGGGAAGTGGAAACGAAAATTGAGTAAATAAATGTTAAGAATTAACACCCTGGTCTCAAAACTGTAAGGACAAAAGGTATTATAACTAACCTCCTGAATATTTCTTATGAAAGATATCCGTCTAAGACAATCGTTGTTCTTCAAACCCTCTCACAAACTTTCAATTTTTTTCATCTGACGCAAATCCCAGGAAAGATAAATAGCAACATGAGACTACGATCAATAGATTATGGTAGTCTCTTGATAAAAAGCATGGGAAGTGGAAACAAAAATTGAGTAAATAAATGTTAAGAATTATATATACACCCTGGTCTCAGGGGTTTTCTTTCTTTTTTGTCCTCAAAACTGTAAGGACAAAAGGTATTATAACTAGCCTCCTGAATATTTCTTATGAAAGATATCTAAGACAATCTTTGTTCTTCAAACCCTCTCACAGACTTTCAATTTTTGTCACCTGACGCAAGAGCGCAATAATCACTCCAACCGTCTTTCTCAGATGCTTCTCTAACCCGCTGCAAGTGAATATCAAGCCACAGACGAAGCATGTCGCTATAATCACCAAAGTCGTCACAGTAAATTTCATTCAAGCTGCGTCTGATATGTCTTGCCCTCCTCTCTAAATCATCTACCAGCTTTAACGCGGACTCGGTCTTGTCAGGAGCTTCCAGTTCCCGCGTTTCTTGTTCTGCGTGTTTCTCTTTCCTGGGCTGTTCGGGCGTTTCGGGCTGGGCTCCAACACAGCCCATAATCTCTTTCATCTTTTTTATCATGAATAGTCCAAGGTTAAATTTTTTCTTGGAAAGATTTTTAATAATATGATAATTATCATCAAGAACAGAAATGAAAATGTTGATGCAAATAACATTAAGGCCTAGCTCCAAGCCTAAAATGTAAACACGACCCAAGACACAGCAGTCCTGAAAATAGTTAGTTCCACTAATGACTCCCTCTGTTAGAAGAGTTTGTAAGACACTGAAAGGGGAAGAATAATCATCAATATCCCTTCCAAACGCAAGATATCCGAAGTGAGTAAATGTTGACATGAACACAAACAATCCGAGCGAGCAGTGAAGGAGTTCCCGAGCAGATCTCTTCATAACATAGATCAGATGGTTAACATGACTGTTGAACTTGAGCAAATACAACAGCTTGACGGTGTTGAAAAACATTAGCAAGGATACTAACACTGACTCTAAAATATCCAGGAAAACGCCTTTATCAAAGCTGATAAACTGAAAAATGTTCTCGTGGAGTTTCGCCGTGTTCGCAAAGAGTTCTGTTTCCTTTAACACATGAGTAACAACAAAGCCAACGACCGTTATAGTCTGCGCTAGTTCAACCAAGTTAAGGAACTGCGTGAAGTAAAGGCGAACACCTTGAATAATCTTCTTCGTTTCAGTGACAATAAAGTATATGATATAAAACACTAGCAGCAGTTGGCAGACGACAGTAATGGCGCTGTAACCTCCACCAAGATCATACACATGCAAGGTACGAATTACCTGATTAGAAACCACATACCCACTTGGTGAAAACTCGATGGGGATGGTAAATACGCTGAAAAGACTAACGCCAGGGTTGAATACCGTAAACTCGACAAACACGACGCTAGTGAACCTGTCAACCCAGTTTAACAGGTTTAGCTCGGAAATAATCTTCGACGCAGTGTTTCTGTCGTAACCCAGTTCTGCCAGGTAACCTCCCTGACCATAAACACCGAAGTGATGAAGACGCCCCCAAAATGGCAGACTCTGCGTTTGCTTAGCTGAGGCGTAACGCCAGGCAGTGGGGCAGATTTGATCAAGATCGCTAAGTAACACGTTTTTTGTAGAGGATAGTAGGCGCCATCTTGGAAGATAGTACAGGGTTTTGTCCTCGTTACCGTATGAATAGGAGGCCACACAGGAGTCGAAGAGATTCCGTGCTTCATCTACGACTTCACATGAACCTTTATAACAACAGAATAAAAAAACATATATACCTTATTATTACCAAATTTCGCGCGCGCGTTTTGGAAAAAATTGCGAAAATTAATACTCGCGAATAAAAAAGAACGCGGAAATTAAAATCGCGAAATTTAATACCATATTGTACAGTATAAGAAAACAAAACAAAAATTATAAAGGTCGAGGAGATCTTCGGGCGCTTTGACTCAAGAACCCAACGTTGACGAAGTAGAAAGCGCGAAACTCTTGATATTTCTCTCGGTAAGCGTTCTATATGGCTATTTTGTGAACATTAGGGCTTGGAAGATTAAATAAATGGAAAATCGCGAAATTAAATACAGTTTTGTTTATTTTTTCCTGAAATCGCGAAAAATGATACTCGCGAAATACAGCTACCGAATTTTCGCGAAATTAACTACGCGCGAAAAATAGTAAGAATAAGGTATATTAAAACAAGTAGTAGTAGTAGTAGTAGTAGTAGTAGTAGTAGCAGCAGCAGCAATAGTAGCAGCAGCAGTAGCAGCAGTAGCAGTAGTAGCAGCAGCAGTAGCAGTAGCAGCAGCAGTAGCAGCAGCAGCAGCAGCAGCAGCAGCAGCAGCAGCAGCAGCAGTAGTAGTAGTAGTAGTAGTAGTAGTAGTAGTAGTAGTAGTAGTAGTAGTAGTAGTAGTAGTAGTAGTAAAACAACAAACCTGCAAACTATACTTACAAGCGCCTTATAACATAAAACTACCGTATCCATTATATAACTGTCGATTGAACGTCGGCCCACAAGGCACAGATCGAAATTAACTTTCCCTGACTATTTGAACTGCGATACCGCAAGGTCATGGGTTCGAATCCCGTTCAAGCCTGAATTTTTTTCAGGTTGCTTTTTCAACTGCTTAAGTTGAGAGCATACTGCGATGATCACAAATTTCACTCAAAAGTGTCATTGTTAGTTCAGGTCACGTTTCCCGTCTCCCGCCCAACCTCCTCGCGGGCTCGCTTTCGCGCGTTATACAAGTGCGAACCTGGCGTGCTTTTTTCGAAAGTCCCGGAAACTTTTCGGGACCGAAAGGCTATGTGCATGTGCAAAATGTTAACCAACAAACATTCGGTTTTAGTTGACTTTAAAAGCTTACGTTTACTACAAGAGCTGGGCTTGTTTGCCGGCTAAAAATTTCAGACATTCGTTGGAAACTGAATTTAAAAAAATAGTTTTCGGGACTTTCGAGAAACACACGCCTGCTCACAGGATATCTTTTATTCAACGTAACGCGTCTCAACCTAAGCAGATTTGCCTCCCATCAGCATGATTCCGATTAAATAAACCGGCCGCAATACCTTGTTTCACCCTTAGCTGCCTTAGGCGCGGCATCCCAACAAGAACGGAGTCTCCATCACCAATGTAAAGACTTGAACTGCTTTGTTTTCCATCCTCAAAAAGACCCGGTACCAGGACATCTCGCGCCCAGACCCAGGTGCGGGCGTGTGAAGAAATCTAGAATAAATAGATACATATTGAAAACAAGCGTGAGTTCGCCACATAAAATGCAAGTACTGTAAGTAATTGTTTATACAACAATTACTTACGTAACTGTAAGTCATAAATCCTTACATCCTCACACTTACGCTAATCACACTAACAATACATTACATTTAACCGCCAATTACTCAGCTGCTAATATGATAACAATAAAACTAAAGGGAAAAATACGATAAAGCTTTCCTTCTGACAATGAACCTTTCGCCCGCTCGAGTTTCATTTTCTTATGATGGATCAAACGAAAATTGCATACAACTTAGAACAGGAAACTAGTATGATAGGAAGTTCATTGAAGTGAACTGCAGAGAACTCATACAGTTGGCTTCACTTTGTTATTTGGTTAGGGTAGTCAAAATAAAAGCTCCCCTCTGTATTATTCTTACCTTATTTAGACTTCCAAAGACTTTACCCACGGACGAGGTCATCAAGAAGCCATGCTCATTACGACCGCCATAACAGACAATTATAAGAATCCAAAGGTAGATAAGATACGACACTATTTTTCTTAGCGCCGTAAACATGTGAAGCTCTCTCAATCGGTTGTTTCTCGCACGGCGTAGCTGTTTCTTGCTCGGCGGTTTAGGCATTTCAGTATCTTCCTCTCCTTCATCCTGCTCACTTAATTGGATATCCTCAACATCAACAACAGCTTCAGCATCATGGTAAAGTACCTGAGTGGAGCTCTGATCACGTGTCTTGAAAATGTGTGACAGAATAAAGGCGACAACAATAATCCTCAGTGGCTGGGATACAAAGATGTCCATGCAAACTGACATTCCGATAGAAAGCAACCACTGCTCGCTTGTGTCTTTACCCCACTGCAAACTGTAGAAGATGACAAAGGATGCCGAACCAAAAGCTGTTAAAAAGCACAATAACCATGCGAGATATATGAAGTAATGTGGCAGAGAAAATTCGCATTTCTTCTTTGCAAGTTTTTTTGAAGACTGTTTATTCTCTTTGGCCGATCTTGTGCGAGTAAAGATCTCCACGATCAATAGATTAACAGGCATGACTACAGAAAGGCTCTGTACTGAAATGACGAACTCTCGGAGATTAAGCACGAAACGACCCAACTGAAGCGTGCCCTGTGAGTTGTCCACACCTGTATCAAACTGGTAAAACATAGCACTCGCCAACATGGTAGTCAACAGAAGCGACAGACAGCAAGACAATCGTTCAACGCGAGTGAACCGATGCTTTGGTGACCTCGTTGCAACAGAAAACCACAAATGCTTATCACTGAATTCTTCAGCTATCTTATTTTGGACGTAAACCGTAAAATCCATTCCTTTCCCGGTTGCTGGAGCAGATGAAAGGGTGCGATCGACAAGTCCGTCACCACTGTCCACAGCCAGCCACGTGTAACACATGAAGGTCAATTGCTTTTGAGCTGACACATCTGAGACCTTAGGAAATAGAAATCAAAGAATAACAATATTATGAATAACATATTACCTGTACCAGGCAGCTCTTTACAACCTCTAATTTCATTGGACCTGGGTATCACGCAGCTCTATTGTTTTCAGGGATAGGGTCCATTGTTGTGTTGTTCGTTCTATCGTTTTCTTAGCAAATCAGAGAAGACCTTGTAAGAGCTGCGTACTGCCCCAGCGGCTACGGTGGCCCCCAGCTCTTCATACCAAAATAGAATAGAATAAAGGGAAGCAGGTAGTTACCTGTGTACGTCGCAATGCAGGGTTCCTTTGTGTGTCTATACAGCTTGGTTTAGGTAAACAGAGCAGATTTGAAACGAGTAACAAAAAGTGTCTAGGAGAGTGGAAGCCAGGTTGTACGTAAAACAACTCCCTTTCTAACTTGTGAATACCCGAAGCATACAATAAACTGCAGGGCTGATCTGACAACGTAAAAAAATAGACTTTGCGATACACCATCACGACAGAAACCGATAAAGTAGGATCGCAACCGTGGACAGACGTTTCGTTGTTATTGCAACTCATTAGCACGGTGTAGCGAACTAAATGAGAGGCCCTGTTAGGGTTTTAGGATTATTGATTATTATAAGGGGATTTTAGAGAAGGGATACGGATCATTGGCCACTAAATTTAAGGATTACGGATTATTTGCGTCCTCATTTTAAAATTACGGATTATTATCGGTCATTATCACAGAGATTGCTTTTTACATAAAAAAGGATAAAAGGTCACAAAGAGAGGTAAAAGTCATACAGAGAACGACAAATATTTATCTTCAGTGGCCCCTCCGGTGCTCTTGTCAAAATTCCAAGCCCGCGATGCCTCGCGGTAGTAGATTATTAAAGGTTAACAAAAGACTCACTTTAACTAATGGCATCTTTCCGTCAAATCAAATGAAGAATGATCCTCGCAGTTGTGGACGCAATTTAAGCAATTGAGTAAAAGAAGCATGGAAAAAAAAAATAAAAATTCAGGACTTCAACGTGGTTCGAATCCGTGACCTCGCGATACCGGTACGATGAACATATATGAACATATGAACATATGAACCTACAATTGACCTGCTCCCAACGTCAGTGGCTTCATAGCTCAGTTGGTAGAGCATCGCACCGGTATCGCGAGGTCACGGGTTCGAACCCCGTTGAAGTGCTGAATTTTTTTTCAGGCTTCTTTTCGCAATTGCTTAAATTGCGTCCACAACTGCGAGGATCATTCTTCATTTGATTTCATTTCCGCGGTTCATATATGATTTATTTCATATATATTATTTCACATTCACTCCTTTTACGGGAAAATATGAACCTACAATTGACCTGCTCCCAACGTCTGTGGCTTCATAGCGGAGCACTTGCCAGGCCGAAAGCCTGGCTGCGCAACCCCATACTCATAGAACTTATGCCCCTCATATTTTTCATGGTCATGCGGAATGTTTCGCGGGCGCGCGTGTGCCCGCCCTCCGCCGTCGCTTCGTCGCGCAGGACTAGCTCGCGGGCGCGTATAAAGTCGCAAAACATGCGCGTACGACGTTATGTTGAAACCAAAGCGAGGCTTTGTTTTTCGCGCGGTAACACGGCCGAATGTTACGTCAGCTAGAAATTTGTTGTGAATTTACTAAGCGGAGAAAACCGTTAAAATTAAAGGCGTTATTTCCCTGAATATTTCGCGGTTTGCTACTCAAGACAAGGATACTAATTAAGGGATACTCAGAAGCCGCTTTAGTGGAAAAAGACGAGCTTTCAGGGATAAAATCTTGCTTCGAGAAACTTCATGTATTACAATTTTATCAATGCGGGAGATGTTTGTTTTCTACGGATTTCAGAACCAGAAGCGGAGATTTGAATTTCCAAGCAAGCGAGGGACTTAAAGGTAAAACAGATTACAGTTGTCGATGAGAATTTATGTTGATATCAATCTGTGAGTGACTTTTTATGGGTGTTATTGTTAGTTTTGGAGAATTTATTTTAAAACGTGCTTAAATTTAGTTGTATCGATCTTTTGAATTTCATCGAAGAAAGCTTGAACTCGATGAGCTATAATTAAATGGTACGCGTTTTTCTTTTAAACGTAAACTAATGGAGATTTGAATAAATTTTTTCGAAAGAAGATTGTGTTGTCCATTTTTATGTGTTTGTTCATTCATTAGATTGTTTGAAAAGCGATTTTATGTAAAGAAAACAGGACTTTGATTTTATAGTACAGTTCTATCTTCACTCGCATCGCGTTATGCAAATATGTTTGTGTATTTTTCGCTTCCAACCTTTCACCTTAGTTAAGTTTCACCTTAGTTAAGCTTGTTCAAAGTGCGACGCTGTTAGGCTTGGGCTATCTATATATATTAGCTCAGTTGGTAGAGCATCGCACCGATATCGCGAGGTCACGAGTTCGAACCCCGTTGAAGTCCTGAATTGTTTTCAGGCTTCTTCTCGCAATTGCTTAAATTGCGTTCACAACTGCGAGGATCATTCTTCATTTGAATAATAATAAATAAAATAAAATAATAATAATAACAATAATATTTATATAGCGCCAAATCCACTAATTGCCCAATGGCAATTATAGTTGCGTCTTCTGTCACCATCTGTCATAGTATATGCTAAAGAAAGAGAACCTCGCAATTTTTAACATAAATAAACCGGGCTACCGAAAATTGTATTACACAATTGCCACCGCATTTTGCAGTAAGTGTCTCTTAAGTAAGAAAAACGCCACAAACGTTACAGTATGTGGGCCTAAGACCGGCGCAAAAATACATTGTTCAATATCTTACCTCAAAAGAACGTTTGTGAGCCCAAAGTTTCCCTGCATGTAGCTTTTGCATTCAACTAAAGTTTCAAATGTTATTATTTACTAGTTTTCTTGTTATTCTGAGTTGACTTGCTCGCGGGCCCTAAAACCGGCGTAGTGGTCCCTAAAACCGGCGTATATTTAAGACACAACAATGAATTTGCCAAAAACATGCGAAGTTAGCTAATAGTTTACCTATTTTTAGACGTCACTTTACCGGGAAATACAAACAAAGAAGCAAATTTATTAACACTGGCAGAAAGAGTATTCTTCCGACATTCTTTCTACCCAAACTTAGCTTCTGCTTTTGCATATTATCCGCTCACTAAGGCCCAGTTCAAACGTCGAACTTCACATGTGCCTAACCAAATGCAAATGAGCAAAATCTATTGTTCTTGCTAATTTGCATTAGGTTCGGCACATGCGAAGTTCGATGTTTGAACTGGGCCTAATTCTATAAGTAAAACCATATAATTTAAGGAGCCGTAAACTGCGAATTTTCAAGAAGACGAATTTACATACCTGTCAACAGAACTGAATTTCGAGCCTTCGAGAATTGTCGAAGAGCCACAAACTAGTCTTTTGAAAGAGGAATAATCAATAAAACATCGGACATTTTCGTTTTTCGTTGTACAAAGGAAAATTTTATCATTTTCGGAAATACGCCGGTTTAAGGCACACATACTATATATGTTAGTTGACAGTTGAACATTTGTCATGCAAATGTCAGTCATGGCCAACTTAACGGTCCTATAGGCGAATCTTTGCTCACGTCATTGTTTACATTTTGCTTCATTAGCATACGAATCTGCATAGAGAAGGCATCATGCTAAATACGAATTGACTTCAAAAGTTGAAACAGCTTGTTAAACTAACTAATGTCACTGTCGCGTCACTGAAGTGTTCTATGTAGTATCAGCCTTGTTTAATTTATTTGTAGACAATGAGCCTGCGATATGTAATGGTCACCTGCCTTAACCATGAGGACAGCATTGGAGGGACGGGAAGGTGGGGAGTTGGACGCAGGGGGTGGGGGTGGATCAAACCTCCTCGGAGAGGGGAGGATTGGTGAACATTGAGCCCGCTATATATATTGGTCGCCTTACACATGGGACGGCGTTTGAGGGAGGGGAGGGTTGGGAGTTTGTCGCCGGGGAGAGCCTTTGATTAGGTATAGGGCGCACAATATTTTTGGAAACTGTATTTATAAACAGTGAAAGAAGAAATAATAATTTGTAAGAATTTCGCTATCACAGCAAATTTGCTCCAACAAAATACATGGTTACCAAGTTTCACACTGACCTTGATATGGTTGAGAAACCACGAAGGACTGGAACCAGAGTTGTCATGCCACACGTGCACGTTCCGTATGGGACCAATGTTGATAGGGATGGAGAGAGTGAACGAGATTATGCTCCCTCGTGCAAATGGGATGTACGAATCATCTTTCAACTGGTATGGGCGACTAGCACCCTGTTCACCCTGCAGCGTTATGAACACTTTAGCAGAGGTACCTGAGTTGCGCCAAATACCAGTGGATACTTCAATCTCGTAGAAGTGAGCCCAAGGTGAGCGAACTCCCAAGAGTGGCCTTTCACCAAGCTAGAACGAAAAAAAAAGAAGAATGGAAATAAAAGCAAAACTAAGAAGATAAGAGTGATTTATCCTGGGTGCCAGAGGGTTGTTTTCGCGCTCTCTTCTCTTTCATTACACGCCTCTAATGTCTCAGCTTACATTTTCGCCGCTCGTTGCCGGCCGACGGCTGGCTCCGACTTCCACAAAGCGTGCCGCGAGAGAACCCTTGGGTAAGAGTGATAAGAAAAAGAAAGCCAACTTACTTTACAAAAATACAATGGTTCTGCTAAAGTAAAGTGCCACTACGACGAAACTTTTTGTATTTCTTTTCAGCATTTTTAACGCAAATGTATCTAACAGGTTTAGACAAATGAAAATTGCTATAAATTAGATTGCTATATTCTTACACAACCCAGAAATAGCTGGCCGAAAACCCACGAAAATCACGTAAAATCCGTCCGCCATTACTCCATTCATAAATCCGAGCCCACGTTCTACTGGTTTGCGATCTGGTACACGTGACTTGATTTGTGACGTCAATGACTCAACGCGGTTCCCTCCGCGTCACAGACAACAAAGCGAAAAGGCACGTGTTGAGTCGTTGACGTCACAAAATCTTTAGGCCAACTCGATCCAACTCTCAGGGTTCGGTCCCGGTCATCTTTGAATTGAGCAATGGCGGCAAGCCGAATTCGAAATGTAAAGTTAAAATAATGAAACTTCGCAAGGCAAGTAACGAGTACTTATATTTTCAAAATATGAAGAGAACAGAAAATGCATATTTTTCATCATAGTGGCGATTTAAGGTTTCCCTTGGACCGTCAAAACAAATGTCCGTTACATCCAAAATTAACTGTCACAGCAAAACACAATGACATGGTTTATAATAACTCGAAAGAGCTACCTCCTCCAACGGCTCTTGTTTTGCGAAAAGGACAGAGCGGGTTCTCTCGCCTTCTCTCTCCCGTACTCTTCTCTTATATTTCCACTCGCATCGTAGTTTTCCTTCGCGCCCTACCCACTATCTGAACGCCTGGAACAGGCTTTATTTACCTTTTGGTGATCAAGCTTATCGTACTTCCGAGCAAACACAAGCAGCAGTAGATACAGTCCAAACACACAGCTTACAGCCATTATAACAGCTACATTCCCGGTCTCATGAAGGCGAGTAATTTCGGTGAATACTTTGTCGAAATCAATGAGATTCGGTGCCACTAACAACTGACCTCCAAAGGCACTCAGGTGACTACAAGAGCAGTGAATGGCGTCTTCGGTTGTTGTTTCGTCTACCTGTAGAGGAAAAACAGAAGGGCAGTAGTTTGGGGATAAAGTGCAGGATTACAATGATGAAAGTGGAACAAGGATGATTAATGGCGGCCATAAATTTTCGGAAATAAATGTGAAAAAATGACTTGTGATGTGATAATGGATTGAAATTTGGCAAGACGAGTAAGAAAGTCTAATTGTACACGTAGATGTCAAAAAGTAAAAATCAAAAATTTGATTATAGAGGCACTTTAACTTCAAAGAGTTGGATCCACCATGAATTTCATTTTAACATATGGCATGGTTATTGTGTTTTAAACCTTGCTTCTCAGAGTCAAATCTTTCTTTGTCGAAATCTCGGCATGTGTAATTTTAAAAAAGTTAAAAATGGCTGAGGACGGACAACTTCTTGGAAATTTAAAAAATAACAATTAATAAAAAACGTTTCGGTCTTGTGACCTTCATCAGTTGTACAGCTACCACCGAATTCAAAGTAAGTTTAAGAAACCACAAATC
The DNA here is from genome assembly GCA_022457155.1 of Cladopsammia gracilis. Lineage (NCBI taxonomy): Eukaryota > Metazoa > Cnidaria > Anthozoa > Scleractinia > Dendrophylliidae > Cladopsammia > Cladopsammia gracilis. Next base: position 512,533 of record JAJGOT010000031.1, on the reverse strand, counting down.
ATCCATGATGACAAACAAAAACTTGTGAAGTTGCAATACACTTTAAGTAATGCTACACGTAAGAACTAGTAAACTTCATTGTTCTGCGGCATTGGTTCTTTCGCACATAGAATATCTGTGATAGAGGAGGGGCTGATAGTTCATAATTATATTTCATTATAAAAATAAAGAAAATCCATTTGCGTCAAATAAATTTTAGGAAATGTTCGTGCAGCTTAACCAATCAAAATAGCAGAAGACAATAGCTACTAATTTTGCTTCTTTGATGAAGTTCCTCAAATACAATATCTTTTAAAAATTGCACGTAGTGCGATTGGGTCTCAAAATACTTGAAACCTTAAAACAATTAGACAAAATGTACCTTAAACCTTAATTTTTTAGCGGTTTTTGAGTCAAGGCCAATGAGATCACCAGTTGTAACAATGAAAAAAGTTGACATTCCATCCTGCTTATGCGGATCATAACCTCAACAAAAGACAAGAATTCCACTCCAAAAACAGAATTCACTTCAATTAATTTAAGTAGCGAAACGTCAGTTTTAGATTCCTTACCTTGCATCCTTTAGTTGTCCACTTAGATAATTCCGTGTTCCAGTACAGACACGCCGCTTGTATGACCTGCATGGTGTAGTTTTCGTCGCCTTGTAGGTACTGAGGTATGTTGAAACTAGCGCCTGTGGTGGGAGGTTCCTTGTGCTGTACGCACGATCGCTTGGACCTCCCTTGCCCTACACACCGCCTCAGTCTGGAGATGCTATTACCTTTCGGCTTGATTTGTATCCCAATATAGTAGTATCCCGTCTGGTTGACATGCGCACTGTCTACATATACCACGTAAGGATCACGTGAACAGTTGACGTAACTAGCTGACATGCGATCGTGAACACAGGATGAAAAGTCGGGTATAATTTTGTTGAAACCACTGTTGACAATCGACGGTCGTACATTGTATTTACCAAATACCAAGAACTCTGTGGCGTTGTTTTCTGGTCGTATCTTAAGTAACAGAGTCATTCCTGCTGTTGTAACATTTATTTTATGATAAACGGTTTTGTCGGCGCCAAGGAAATGAGGTCGAGAATTGTTTTTCAAGTCTTGAGTGTTAGGAAGCTTTATCAATATCGGGGATTCAAGCTCTGTTATATTCATAACATTCCCAGAACTATTCTTCATTTGAAGACTTGAAACGGCAGTAGTGACTCGCGCCGCAGAGGAGTCCCATGAGAAAGGTATGTAGTCTGTTGTTATCATCTGTCAGTTGCATAAAAAGAGAAAACGTGTGTACCATGTAGTTAGTCCAACTCCTAGTGTCCTATATTGCTTTTATATAATAACTACATATTACATGTGGTTTACCGGTATAGAACGCAATCAGAACGCATACATTTATTGTATAAAACTGAACAGATGCACAGCAAAATGGAATCTATTTGTTAAATTCAGTAGAAGAGCACCACAGACGTTGTTACATAAATTACATGTCAGTAGTTTTCACGTTACCTGGCTATCCACAAATTGTGTGTCATTCCCAAACAGATCAGTAGCCGAAGGAAGAGTGAAGCTACTTCCTTTGCTTGACAGAATAGATCCAGCAAGTAAGCCGGGCTCCTCACGAGCCACAAGCAAGGATACGGACTTGGCCGATAGTTCTCTCGGTTGATCTCCGACGAGCGTTCGGGTCAGGATCATACTTCCGATATCATCCAGGGAATTTAAGATACGGTTTGCACGTGCTTTGGACTGAAATATAACACATATTTCATGAAAAATACTGTTTTAAAACTGAAAATGCAAAAATGGAACAAATAGGTGTTTGAACAACAAGGTTGTAATGTTGGATAAATAAGTCAAATAACAAGTGATCAGCTACAAACGATGAACTTTTTACTTCTATGTGAAGACGCGACATTTGCACAGGCTGTCAAAACCCAGGCAGCAACAGTCAGTTTAACAGTTTGTTTTAAAAGGGCTATGTCATGGGATTTTTATGCTGTTTACAGTCAAGACTGTGCTTTAAAATGCGTTTTCCTATAAATGAAATGTTCCTACAGCACTAAGAGGAAGATGTTAAATACACTTCCAAGATACAACAGAACTTGAAAGGCCGATTTGTTCAAGATGGAATCCATTTCTATGCTGGCCACTTCAGTACAAGACACTTGTTTTTACTCTTACAGCATTAGTAGAGTAATATTAAACAAAACTGAACCCTTACGTTTGGGTTTCCACTGATATAAATATTATGTCTTCTGGCTTCTTTAATTAACACTAAAATGGCGACATCGCACTTTAAGAACAACCTTATCCATGTACATATTGTACATATTATATATAGTTTTATTTTAAATTCTTAAATATTTTTAGGTAGTATTTAGTGTCCCCAGTTAGTGGTTGTATAACTGCTATTTTAGATTTGACACATGAATAAAGGTTGTTGTTGTTGTTGTTGTTGTTATTATACACTAGACAGACAACTGACTCCGGTTGTTCAAAAGGTGGATAGCGCTATGCACCGGATAAATCACTATCCAGTGGATAACACAATTGGTTTTGTTAATGCTTATCCACTGGATAGTGATTTATCCGGTGGATAGCGCTATCCACCTTTTGAACAACCAGAGCCTAATGTTTTTGTTAGTACTTTAATCTTATGTTTGCCTTCGCTCTGCCTGGCCTGCGCTACGGATAACAGACTCTTCCGGTTTCGTTTTGTTGAGCATATACAGAGTGCTCATTTTCGATTGTCGGCCAATTAGATTTAAGCGGAATAAACTCTGAGTCTAGGCAGAACGACTTTCAAATTGGAACCGGCCAGAGTTCGTGATCCATGGCGCTGAACAAACGGATCGTGGCACTGGTGACGAGATGATCCCAATATCAAATTACCTGCTGCTGTTGCTCATCAGACATTCCATTAACCGTGTCTCTTTTGCGCCTTTTAACCAAGATATCTGACAATAATGTCTCGTTCCCAATACTCCTCCGCCGGCGGTATTTGGGAGAGGCTTGGTCACCATCGTATACTTGAGCACCAAATGAAGACACTTTGAGCATGCTTCCGAGACCAGTCACCAGACTCCGCGCGCCATCGAAAAGCGTCTCGAAGCTTTCCCCAGCTAATGACTCCGCTTTTAGTACTGATGTCATCGCTAGAAGAGCACTGGTTGCGGCTTCCTGAATATACACGAGTATAAATGGGCGTTCAATGCATGGTAATGAAAAGTTCTGTCTGACGAAGGGCTATTGCTCGAAACGTAATCCCTTCTTTTATTTAATCCTTACTTCTATTTAAGGTGTGTACATTAAATTTAGCTAATCTATGTAAAGCCACTTTTCTGACTCGCGCGTATATTATTTTTAATTAATAAATGATGGTTACCCAACTAGTTTAGCTTTTTAGTTATTTTGGGTAACCAACTTCTGTATGTATTTTTAATTTATACATTACGTATACATCCTTGTAACTTTACAGTGCGAATAAACGTTGTTGTTGTTGTTTTGGCTTATCATTTTACAGTGGTCAATTCAATACCTTATCAGCTCAGTTGATAAAACCAATTGTTCATGCTTCCTTCCCCACCGACACACTGGAACTCTATTACTTCATTTTACATCAAGAGACTTTTAGTTATCACAAATAATATTTATTATGGAAACAGTATCGAACCCCTCAATGACTTAATAGTCAAACCTGAGACTACCTATAACTTTAGAAAGTCCTTAAACGTTGAGGTTTTTGACCAATAACTGAAGTGGGCAGATCTTCCTTTAAACATAGAGCCGCATTATCCTGGAACCTCCTTTCTGATGACATCAAGAACTGTTCTAACTTAGCTATTTTCAAGTGAAAACTCAAGGAAAATAAGAATATTCTAAAATCTATTAGTTTTGCTAAAGCTTCCTGTAGCATTTCCAATAAATCCTTAGATTTTAAATATTTTTAATATTTAACTATTCAATTTATTGGTATTATTATTTATTTATCCACAGTTAATTATTATCTAGGTCTTTTAATTCTTTTAGATAGTGCAGGTCTACATCAAGACTTTTGTCTTGCCTTGCCTGTCTAACCACTTTATTTAACAAAAATGCCCTCCGGTAAAAAAAAAATGTCAATTAGGCCACTTTGCATTGCAGGATTACCCCCTTCCCCCTCCAGGTGGGTTAAAAAGACTCGGCTGCGCCTCGGTTTTCAACCCACTCCTCGCTGTTTGGATATCCTGATGAAACTTTACACTGTTCCCCGTGTTTGATATATTACTTAAAACATTGTCGTTTTACATCCTACGTGCTGCAGAACCAGATGGAGAGGACAGCACTTACACAACGCTTTTAGCGCAGTAATGTAACTAAGTTACCTGTGCTTTAACAGTAACTTCGCTGATGACCGAGGTGGCCTCAGCAATCACATTCGACACCTGTTGGACTCTAACCACAGTCTCTACTTGGACAGCTGACATCTGTTGCAAAATACTTGACTTCATCTGTCAAAACAGAAACCAAAGAAACCACTTATATATAACTGACGTACATTTGTAACACTCGTGAGAAATATGATATAAAGTGCAGTTACACGGGGCACTTTTACCATGGTAAAAGACCCTTTCACCACGTGAAACTGTATTTAGCGAGTGTGACCGACATTTCCAGAGGTACATGGATGCATCAAAAAGATCACACGAAGCGCTCATGACATTTAAAGTGTTAAGTTGCAATGATGTTTTGATGTCCAAGGTATAGGAGCCAATCACGATGCTCCGTTTGACATCAACACATAACCGCAAAGGAAAAGTGATTCACTGAATTGCAGGACATTTTTTTACCTTGGAAATCACAAATGGCGTGTAACCGCTGGTTAACACGGTAAACTAAACCCAAGTGTGATGCACCGCGGGATGATCTACCATGGGAAATGCCATTTTACGTGGTGTGTGTAACCGCATCTATATTATATAATCCGTACGGCCCTGCGAGCATCAGTTTTCTTTGCAAAAGAAAAATATAGATATTGTACGAACGTTTCCGATCATTTTCCGAAGTCGAAAGATTTCCGAGGAAGATCCGAGCACGTCTTTATTGTCAACCAAGACCTCTTAGCTCGTTTGACATTTAGTAAGGGCAAAAATGGTAACTAACGTGAAGATTTTGAAGAAATAAAAAAGTTGTATTTCAGTTTGAAGTTAACACAATAAATCCATATATTCTCAGAAGGTAGCAATGTTCTTCCTTGAGTAATCACGATGCATCAAAAATACTGAACAAGTTGTGCGACATTTGGCATCTGTTGGAGCCGGAACTTTTGTTCGTTACAGAAAGAAATTCCACATTTGCGCATTGTGTTCAAAGGTTTCCACTAGCGACGTAATCGGAAGCGAAGTCGGAGTCGCAAAACGGAGTTGCAATCGGAATCTGAAGCATCAATAGATTTCCCTTTTGTTCTGATTCCACTTCTTCTTCCGTCGCTTGTGATAACCAGCCTTTACGCTTTCGACTCCTAACCTGTTGCCAATTATTTCACTTGTGGGAACCAGCCCTAAAAGGCTTGTACGGCACAACTTGATTTCTTTGTTACAGTATAACTCAGTTGAACTTGTTTCTTTTACAAGCGTGAGACTTAGGACAAGTACAACTTTATTGAAAGTTAGGACCAGCCGCGTTTTCATAGCCCCCCCCCCCTCCTGTTGCTGACAAGTAAAAAAACAGGCCCTGCGAACGAGTTCGGCGTAAGATGCTATAATCTAGAGCATACATGCTTAGTTTAACAAATACCGCAATTCCTTTCGTTGTCAATTCTTCCTGGGACGCTGCGTGAACATGTGCAGTATCATCAACAGCTACAATAGCTGCTGTGGCCAGTTGGACAGCACGTGACAGGTCACCTGACTGAATTAATTTGCTCAATTCACTGTTATCTCCGGTGGTCAGATTCGCAGCAATGTCTACGAGATTTGCTGCTTCGATGTTGGACTCCACAACCTATTATCGAATTTATGAAAAAAAAGTAACCAAACATCAATGGTTACTTGTGGAGACAAGAGCGTTTGTATTCACTTAATTGTTAGAAGTGTTACTTTTTTGTAGTTATGTACTCTTTAAAAAACTGCTATTCTACAGATTAGAACACCTTTACTTACATTTGTGACGTCAACAGTACATTAAGGTAACTTGTCAAAAGGCGCTGTTCATGATTACTACAACTAACAGAATTCGTTCGAGAAGAACAAGACGTTACGTTCAACACACTTAAAATTATAACTTTAAAACAATTTAAACACCATTAAAACGCAGTAGTTTGATATATATTTCGCTATTCGAGCCTTCAATTCGAATTCATTTCGTTTTTCTTTTCTTATTTAAATTTTGTAATCTCAGTGGAGCTTAAACAACAATTATCCTAATTAATACGAGAAACCAAAAATGAAGGATTATGGTAGTTGCAGTAAATCATGAAATCAGCCTATTTTTTCAGGTACCTACAGTTAACATAAATCCAGATTAACAATTACTGGGAGATTATACAAGAGCAAAGAGGGTGATATTGTCAACAGATACGCTGCTACCTCACCTGAACAGGAGTGTTGACTTCAGTGAATGCTCCAAAAATGTCCGCCACTCTCACTCGAAAGTCAATAGTAAAGTTATTCGCCTTATCACCAAAAGGAAGCTTTGTATGTTTGCTGGTTTGTTGCCCTTTGTAAACTACATTGAGAAGATCGTTTTTCCTGAAGTAAATGAATTCGTACTGCAATGGAAGATCTTCATCCTGCCAATTTCCACAAATAAAAGTGAACTCTGTGTCAAGGGTGACGCCTGATTCCGGGCTCACTTGGCAGTATCCCCCCGTAGGGGGGCTGTTGGTTGTAACTTGGTACTCGGAAAACCCAGGGTATCCCCCGGATCTTTTAGCAGTAAATATGAATTTGTACAGCATATCAGGCTCCAGTACCCTAGGATAAGTGACAAGCGTCGTTGACGACACTCTCGTACTTATCGATTGTTGTATTTCTGGAATCTCAAGCCACTGGGTCTCGTTTGAGGAGCTGCTATTGGTAGCTTTGAAAAGTGACCAATGGTATGCGAGAGTTCCTCCACACGAGGAGCCTGTACAAGTTCCTTGTAAGGCCATTCTGCCCGATGGATTCAATTTTACATTACAATTGTCCACACACCTGGAAAAAAAGTTACTTAATTTAGTTTACAGGACTTTACAAGACATAAGAGAGATTAAGCACCGCGTTCAACGGCAAACGAAAAACGCCAGCTTGCAGTTGATTATCTTCACTTTTCCTCGAATCGTTAAATAAATCGACTAGAAAATTGGAAAATAATTTACATGTTCATAACAAACGCGAAGGTACACACTTTCACGTAGAAACGGCAAACGGCAGCCGGCAAAAGTTGTATCCCTGCCGTTCGCTGGAGAAATATACGCGAAGCTTAATCTCTCTATAATGTCAGTAAACACAACGTACTGGCGTGTGGTTCAACTTTTACGTCTGAAAGCTATTAAGCAGTACTTTATTGTGATGTTGTTTCAGTTATGCTGTTTAAGGTGGTTCTCACTATTGAGTCTGTGGACGAAATCCTAAAGTGTGGACCTTCATACACAAGTAAAGCTATTTTTCCTGTCGTACTTCTTATTATGCCTCCCTAATGCATGCCCATTCAAATGAAAGCGCGCGGTTGAGCGGTTTCTTAACTATTGGCATTAAAAGTGTAAAAAATATTCAACAGCTAGCTCGCATTATACATTCACTATTTTTTAATTATGCAATTAGCCAATTAATTTAAAATCGTTAGCTGTGCACCTGTATAACCTGGTTGGATACAGTCACTGAGTAAATGTCAGTTTTGTTTTCTCAAACAAGTGTATAAAAGACGGGTGCAAGCTACAATGTCGTGAGAGAAAAATTATTCATATGTTCTTATCTACATGTACCTTATTTGTACTTCTGGTGGATTACCAGGAACAATAAACACCTCTTGTGTGTATTCAGCTTGTCTCTGATCCTTTGTAATTTTCACATTAATGAAATATGAATTATTTTCTAGCATTAGGCCACTGTTTACTGTGAGCATAGACTCATTGGATTCTATCTTGTCACCATTCCTGTAACACCCTTCTAAATTGGAGCTATTTGTGCACATCCAAGTGAAATTGAGACGTGTAAAAAAGATTGTGATTGCAATGCAAATTATACCTATTATGTTCAGTCATTTATAAATATTGTCAAATCATTGACCTGAGCATGATTGTTCCAAGCTAATCAGTCACAGACAGCCAGACAACCAATCAATCAATCAATCAATCAATCAATCAATCAATTAATGATTGAACTTGATAAATTGGCTTACTTACTTGATAACTGTTGATTTTCCTCATCTGGATCATATGACATGGAAGCATCAAAGACCAAGCTTCTATTGAATCCTTTAACCACCTTGGTTCCTCCAGCAATAAGTGCAACTAAAGGACTCCTGGTGACTTTGATAAAACCCTGACCAACCCCAAACACCTGAGTTCCAAACATGTTTACGGTGAGACGGACCAAATAATTACCTATAGATAACATATGTGGCACGATTCGGAACTCTGAGGAGCCATTTCTTGACAGCAATGGCGCCTCTCCAGCATTTAATTGGTCATAATTATAGATACTCCAGGTAAATGTTGTTTTTTGGGATAACGCGCAATCTAAAATGACATCAGACTGAATTATAAACGAGTTTGATCGGCGTATGCTGACAGCTGAAGAATCTGCGTCTGGTAATAAATTTGGAAGGCTTACATTTGGGCTGTGACATGGAGGGTCTGTGAAAGAAATGAAAAAATAATAAAAAGAACAAAGCAATGGCAAAATGGTCAGGTAACTTAATTTCTTTGTATACATTTCAAAATTTAAGAAAAAAAAATATCTTGTTAAACAATGGTAATGAACAGAAATTATTCGCTATGCTGTAAAATTCAGAATACAAACCATCTTCCAAATAAATGAATGAATGAATAAATAAATGAGTAATTAAATAAAATAAAATCAATCAATAAAGAAATTAATTAAAAAATCAATAAATCCCACATGTATAAACATTATCCCCCAATATGACCTTCTATTCCCCACTCCAGAAACTATGAAAAATACCATAATACTCTTTAAAAAATCAATAAGCCCCAAAATCTCACATGTATAAACATTATCCCCCAATATGACCTTCTATTCCCCACTCCAGAAACTATGAAAAATACCATAATACTCTTTAAAAAATCAATAAGCCCCAAAATCTCACATGTATAAACATTATCCCCCAATATGACCTTCTATTCCCCACTCCAGAAACTATGAAAAATACCATAATACTCTTTAAAACATTAATAAGCCTCAAAATCTCACATATATTAAAACATTACCCCCCCCCCCCCCCACCCCCATATGATCTTCTATTAAGAAATATGTCTATGGAGAGTTAAATTTTCACTTTAACATTATAATTATATTCTTACCATTTACAAAACTTCCACAGAAGATACCAGTAAAGTTATAAGAACATATGCAATAAAATTCTTGAGAGTTTTCAACATGTGGGCTACATGTGCCTCCATTCAGGCATGGACTGGAAATGCAAGGATCAACAGCTACAAAAGAAAATGGAGATGCAAGTGATAACTAATAATAATAATAATAATAATAATAATAATAATAATAATAATAATAGAATGAATTATTTTTTTAATCGCAATTAAGTGTCTTTTTTAATCGAAAGGAATAATGTAAATATTGCTTTGACTGAATAGTTTTTTAAGTGAAATTAATTGTAAAATAAGATTTTTTAGTTAGATTTGTTATCAATAAAAGATTTGTTTTTTAATTAAAATAATAATGATAATAATAGCGTAGCACTTGCCAGGCCGAAGGCCTGGCTGCGCAGCTCCATACTCATAGAACCTACGCCGTGATTTTTCATGGTCATGGCTAGCGGAATGTTTCGCGGGCGCGTGTCCGTCCGTCGCCCGCCGGCCGCCCGCCGTGTTGGAACAACATCCGGGATCTTGAAAGCAAGGCTTTGTTTTTCGCGCGGCCACACAGCCGTGAGCTCGGTAAACACTTTAGTTGTTTTCTTGTGCCTAGCGGAGAATTAAACTCGTTATTTTCCTGCATTTTTTCGCGGTTTGCTACTCAAGACAGGGATACTAATTAAGGTATACTCAGAAGCCGCTTTAGTGGAAAAAGACGAGCTTTCAGGGATAAAATCTTGCTTCGAGGAACTTCATGTATTACATTTTTATCAATGCGGGAGATGATTTCAGAACCAGAAGCGGACATTTGAATTTCGAAGCAAGCGAGAACTTAAAAGGTAAAACAGATTACAGTTTTCGATGAGAATTTATGTTGATATCAATCTGTGAGTGACTTGTTATTAGTGTTATTGTTAGTTTTGGCGAATTGATTTTAAAACGTGCCTATCTCTTGAATTTCATCGAAGAAAGCTTGAACTCGATGAGCTATAATTACATGGTACGCGTTTTGCTTTTAAACGTAAACTAATGGAGATTTGAATAAATTTTTTCGAAAGAAGATTGTGTTGTCCATTTTTATGTGTTTGTTCATTCATTAGATAGATTGAAAAGCGATTTTATGTAAACAAAACAAGACTTGATTTTATAGTACAGTTCTATCTTCACTCGCATCGCCTTTTAATATGCAAATATGTTTGTGTATTTTTGCAATTTTTGATTTTCAAATCAGTTTCTCGGGCAATTTTTGACAAACATAAACTGTATTTTATTCGGAAACTAGTGGTACTATTTATTCTAGACAGAGAAAAGTTGTTTTTGTGAACTTTTGTACGGTCTATAAAAATGTACTGTGCAGACGGTCGCGTAATACTGTTTTTGAGAATTGCTAAAATTGAAAATAGCCCCTTCGTCAATCTTAATTCTTGTGCTTCCAACCTTTCACCTTAGTTAAGTTTCACCTTAGTTAAGCTTGTTCAAAGTGCGACGCTGTTAGGCTTGGGCTATCTATATATATTAATAATAATAATAATAATAATAATAATAATAATAATAATAATAATAATATTGCTGCGCACTTGTTGAGGAAAGTGTTGTGTCTCTAAGCTACGGGGGAGTGGCTGAGACACAATAAACATTACCCAGAAGAACATCCGGCAACTGGAGAGAATTGAATAATAATAATAATAATAATAATAATAATAATAATAATAATAATAATAATAATAATAATAATAATAATAATAATTACCCTAATCCAGAAATCTGCATTGCTGGGATCATCAAGGATACTAAGAAAAGTATTGGAAATGTAAAGGACAGGAAAGAGAAACATTTTGGTGTTCCTTGGCAACTTGTTGTTGCTTGGCACCATTACTTTACCAGCTGCTATAAGAACTTAAATTTGCTGAGTAGTATGCCAATAAACCGATTATTTTACAGTTTTATGTTAGCATTCCACAATATACAATCTAGAATCTATGGGTGGTTTTCATGTTACGTCACAGCGGCCATGTTGGTGCACACCTACAAAAGAATTTTAATGAACTTCTTTTGTTATGTGCACCAACATGGCCGCCACGGCCTTTGTCATTTGAATCCCACAGGACTGAAGCTCACGTGAGTGAAAACCATCTATACACATGCAGTCATGTAAATATGTATATTCCACAGAGATTAGGTCATAAATGACCCTCCGCACATGCAATTAGCAGTGTGTTACAATGTGACCCGCTGCTCATTGGTGGCTGAGGAGTATAAAGGCAAAACGACGCTCACAACTCGTGGTTAGTAATTCAAACCGACGAAGAGGGAACTTGGCGTCGTTATCAACCTACTAACCCCGGCTTGAACGAAAGAAATTTATGGAAGAAAGGAAGAAAATATATTCTCCGTATTGCACTCCGTCGCTTCGCGACTCCGCCCAATACGGAATATATTTTCTCCCAACTAGCCGTCAATATAATGCAGTATTGCCGTCTCAAAATCGAAATTAGTTTATAGAATGGCAAAAGACCAGATTTCGTAAAACAGTACTGCACAAAAATGTTAAAGTCACCATTTGTTGCACTTAGAATCCTGAACAATTACTACCTATATTAGTAATCTTTATATAAAGACTACGTGTGATCTTAATATAAAAATCACGGTGGTCATTTTAAAATCATTTTAATTAAAAATTCAGCGATAATTGCATTGTTTGCCCATTCAGTCCCGAACTCCCCTGTGACTGAAATCAAAGCCGCCACCAGGCTTTTCATAATAACCGTAGATTACCAGGTATAAATAAGGCTCATACATGTGATCGATTTGCGTCGTGTGATTGGCTGATATGCTCATGAATTATTAATACGTTTTTGAATACATATTAAAGAAGTTATGAATGTTGAAAGTTAGCGCGGGCACTTTGTGCCACCCCCCCTCCCCTCCCCCCGGGGGCTGAATAGGGTTAACATACTCAACATGATATTTAAATTTAAATCAAAAATTTGAAACTTACAATGTTTTGTCTCCACTTCAAGTGCATTTGAATAAACTCCAATCCTCTCATCAAATATGAATCCAGCCACTTGGATAAGGTATTTAGTACCCTCCTCCAAGTTTTTCAGAGTTAATTTACCATTGTCCTCTGTGTACCAGGAGGGAATAAGTTTAACTGTAAAATCATCTGACTGTGAGCCAGACTTTTGATATTTAACAGCATACCCTTGTATGTCACCATTTCTATTACCCTGAGGAACTTCATCCCATGTCAGAGTAATCGACGTCAAATTCACAGAACGCAAGCGTAAATTAGACGGTGGAGCAGTGGGATCTGAAAGAGCAATTATTTATAGTAATTAGAGAACAATGGCCAGGATCCAGAGAGGTGCCACACTATGCCATGATAGGCATCAGAAAGTGTCCTCCTTTACAAAAGTTCCAAATTACACACATAATGCTGTCACATATGAAGAAATGTGAAAATGACAAATATCCGTGTCAAATATGAAATATCTTTTAAACAATACTTGCATGCAATATGTATAATTAGAAATGTTGCATATTACTTTGCCACAAGAAATGTTGTTTTGCTTGTGTGCACATTGCAAAGTAAATTAATAAAAAGTTAAAGATGAGAACTTGTAGGAGTGTCACTGTTACTTACAGCTAACACACGAAAGGCATTTTGATGTAGTTATTACAGCTCAATCAAACACTCATACCATACATGCCAGGGTTCTCTTTATCAGGCGGTAACCGGTAAAATTTGCCGTTTAAAGCAGCACTTGTTACCGCCTGTAACCGCTTGGAGGTTTTGAAAATTCAACAAGTTGTTAAAAAAAATACGCAATTTCGTTCCACCCATGTAGTCGTGATCGTACGAAAATAAATGAAAAGATAGCAAAATAAAAAGTATACGCAGCTATTATCTGCGAGTACTTTATTTTTAAATAAATTAAAATTGGTGGTAGACTGCTAGCAGTCCCTCTCTTGATAATCGAGCGGGCTCCGATACAGACATAAAGCAAAAAGGCAGTAAAAAGGAGAATAAATTCACAATATGCTTATCAGTGAGAGAGATCGATGTTTGGCATTTTTGCCTCGGAAAAACTCTGATTAAAAATAGCTCTTAGTTTTTCAGAATCAGGCCAAATTCGGCCTCAAGTTGTATGCTGTGCATAAAAGCAACATTCACCTCCATGGGAGAAATACAGGACTGACTTATACACCAATAAGACCAAATGACGGAAAATGTTTGTCATGCGCATGCGTATCAAACATTTGTCTTATATTTCAATGTACCATAAGAAAAGAAGTAATATATATTTTAATATTTTAAACAAGATAAGATCACGTACGACATGGAGACGAGTTACTCCTTCCATTCAGTCATCGTACCTGAAAACCATGTTACTATTGAATGTTTTATAACCCGGCGTTACCAATCGATGAAATCGATGATCGGAAATTCAATCGATAAATCGATATCAATCGATGAAATTAGTTAATTGATATCGATTGTTATCGGCCAATCGATGACCAATCGATAGTCACAAAAAAAGTTCATCGATTGATATCGATTGGCAAGTACTTTCATGACAGATGTTCCAAGTGAAATTGAGCCGCGAAGTGGAGACAAACGAGTTGCGAAACAGCGAGTTTTCGCCGCTTCGTGCTGTTATTGGCGAATGCTTTGTGCGTTAGAATTAATCTGGCATTATTGTTTTGCGATAGTTCCAATATAAATGTTTTATTGCATTAACGATTTATGATTTTTATTTCATATATTTGTAAACTTTCACTTTCCTTAGTTAATAGCTTTAGTCTTTATTTCTTATATTTTGTATGCATTGTCCCGCCTCGAATAGCCTTGCTAGCTGCGGGCAATACTTTTGTAATTTTATTTGTTTATTAATAAAGTTTTGTTGTTGTTGTTGTTGTTTAGTTTTAGTCAGTTGTTTTCTGCTAGTTCAGTTCCTGTTAAAAGTCACGCAATAAATAAATGTGTCGAATTTTTATAAAGAGCCAAAAAGTTACATTGTGATTGTTTTATGCAAGCTGTAGAAGGCCGTTCCAAACGAGAACGAGAGTAAATACTAGTAAGACTTCAAACAAACTTTCGCTCTCGTTTGGCCTGAAACTCTCATGCACTCTCGGCGATTCCTTTTGCGCTCTTATCGAATTTGGCCCACGCTTGCTGAGAGTTGAAGAAAACTCTCGTGCAACTGAACTCTCATCCTTCAACTCTCAGTGACTCTCATTCTCGTTTGGCTAAAAGTCATGCATGTTTTCAAAATTATAATATAGAGGGCAAAATTACTGAATGCTGATTGGCTGACGAAGAGGGCATTTTTTTCTTAATTGAGGGCAAAATTACTCGCTCCTGATTGCTCGAGCATCAAAATTTCTCACTCGTGATTGGTTGAGCGCGTCGTTCTCGTTGCATTCAGTTGGCTTGGCTGGATTTTGAAGAAAATTTACAAACGGAGCGTTCGCATGTTTCGCCGGAGATTTTGTTATAAATCAAAGGCTCCTTAGAGCCAACCCGTGAATAACGCGTAACGCAATATTGCGGTAAGCTTATGTTTTCACTCTGTCACGGTTCAATTTTGTTTTTTTAATTAAACGTAAGGATTTTTGACAAACGCAAAAATTAAAAATACAGTACATCACTTTCATAATGTTCAGTCCGAAGAAGAAAGAAAAAAAAAAAGAAAAAAAAAAACGGCTCGAGCGGGATTCGAACCTTGGCCTTTCGACTGTAAGTCCGCGCTTTACACCACTCGACCACCGTGAGCACTGATTTGAAGATAGATAACCATCAAAGTGCGTGTCTCAGTTGAAAATTCCTTTTAGATCGATTTTAACGTTGCATTAAGACTCCAAATGCACAACATCTTTAAGCTTATTGTTGTTTATATTCGTTTACACCAATTTAGTTATTGTTATCGCTGGATTCACGCTGTTCTTGTTACAAAACGCATTCGTAACAAAGCATTACGTCACTAAGTTTACAGCTGATGGAGAGGAGTGAGCGAGTGAGTGACTCATTTGCATACCTGTCGCCGTTACCGATAACCCGTTCATTACGCATGCGCGTATGTTCACGGGTTAAAAAGGAATGAAATCGGAAGATACCTAAGAAAGGAATTCTACAGGTGAATTACAGCATTTTACGCCGAACAGGAAGCGATTATTTGTGTCAAATCTTGGATTAACTAGGCGCCTGCAGCCGGTTTGCGACGTTGAAGACCTCGAAGAAATTCATTCATGGCGACAAAAGGTTTTAAAGTTCCATCACTTCAATGAAGAAATGCGGTTTTCGATTTCTGCGGACCTAAAGAGAAGAACTTTGACAGATTTTGCTGAAAGGGAAAATATACGTTTAAAAGGAGAAAGAATAAGGCTAAAAGAAGTGAAAGAAAGCAATTAAATCGCCAAACGTGCAAGCAAGTTTGAACTCTCGCCATTTGTTGTTGTTATCAAAGCGGCAAAAACTTCAAAGCACAGGTACGCTTAAATAAAACTTTCTTTGTTTTTGTCGTAAAGTGTCTTTTATCGATAAAAATCAGGCTATGTTCTCTAGATGTACATAACAGCCAAATGTATCTTCGACCGAACAGAAATTTATTTAACCACGACCAAAGTGAGTTGAAAAGTTTTTCTTGTCAGTTTGCGAGAGAGTACACTTCGGGTGGTTTCAAGTCTGAGTGACTCTTAAAATGTCTGAAAGGTTTCCCTATAATTTTGCCCTCAACATTATAAACAAGTAATCGCATGTTCCCTCGTAGAATTAAGGTTTAATATCACTTGTGTTTTCAGAAGCTGTAGAAATTGCCCTCGTCGCTTCGCGACTCGGGCAATTTCTACAGCTTCTGAAAACACGCGTGATATTAATCCTTAATTTTACTCGGGCCCATGCGATTACATATACTTATTGTGTCGAATTTTCATATTTAAAGAGTAAGAAAACTGCATTGTAATAATCGATAACAATCGATAGCAATCGATGACAATCGATAACAATCGATGCCAATCGATAAGGTCACAAAAATCTTCTTCATCGATTGGTCATCGGTTATCAATATCAATCGATTAATTGATATCGATTGCCATCGATTGATATTGATTTTAATTGATCATCGATTGGTAACGCCGGGTTTATGAATAAAGGCTGTACCACAATGAAGTCAGTCATTCTTGTGAAAATAGTATATACCTGACGTGAACATTACTAATGTGAGTAGGGTTGTAGGAGACGCTGTCGTGGCACTTCAGTAACGATGTTTTGCCGGAAGTGAGAGTAGCCGGAAGTCCCTAAACCGGAAGTGTGAAGAGCAAAGCTATGAACCGCAAATGCACAATTTAAAATATGCGTGAATATATTTGCATGCAAAATCGTGACACACAAAAAGATAATAAAAAAAAGAAAACGGGGCCCATTTTATAACAAATGCCGCTACGCACATGAGTAAAAAAAGGGTATTCAAAACCTGTTGCAGTCTGGGAAGAAATGTCTTCGCCATTCTTCCAACAGGATTTGAAAAGAGCTTGATCATTCAACTTTTGTTCATTGATTTCATTGTTCGATTTTCGCTTTTTGTAAGCGTAATTGTCGTACTGAACGTGTGATGAAGATGTTCTGCTCACGATGTGGGTCGGAATTATTCACTGACGCCAAATTCAGTCATGTCTGTGGATTAACAAGTGGTACAAATGTAGATACCGCTACTCTTAGTGTGCTGGACCAGTCGACAAGGAAGCGCCCTAGCTCTGTCCTCACATTTGATAAATACAGAGAAAAAAAGGGACAATCAAAATCACGGTAGAAAAATGATATCAAGGTAGAAAATGTAACATCGAGATAGTAAAATGATATCGAGGTAGAAAATGTCGCATCAAGGTAGTGAATTGATATCAAGGTAGAAAATGTCACATCAAGGTAGTAAATTGATATCAAGGTAGAAAATGCCACATCAAGGTAGTGAAATTATATCAAGGTAGAAAATGTAACATCAAGATAGTAAAATGATTATCGAGGTAGAAAATGTCGCATCAAGGTAGTAAATTGATATCACAAAAAATTGGTAGAGAATGTCGCATCAAGGTAGTGAATTGATATCAAGGTAGAAATTTTCGCATCATGGTAGAAAAATGATATCAAGGTAGAAAATGTCGCATCAAGGTAGTAAATTCACATCAAGGTATACGTAAAACATGTCGCATCAAGGTAGTAAATTGATATAAAGGTAGAAAATGTCGCATCAAACTAGTAAGTTGATATCAAGGTAGAAAACGGACTATCAATTAGGTACAAAATGTCCCATCAGTATATCAAGTAAATTGAAAAATATGTGATATAATTATGTTAACATCACGTCAACAAATAATTTTGAAACAAACGGCACGCAATAGAGAATTCTCAACCACTGGTTATTATCACGGAACCCAAATGCTTTATTACCTATAACATAATCATTTAATAAAAAATATTGTTATTTACCTGTTTTCCTGTGTCTTTGAGTTGTTTTGGAAGTGATTTGAATCAGAGCGAAGGCGGTTGGACTTGTACGTTTCAAATATTATCTTGTCTGCTTCGTAAATACGACGCGCCCATTAAGTCTCAAGTTGCCATTATCATTAACTATTAACTCTCTTTGGGGAATTGAAACCCGAGATTCTCCCCCAAGGAGAGTAATAATAGTTAATGGTAATGGAAACTTGAGACATAATCAATCGCCATTTCGCGATATAATAATGACTTTTTCCGTTTAAATGTTGACATGAAATTTTACAACAGCACAGAATTCATCAAATTGGATCTTTTACGTTTTTCCATTTTTGCAATTTTTGGCAGGAAAATGACGTCATAAAGTTGGCGCCAAAAAAATAACATAGTATTATGGGATATCTAATGACAACTTCTGAAAGTACTCGCCAAAAGCATCTCAAAACTAAAAAAATCTTGAAATACGTTGATCCGATTAAAAGATATGACGATTCAAACTTTGAATTCCCCGCCCATTTTCTGCTGGGGTCAAAGGTCATTTAGAATCAAATCGCCGGACTGAAAAACTTGTGCTTCATTCATCTTTAACAGTTTTGAACCTAGGAAGCTGAAATTTTACAACAATATATAGAAGTTATCATTCGCAAAAGTCGTATTTTTTTTTTATTAAAGTATTTTGGCGAGAAAATGACGTCACAAAAATGGCGCCAAAATTTGAAATCAGCATTATGGAATATCTGATGACAACTTCTGAAAGTACACGCCATAATAATTTCAAAAATGAAAAAAGTTTGTTAATATGTTGATGTGATCTGTGTTTAGTTGTGTGTTGAGTTAATCTGTGCCCACCGTGAATAGGCACCTTTGATCAATGCGTCGTATTTACGAAGAAGCAGACAAGATAATATTTGAAACGTGCAAGGTCAACCGTCTTCGCTCTGATTCAAATCGCCCCCAAAACGACTCAAGAAGACACAGGAAAACAGGTAAATAACAATTTATATAGACTTCGAGTAGTCCCTCCTTTTTCCTCAAGGATAGTAGAGCGAGCGAAACACGAGCGCGCGTGAAAATCACCCCACGCGAGTGGTGATTTTCACGCGCGCTCGTGTTTCGCTCTGCCCTACTATGTCCCTGGGGAAAAAGGAGGGACTACTCCTAGTCTACATTTTATATTTTATGATCATGTTATAGCTACGGCTTAATCGATTTTTAAGAAATTTGTTAATAAAGTATTGCTTTTTTTTTTGTTATAGCTACATGTAATAAAGCGTTTGGGTGCCCTGTGTACAAATTGTACAAAAGCAATGGGAGGGACTCCCTCAAAATACCTATATGGGTATGTACACGCATGCTGCCCAACGGGGTATAGTATAATTTGGAACGCACGAAAGCTTCAAATTATCAGCAACCAGTTGAAATTACAAAGGGGTATTAAAAATTGACCTATTTCTAGAACAGGGTATCATTTTACGTGCAAATTCTTTCTAAAACAGGGTCCAAATTTGGAGGGCTGGGCAGCAAATGCCCACCCAAAAATGGGTGGGATCCAACACTGCAATTTCATTTTAGGCACTTTGCAGCTGTGGGTCACCGCCTTACCCGGGCCACCTGACAACTGGTTTTTTTTGTGTGTAGAATTAAACAAGCCTCACTGTATATAGACTCCTTCCAAATTTACAGGAACACCAGAAATTTAAAGTCAGGGATCTCAAACCTAACAAATTTCATTAAAGGGACACTGTCACCTACTTTTAGTATGATCATTTTGAAAAGCCAAAAAACGTATTTGTTTCAATGTAAACCTACAAATAATGGTCCAGTTTTGTTAACAAATACTCTTCTAGTGCACAGAAACTAGTATTCGTTATCTTTGGCTGCGGATGGCCAGGATGGAAATGGATTGCAACTTCAAAAAATTGGCCAATTTTTTTCAAGTTCCCTAATAAGAGTCATGGGAAAATTGCAGAAAAACTTATTATGGTTTGTTCTTACTTAAAGAGATCACTTGATATTATCTCCTTGGTGTTCCAAAAGCAATTGTATGTTTGAGCAATGGTACTCTGTCATATATTTAGTGTATTTTGACCAAAACAGAGCAAAATCTGTGTGACAATGCTCCTTACCCTTTAAATAATATGCTACAGGTCCCATATTAGTAAAAATTAGGTTACATATGACCTCTCAGATGCAAAATTCCTAGATTCCTATTATCTACACTGTATATATTGTTTATGGTAACAGTCCACATATAGCATATTGTTTAATTTATTATGTAACTACAATCACTTAATGAATTTTTTGTTTAGACATTTGATAGCAGTACATCTGATTATGGATAGAGTGGTTTTACTTCATCTGTGAAATAGATAGTAGGATTTTACGCCGTAGTACTTCGTATCAGTTTCTATTATCCTCGAACATTAGAGCGATTACAGTTAACCCGTGAAATAGTTAGTAGAATAGTACCCACTATTAGACAATAATTCCATTGTTTTCTTTTGTTTAATTTGGACTATCACACACTAATTGTTAGATTGTGTTTCACGGGTAAACTGTAATCACTCTATCAAGGTCTAGCGCTAGGGTGATTTTACTTCATCTGTGAAATAGTTAGTAGAATAGTACACACTTTTAGACTATAATTCCTTTGTTTTCTTTTGTTTAATTTTGACTATCACACACTAATTGTGTAGATAGTGTTTCACAGATGAAGTAAAATCACTCTAGTGTAATAGATAGTGATAGATAGTGTTACACACTAACTAATAGTTTCTGTTTCACAGTTGAAGTAAAATCACTCTAAGTTCTATTGGTTTGGCACAATTAAAATCTTGCCTTACATATTGCCAACATGCTGGACAACCTAGCTACATGTAGGTCACAGTCTAGGGGATCATGTGAGGAAGAAGGTCCAGAAAGGGCATGAGATGTGGATAACCTAGCATTGACAATTTTGACTCTCAAATATAATGGGTGTTTCTTGGTGTTGTCGATGCCATTGTTGGTTAGCTTTTGTGTTGTGGTGTGGGTATATTGTTCAGTATGTGTCTTTTGAATCTTTTGTTTTACGTCATTTGGTGATCACACCATCTGCAACACCAAGAATTTACCAATATAATCTTAACCAACATTTTTGTCAAAGATTATCCCCCGGCACCCCCCCCCCCCGGGGGGGGGGGTACTTGGCGAATTTTTGGGCGGGGTGTGCTGCTGGGACTCTGAGACCCTTAACCTACTAGACCATTTTAGCTGAATTTTGCAACCCTATTCTAGACTGTAAACACCGAAAAACCCTACCTTATCCTTTATAGACATATTCCAGACTTGCTATATTTTCCAGAAACTCATTCACAAGGTCACAATCACAGTCTAAGATGCCATGGGTCAGTAAAAATGCCGTAAACAGCCTGCCGTACCGATTTATAAATGCCATTTGCCAGTAAACCTAGTCTAGCCTAATTTCTTCATGCAACTGATCAGTTTCCCCGGAAAATGATACTCTATTCTAGGTCGACCAAAAATCTCTGATTACTATACCCTGAAAACTGCCCGAAAACCATACCCTTCACAGCGGCACATACCTATAACCTTATGGGAGTACCCCCTCCCCCGAGGAGATTATCTACTGCCAACACAGAAAAGAATTAAAATAAACATATGTAGCATTTGAATTATGTTCAAATCTATACAATAACAGTCGCTGTGGTTGCAGTTTAATTACTGGAAAGAGCAGTATATTCCTTTCAAAAGCTTATTACCTGAAGAAGTACGAGGTGGAATTTTATTTTCAAAAAATCCTAAAAACCATACACTCCTGTCACTTTAAACCAGAGTACAACTTCTCAAAAAAATAAACATTAAATATTAGGCAAAATTAAAGGCAACTCCTAAAGCACTTTCAATAAAGTGAGAAAAGAATATGAAATTTGGCATTCTCCTTAATGGTTTTACAACTTCTACTTTGCCTTGTGATTGCGATAAAAGAATGAAAATTTCTGCCACTTTCACGATCAATCAGAATTAGAAATCAAACAAATTGTGATTTGCTACCATAAGTTAATCCACAAATTAGAGGAGAGAAGGGAAGGAATGCATGCTAAAAGAACCGGGCTATTTGTATTATGCCCACCGATTTCCTGGTAATCGAATTATGTCAACTGTAAATAGTTCACCTATCAGAAATTGGCACGTGCTTTAATTAATTTTATGCATGGCTAACTTCACACAGAATTTACTATGTTGACCACCCAGCGCAAATTATAGCCAATCAGAATTTTGCAGCTGCAAGCTTCATAGTCTAAATGAACAAAGGAGGGGGGGGGGGGGTCTTTATTGCTGATGCCCTTTCTCTCTCTCTCCCCAGTTCTCCTCACCAGATGCCTGCTGGTCCAGTTTTGCAATAAACGACCACAAAATGTACCAAAACTGTCAATAAAAGTATATCTAGTCATAGACAGACTTGGGTCTAAATGAATAGCAACTTGGCTTAGCCTATTTTTTTTTTTTCAAGTTCCAACATTTTCATCTCCAAAATGAACTAAAACAGACCATAATTTGTTCTGGCTTTCAAGGACTGTTTTTTATTTGTCTTGGTGTTCTAGTATTACTTAATAATTAAAGGTAATTGTAGCATGGTTTTGACCAAAAGAAGTCAAAATCATAGTGATTCTTAATTTAAGTTCTGATTGGTTAATTGGATTGTCTGCCTCAGTTGCCAATGAACAGAGTGATTACTTTGGTTTTAGTTTTATGACACTTGATTGAAAACCACTCTATGACTACACAGCAACATTAGTGAGATCATGCAAGGGCTAGCATGTCTAAGTAAAATAACAAGTATATAAGTTACAATAAATTGATTCACAGACATTGGTATGACAATAAATTAGACATATTATGCACTACAAATGTCAAATGTCTTGTCATGTCTTGTCATGCCTTAGTTGTTCAAAAGGCGGATACAGTTATCTTTTCTATTTTTTTTTTAGGGGGGGGGGGGGCATGGGGTACTAATGGGTCAGCTTTTGCTTCCCCATACCCCGTTTTGCAGATACAAGCATGCCCCCAGGGCATCCCATAATGACCATTTAAATTAACATATTCCTTTGTTTTCATTGTTCATTATGGGATGCCCTGGGGGCAAAATCAATATGGCTGCCGTATCTGCGAAACGGGCTATTGTAGCTTATTCTATGCCCAACATTTTACCCTATCTTAGTCACTATTTTTGCAGTGCCACCTTATTCACTTTGTATTTATCAATTATACATCCTTGCATGGTATTCCTTACTTCCAATTTCCAATGAGGCCGCGGTCATAAAAATATTGAAAAATTTGATCCCGTTATCACTCGACCTGTTTGTCAATCCAGTCGTGAAATTTGCAACCCCATCTGTGAAGCAGCACATTTTACCTTCGCGGGAATCTCCCACACAGACTGTCCTAATGAACCACCGAAGCAGGTCACACCTTTTTCGTTTTATAGTTTAGAGATCCGATGATTATGCTACAAAAACACTCCGTCTTTCACTTTTTCTTTCAGAAATCCACTGAAATTAATCACTTTTGGGGCATGTTTGTTGAAACATTTCAGTACCTTGTGCTACATAAACATTTACTTCAGCTTTCTTGTCCGGGGTCTTTCTGCATGTACCGGTATCCATGAACCACTCATTGTCTTCTATTGTTTGTGGGGTATTGTATTTTTAGTCTTGTTTTGCATTTGTATTGTTGTCGTTCTTTGTTCCTTTTGTTTTATGTAATATATATGTGACCGGTACATGCAGAATCTACCTTGTCCGCTTTTTTCCACGCATGTCTGCCTTTCTGGGAAATCTGACTTCCGTTTCTGAGCGTAGGCATGAGCACTAAAACCAGATTCCCAGATTCCACAACCTCATCCCCAGGGCCTTCTCCGCTTTTACAAATTCAAAATGGCGGGTCGAGGTTGAAAAATTCCATTATCCCAGAGTCTCTCCTGGCGACGGCCACGCTGACCAACAAGCCTGCATGAATGCAGTAAATGTAGTGTGGTCTTTCTTTTTAGACTTTAGACTTTCTATTGTTTCTCCGTGAAAGCACTTATGGTGACCGAACACAATTTGCACGCGCTCTTCTATTTCAGCTGTTTAAGTGAGTCAGCACGTGCAGGTTTTTGAGAAAAACAAACGTGGCGCCTATTCAGCGATCATTTTATTTTGCTCAGCATAGATCGCGAAAGTGTTGTTTTTCGTCTTAAAATCAAACAATTTGTTGTTCGCCAATGTTTGTTGAATCAAAAGATAATTTATAGAACCATTGAAGATCTACACTGCCTTTTTTGGTCGTTTTTGTCTTTGGATCGAGAACCCAGTCAAATGCAACGCATGCGCAGTTGATCAAAAAATTGTGACTTGATATTTTTAGCGACTTTCCTAAGAAATGTGCTGATTTCTACGGAACCACTTGTTAGAATTTCACCAAATTTGGCACAATAATAGTTCCGAACATGCCGAACTCACCTGCCTCTGCATGGCAGAGGAGGAGGGGAGAAGAGGAGATTTTGACAAAACGCAAACACATTAAACTACAAATTACGGAAGATCCCTCTGTTAAAATGACATGAGACCAGTGTTAACATGCGAATATTTTTACGAGTTTACTGGAGACAAATGATGGACAAAATCTAACGACTAGATTTTCTGAAAATAAACGAAACCAAATATTGCAGGCTGATTTACAATCCACCTTGTTGCCATGGCAGCACCCTAAAAGCTCAACAAATATCAAAATATATAGCTTGTTGCCTATGCCTCACCAATTTTGGGCGCTCAGACATTAGTAGTTTTAAAATGACAATGAATGACGCATAGGTACAGTGAAACTGTGTTCAGCCACCTTCAGGTGGCTCCTAATAGTTTAAAGTCTTTAAACATTCCCATCATGATACATCTATGATATTCAATCACAGCTACTACACCAGTAAACTTAAGAGAAAACGTTTAGAACTGGTTTATAAACACTTAACCAATGAACAAATTTAGGTGGCTACGACATCAAAATTTGTTACCGTAGCAACGTCAAAAGAGGCCAAAAAGACACCATTTTCAACCTTTTAAGGCTAATAACTTGCATAAAACTGCTCGGTGAAATTTTTTGATTTTTACATATTTTCGTCTTATAAACATAAATCTTTGTGCCAATTTCGAAAAAAATCTGTACATAGGATTCAGAGATATGTCATTATTACATAAATTTAAGGTAGCTCTGAACTCTATGTACAGAATGTTTTAAAAAATTGTCAAAATGTTTCTCTTGCCAATTAAACAAAAAATATATCGAAAACAAAAACTTTCACTGTGTAGTTTATGTTATTAGCCTCAAATGGTCCAAAATAGCGTATTTTTTACCTCTTTCCGCGTTGCCATGGCAATGAATAATGACATCATTTGTATACCACTTTGTTGACTGATAAAAGATTTCCTGGTTTCAAAGTAAAAGATTTTTAACAACACCATCGGGCTAGCTGTAATGGAATGCAAAAGACGAGATGGCTGAACAATATGGAGCCACCCTTAAAACACTTGGGAATCAATACTGCAATAGGTTAAGACGCTACGAGTTCAAGCTGTGTACAGTTTTTTGTTCCACATATTCTACATACATGTAGCAAAGCTTTGTACATTTATAGACAACCAAGATGCATATGTGTTACATGTGTCACAAGAGAATACACAGAGACAACCGGCCACTGGCACCAATTGCTAGTTATTTTGTGTACTATATTATTTCAATCCGAAAGCACAGACTACTGCATAACCTGAAAAACACATTAACACAGTTCATTTGAACCAAGGATTGCCTTCACAATTAAGGAAATTACTCTTGGCTGCTGATCGACAGGACTTCTTCGCTTTGTTACTGTGATTCAGTACTATGTAATATATTTTGTTCCATCAACTCATCAGCATGTAGTCTCTTACTAGTTACAGAGACTTAAATTAAGGGACTGGTCCCTGTGACAAGTCACACACAATCAGACAAGTCCCGGGGACCCTAAATCACAGGGTCAATTGCAAGACACATACCTGTAGTGTTTGCACTTTGATCACGGAGACAATTCTCATGACGGTCCACACAAGGGGACATGCAAGCACAATTTGATACATGGCCGGCCTTCCTTTCGTTTTGCAGATGTATTGTTTTCAGGGCTGGGGGTCCATAGTTCTTAGCTTGTTCTATTGTTTTCTCAGCCAATCCTGTAAGTCTTTCCGAGACGTACATGCCGCCTCAACTACAGAAGAACTATATCTAATCCTGTGTAATAAATGCAATGTCTTATAATACTGTCTACGATCTTATATATGGTTAAATATAATATACTTAACATGATATTTAAATTTAAATCAAAGAATTTAAAACTTACAAGGAACTATCTTCACTTCAAGTGCATTTGAAAAAACTCCAATACCATCTTTTGTCAAACCAGTCACAAGGACAAGGTATTCAAGACCCGGCAACAAGTCTTTCAGAGTTGTGCTACGTCCATTATACACGAATGTAATATTAGGTTTGACATAGCCACTTTCAGCAGCAGCTTTCAAGGCATAGTCAACACGATACCCAAGTATTTCACCATTTCTTTCAGCCAAAGGAATGGGATCCCATATTAGAGTAACTGACATCATATCCATAGAATTCGAATCCACACGAAAATTAGATGGTGGAGCAGTGGGAACTGAAAGAGCAATTATTTATAGTAATTAATTAATTAGGGAACAATGTCCAGGATTCAGTGCACACTCAGAGAGGGGTGCCACACTATGCCATCGATAGGCATCACAATTTTGTAAAAGTTCTGTCTGATATAAAGGAGGATATTACGATCTTCCCGGCATGCACTTCAAGCAAACTATATTATCAAACGGCGGCAACCCGTAAGCAGTTCATTTTACACAGACACC
The DNA here is from genome assembly GCA_022457155.1 of Cladopsammia gracilis. NCBI lineage: Eukaryota > Metazoa > Cnidaria > Anthozoa > Scleractinia > Dendrophylliidae > Cladopsammia > Cladopsammia gracilis. Next base: position 485,587 of record JAJGOT010000031.1, on the reverse strand, counting down.
ATTGAGATTGGAGGTCAGTTGGTCGTAGCGGAAACCTTTCAAAAGAAATCTACGTTAACCTTGCAATCTCTACACAGATTCATGGAATCAATAAACCGTTTCTCCATTTCAAAACAATACAGGCTTATATTAGAAGAAATATCCGTATATTTGCTTGCTTTGACTTATTGAACCTAACACTGGTGAACAGAGCCGGTGAAATAATTCCCGCTAACCACTGCTAAAAAAAACTGAAAATATAAAACAATAGCTACTCACTCAGTACGCGACTGTCCTGCTGTGTTTGTTTACGGTTTTATGTTATTTTTAGTTCAGAATCGATCTTCGCTTTTCTCGCTTTTTTCTGACTTTTCTATGGTACGAGCACTAATTATTCAGTTTCATTTCATTTTATATTTTGCTGTGACCAAAATAAAACTCGAATCGGTCCACAAATGCTAATAGATCTTCTCACAAACGACGCGACACTTGGAGCTTGCCGGATGTAGTCACTTTCAATTCAACGCCGATAAAAACAAACAGCCGCCGAAATAGATCACTTTCAACTTCAAAATTTAGGATGAAATCGTGGAGTCAATTGGAGTCAATTAGGTTTTTGAGAAAGCTTATGCCCTAAATGACTGGAATTGGGTGTTATTTGGCTTTTGACTCGCCTTTTTTAAATCGATCCAGCCAGTTTAAAATATGTTACCGATGACTACAAACAGACGTGGACGACAACAGTCAAACTACACTACTACTATAATTTTTTTCATCGGGTCCACTCAACTTTAAGAAAAACATTTCCTGGCACATTATTAATAGAGGACTAAGGTACGTATTGTTTTATTTCCAAGCCTTCGCATTAAACCGAGGAAATTCATGTAGAACTTTGACTAAAATACGTGCGTTCTTCAGTTCCACCGGAAGTCATTCACAATAATTTTACCCAAAGCACGCTGGGAAGATGGTAATATCCTCCTTTGTCTGATATAATGTCACATAATTTTTTTATGAAAAAATGTGAAAATGATAATAACTCGTGTCAAATACCTGTTAACTGACAATAATTGCATGCAATATGATTGTGTAATAAGAAATGTTGCACATGACTTGCCACAAGAAATGTTGTTTTTCTAATGGCATACTATAGACTACGAGCAGTCTCTCTTTCCCAGCTTAGTCCATCGAGCGAGAAACGAAAAGACATCAGCGAGCGAATAATGCCACGCGAAACTGGGAGCAAGGCAGGCGCGCGGGAAAAGAGAGACCACAGACTAAGCCCAGGCGTTTGAATTATGAGTTGCTCTCACAACTCAAAAATCTGATTGGCTCTTGATCGAAGATCTGTCAATAAGCGGTAACGCCGCGGTGACGAGTTTTCAACACTGTGAGGCAAGTCTGCGGTTAGCATAACTTGGGATAAAGTGTTTCTTCATCACGACTAAAAGATTCTAATATCCTAGTCTTATGCGATAGTAACGGTTTATATTGGAATAGTGGGATCTTGCAATTGTTTTTAGCTCCTCTGAGTTTATTTTGCGTTTAAGTTGATGTGTTTCTCGGAGCTAGGCAGTATCTCCATTGTCAGAAGCATTGCGTCATTGCATCCAGTTTGAAATATTTGGATCTCCACAGACTGTCTCCAGCATGATAGCTGTTTATTAATTCTTACAGATGCAAGTGGTTTCTTTTGTACACTCTGTAATTAAGGTTCCTTTGCTGGACTATCTCTAATGGCTTTTATTGGAGCATTTTTCGGAGCATTTTTCTTTTGCAGCATTTTACTCTCTTTGCGCTAAAAGGGATTTGGTTTCGGGTTAGATCTCCCACATTGCGATGACCTGCAGATTGAAAGGATGTCAAGAGAAGTAAAATCTGATATCGAAAAATCACTCGACCGTGAAAGTGCATTCGCCTGGGCTTAGTCTGTAGTCTCTCTTTTCCCGCGCGCCTGCCTCGCCCCCAGTTTCATTTGGCCATTATCCGCTCGCTAATGTTTTTTTTTTTTTTCATTTCTCGCTCGACGGACTAAGCTGGGAAAGAGAGACTGCTCGTAGTCTAGGCTTACTGTATTTTGCGAAACGGAACGAAACGAAACGAAATGAGATCTGTATTTTGCGAAACGAGCTCCTCGTCGACGGCCACCGTATTTCAACTTTCTGTATTTTGCGAAACGAGCTCTTCGTCAACCGCGACGGTATTTAAACTCTTTCTTTGTATTCGTGGACGTCTTTCGTAAACATTTCTTGATGATTTCACCATAATCAGTCATTTGTTTCTGTGAACGGCCGGAGTGAACGGCCGAAACGTTTAAAATAAACACCGGAAGTGCAGAGTTTTTTTCACAACAAAATTTGTATTTTGCGAAACGAGTTCTTCGTCAACCGCGACGGTATTTAAACTCTTTCTTTGCATTCGTGGACGTCTTTCGTAAACAATTCTTGATGATTTCGCCGTAATCAGTCAGATTTGTTTCTGTGAACGGCCAAAACGTTTAAAATAAACACCGGAAGTGCTGAGTTTTTTGAACAACAAGATCTGTACTTTGAGCCCGGGGGGTAGAGGGTACTCTGCAAATTTTTGTGTGGGGCTGGGACTCTGAGACCCTTAACCTATACTAGACCATTTTAGCTGCATTTTGCAACCCTATTCTAGACTAAACACTGAAAAACCCTACCCTATCCTAGACCTATTCCAGACTCGATATTTTCCAGAAACTCGTTCACTACCATAGTTATTAGTTAACAGGGGTCAGTAAAAATGCCGCACTGCCCGCCGTACCGATTTTTAAATGCCATTTGCGAGTAAACCTTGTCTAAACTAAATTCTTCACGCAACTGACCAGTTTCGCGGAAAATGATACCCTATTCTAGACCAAACATCTCTGATTACGATACCCTATCCCAGACTAAACTGCCTGGAAACTATACCCTTCACTGCCGGCACATAACTATATAGCTCATATATGGGAGTACCCTCCCACCCGGGATTTTGCGTAACGACCTCTTCGTTGGCCGCTATGATATCTTGTTTCTTTGCATCCAAACGTTTTTTAGCTCGTTTCGCAACATACGGATCTGAAATTTGCGAAACGGAGCACTTCTGACTTCTTGACTTTCTATTTTTTATTAAGAAATCATCATCGCAGCGAGGAGTGCGATGATGATTTCTTAATAAAAATAGAAAGTCGAGAGGTTAGAAGTGCTCCGTTTCGCAAATTTCAGATCCGTATGCTGCGAAACGAGCTCTTTTTGTTTCTTTTTATTCGTAGATGCTTTTCGCAAATATTACGGGGGAATATTTACGAAAAGCGCCTACGAATGAAAAGAAACAAGAAAAATACGCGCGGTCGATCAAGAGTTCGTTTCGCAAAATACAGATCTTGTTGTTTAGCAACTCAGCACTTCCGGTGTCTATTTTTAATTTTTTGGCTGTTCACAGAAACAAATCTTACCGTTGTGGTGAAATCACTAAAAATCGTTTACGAAAGACGTCCACGAATACAAAGAAAGAGTTTAAATACTGTCGCGGTTGAAGAAGGGCTCCTTTCGCAAAATCAGGCCCGTAGCAAGCCATAAATTAGTGGGGGGTGGGGGTGGGGGTGGGGTGGGGGGGGGGAGGGGGCGAGCGAGTGGTGCAGTGATCACAACCAGACAACCACTCCAGGTCAGGGACTGCTTTCCATGTCTCAGTTTCATTTTCAGAAAGTAATAGTCGACGGATCCACGCTAGGTGCAAGGCTTTACATAAAACAGAAATATTTGGTGCACGGAGACCACCCTGATTATAGTCTTGGTATCTGTCTTTTTATTTTATCCGGTTTATTGTCCCAAATAAAGCTAAAGATGGAAGTATTAATTGTAGGTAAATATTCCTTTGGTATACTCAAGATCGAGGCAGAGTAAATTAATTGTGAAATTCCTAAACATTTGACAAATAGGCATTTTCCATATAGAGATGTTGATCTGCTTCTCCAGATGTCTAGCCTTGTATTGAGATCTTGTATCTTCTTTGAGACATTCTTTTTTTTTCATTTTCCTTTACATTGTATGAGACAAAAATCCCTAGAACTCTTACGGGTCCATTCGCCCATTTAGAATTAAAAGGTTTGCTTATATTCTATTTCCAGGGCCCAAGCCAAATCGTTTTAGTCTTTGCATTATTTAATTAGAGTTCCGATGCACCCCTTAATTGTTGTAATATCTCTAGAGAATTTTGCGGACATTAAATTATTACAAATCAAAGAGGTGTCATCCGCAAACTGACTCAATTAAATTTCCTTTCCAAAGGATACACCCCCTGTATAGAGTTGTCTTGTCTAATTTTAGCCGCGAGTAGTTCCGCTACCAAAATAAAAAGATAAGGGGATAAAGGGCAACCTTGTCTTACTCCTCTCGATAATAAAAATTGGTTGGTGGCATATCCATTATTCATTACTGAACTTTCTATCTTGGTATAAAAAACAAAGATCCAACGTTTTATGCTCTCTCCAAAGTTGAAGAGTGCAAGTGTCTTTTGGATTGCTAGCCATTCTACAGTATCGAAGGCTTTTTTGAAATCTAGAAGCAGGAGTATACCGGGAATTTCTTGCAGCTCGGTTTGTTCTAATAAGTCAACAATAAGTCTCGCATTTTGTCCAATGTACCTTCCTTTTACAAAGCCAGTTTGATCTGGCGATATCAATTTCCCGAGAACTTTCTGAATTCTTGCCGCAATCGCCTTAGAGGCTATTTTATAGTCAACATTTAACAGTGAGATTGGTCGCCAATTTGCTAGTTTCAAGAGACAAGAGTCCTCTTTTGGTATTAACGTAATTATACCCCTACGTTGGGAGACCGACATTTCTCCTGCGTCATATGCTGAGTTGAGGCTATTGAGAAGATCTACGCTAATCTCAGAAGTACCTTTTATGATGAAATAGATAAAAGAAATAGACACTTCAAAAACTTAGATAATACATGTAAAAGTATTATTTTATTTTATTTTATTTATAATTAACCCAGATATGGTAATGTACAATGAACTTCTTTTTGTACTTTTTATTATCTGGTAATACCATGTATAGAAATGGGAATACCTGAATAAATTGTTGTTGTTGTTGTCACTTAAAAGTAATTTGCGGAAGCCATCGAGAGATTGGAAGGTGACAACATCCATAGTCCCATAGACTCTGCAGTTGTGAATAAGAGTAGTAGCTGCCCTTCTAACTTGAAAGGATCCAAATCTTCACCATACGTGTTGACCATTTTAGTAAACTCGTCATCACAGGCTTCACCAGCAAACGCCTTCAAAAGGAGCTCCTGGACGTTCTCGTAGATCTTGAAATCCGCTTGATCAAAGCGTGAAGAGATGCATTCAGTTGTATTATTTATCGCAGCAAAATAGATTTGTTTGTAATTATCTTTAAGGGTTTGGGGAAAGTAATGTGTATTCTGCTCTCCAATCTCCTGCCTCACTGGATCCTTGTGCTTCCTGGGTAGCTTTGGGTCTTCAATGTCCTGAACGTCAGTGGTTTTGCGCTGCAAAATTCGAGCCCAAAACAGATCAAATGAAGTATCACTTCTATCTTTCGATAAAGTTTTCATCACATCCTGGGCAAGTCTGTTCCCTTGAGCTGCTGAAGTGGATGAATCCTGCAAAGCGCGACTCACATTCTCAGTTTGTTTCAAAAGTCGCTCCGATTTCAGACGTTGATGCGATTGGTGAATTTCGATTCGTTTTGTTTGTTTCCGGTTTTCCTAGAACATTGATTGCAGTAAATAGTTGTTTGGAATTCGAATACATAATAATAATAATAATAATAATAATAATATATAATAATAATAATAATAATAATAATAATAATAATAATAATCAACTTTATTTGTCGAGGGTAACACTTGATAAACTCGTGGCCCTCAATATGAATACATGAAAACTATATCTAACAACAAGGAGCTTTAATTTAAATTTCCAGAATTTCTTTGGGGGGAGGGGGGGGGGGGGGGGGGGCAGGCCCCTCTCCCTGCTACGGGCCTGAAAATACAGATTTTGTTGTAAAAAAAATACTTAGCACTTCCGGCGTTTGTTTTAAACGTTTCGGCCGTTCACAGAAACAAATCTGACTGATTATGGTGAAATGATCAAGAATTGTTTACGAAAGACGTCCACGAATACAAAGAAAGAGTTTAAATACGTGGCCGTCGACGAAGAGCTCGTTTCGCAAAATACAGATCTCGTTTCGTTTCGTTTCGCAAAATACAGCAAATTAATTAAAAGTTGAGAGTCATACATCATCTAACTGGTAGCCCATATAGGGAAATCTTTGTTTACTTTTTTTGCTTCATTAGCATATACGTTTTCTTCTCTTACCTATTATATATTAGCGACAAAAATATCAACACAGGGCATAGCACAACCAGCTATCTCCGGAAATATGAGCCCAATATACTAGATACACTTCGTGCAATATGCTGTTTTTAAAAACTCGAACTTTACAAAGAATGTATGGCTCATTAAGCGCTTTTGCCACCCAACAATTTTGCAGTTTTTAACAGCAGATATTTCCTTAAATATTAGATGAAAAAAGCCGAAAATGCATAGATTACTGCAAGCTCTTTCAACTTTTGCAGTAGGCTCGATTACCAGCCGCTTTTCGGGATAACGAGCCCGCGCTCATCCCCCCGAAGTTCTTCTCGGGGAGGGACCCGAGAGATCGGTGGAAATCGAGCCTACTTTTGCAGTCAATTCGTATTTAGCACGGTGCCTTCTCTACGTAATTCATATGCCAATGAAGCAAAATGTAAACAATGATGTCAGCAAAGATCGCCCTATACCCAGTAACTTATCTCCAGTTTGATTATGTAGCATGTAAACTTAAAACTATTGATGTTTTATGTTTCATAGTAAGCCTTGTTTTCAAAGATGGGACTATAGACCATTCCAAAATAGTCTATTGAGTATGCAGTGCCCGAATACTATTCTGCACTCAGTTACAGGACCCTGTGCAGGGCTGTTATTAAGCTTTGAAGTTGCCGGCTACACATGGAAAATAGGCGGTCATAAACTGAATATAGTCTGCCATGGTTGATGTCTTTTTAGTCATTGTCCACCTTTGAGTATCTGGTTAACTTCACTGCAGTTGCTACTAATAAATTGGTGTAGTGACACAACAATGGCCGTATGTGTTTAACACGAAGAGGACTAGAGTAAGTAAGTGACAACTATGAGATCATCTCTACCTTACTCTATAGATTGTAAGGCGTTGTAGAGGTCATTTTTAAGTGTTCAGAAAAAGTTGAGCACATTTAGTGAAACTGAACTGTTGTTGAAGTTCAAATACGTTTTTTGGGGGTAAAAAATTAGTGTTGTGGTGAGATTCTTATTTGCATTTTTACTTCAAGTTACAATTAGTGTAGCGGTTTTTTTTTGTTTTACTTTAAAATATAAGGAGTCTTTCCACAACAGCAAGTGCAAAATACCAATAAGCGTTTGTAAATCGAGAGTATTCTTTTTACCTCCATAACCGTCCACCATCACATGCGAGAAAGACGTAATAAACATTACAACAATCAGCTTTGCCATCATGATTTTTGTAGTCAGATTAGCACGTCAGTAAACTGTATGTGAAATGGACAAATCCCCATGGACAATACATTCTGAAAATAATCAATATATAGAAATTACTTTATTCAAATCGACTTTCCGACCAGATAGGTCAAAAGGCTGAAAAGCTAGTTTAAACGTAAGCTGTTGTTCATAAGATATTTTCAATTTTTTTAGTATTTCAATAAAGATGCAATCCCTGTCATATCTTATACTTCATCCAGCCATAGTTAATTTTGGATAAATTTAAGAGAATGAGGTAGTAAGTAAGCTTAAATCTTTTTGGTAACTTTCAGAGAAAGCTCAAGCTTATGTAAGCTTAAGACTTAAGCCTAATTTTGAAATTTTCCTATTCCGCTCGAGTCTCAAAATAATTCTATAAGCTTAGTAATTAAGCAGGGCTCAAAATGTTTGTGTAGTAAGTATTAAAATAAAACCAAAATGAAATATCCCAACAAATCGTAACCAAATTTGCAGTAGCATTCGATTTCGATAAGCTTATTCCATGTTTACCTCACTCGCACTGTTAATACAGCCAGATTCCTACAATGCAAATGACCTTACGCTTCAGAACCTCTGTTATCGAGCCGGACGTTCAAACGACATTAAAGATGACAGAAAAATAAAGCGACGTAGACAAAAACAAAAGGTTTTCCTACCTAGAGAGCGATAAAAACCGTCTCTGAACACGTCGATCTTCTTTCAAATTTCATTCATCGAGCTCCGTTCGCTGTGTTCCCACATCGCAGTCTTCCTCAATGTTTTCCCGCCGTTTCTGCGAAAGAGTGCAGCCGCAGAGAATTGGCGGGAAAACTCCGCAAGCAAACAAGGAGCGCGGTTGGCCCCGCCGCTATATTATAGATTATTGCAGCGGCTGAAGTTGGTGTTTTTGACTGAATAAAACCACTGTGTTTTATCAGAAAACGTTTTCGGCATTTTTTAATATAACGACAAGCAATTCCCAAACTGATGAACAGCACTAATTTTTCCCCAGTTCATTGTGTTATGGTTTTGGAAGAATCCGAAATCGGATTTGTGATCCCAAATCATATTAATTCAGTTCAAGACCGCAAACAACGAAACAGAAATCTACAAAAAAACGGGTTATTCACTTTGACCAACCAATAGTATACAAATAAAGTTGTCCTCATGATTGAGGCAAGTTTTTGTTTTTGCTCTCTTCTTCTAGAAAAAGTTTTAAATGTACAGAAGTAATTGTTGGACCGGACGGAGTGAACGATAGACCAATTAAACCGGATGTACTTCTTTCGGATGCTTTTCCGAGTTTAGTTTTAGTTTTTTTTACATGTGACTTCAGAAAAAATCAAAGGCTCCTACGAGTCAACTCGTGAATACGAAATAACCTTCGGACCCTCCTCCCCCTCCCCCTCCCCAAAACTCCCCCCCCCCCCCCCCCATCACCCCTTCAATAGTCAGCGGAATTACCAAGAAACGTTTACATCCGAGATGGAAGGAGTAAAATTTTACATATTAGACCTTTACCGCATTCCTTTGAACAAAGGCACCAACTCGAGGCTGGGGTGGACAAAATACAGTGATTTGTGTGAAATTGTCCACCCAAGCCTCGACCTCGTTTCATTGTGAGTGCTCACTGGAGTGGAATGTGGGAAGGGTCTATTCAGGATATAAAAACACTACACAGGGCAGTAGCTAGGGGGGTCCTCTCTACATCGATTACTGGCAAGCATGGCTTTTTAATAGTGTAATATTTTGTAAACACATTCGTGCATTTAGGTAAAATTGATTTCCCTTATTCTCTATATTGTAGGCAACTAATGTTTTTCGTAGTCGCATCGTGTCAGTTCTCAACTTCTTTGCATTAGAACAAATTTTGATAGGCGAAAAACGCGCCATGATAGGAGAAACTGAAAATAAATCGTATATTTTTATAGAAAACCATTTAGATCAAATAAAGAAGTAGACTTCGGCAAAAAAAGTTTTTTTTTTATTGATTCACGATTCTTTTGAAATTAAAGTGTACTAAATTTTTCAAAGTTATCAGAGAATCTATGAACACTAGCTTCACAAGAAAATAAACACGCGGCCAAATAAAATTACCAAACTCAAGCACGTTCCGAAAATTATTTCTTGCGGCCGCATTTTGACTCCAAATAACCCTTAAAAGACCCCTAAAAGACGGAAGTCACGAATAGCAACCGAAAGTCGACTGTATCCTTTTTGCGTCTTCTGTCTTCATTGCATCAAGGCCAGACGTTTCGGAACTTCCTTTTTATTTGTAAGAAGCAGAAGCGTGCCATCAAAAGAACAGCAGACGGTTGCTGATCGTGACGTTCAGGACGTCAAAGTTTTAGTTGTTTAATGTGCCTATTAACAGCACTACAATGGCTGAACATTGTCAGTTGCTTAAACACAATCCAAAATTGATTGTATGTGGTTTATGTTAATCAATGGAACAAACGCTGTTAACCAAATCCCAGGAAAGATAAATAGCAACATGAAACTATGATCAATAGATTATGGTAGTCTCTTGATAAAAAGCATGGGAAGTGGAAACGAAAATTGAGTAAATAAATGTTAAGAATTATATATACACCCTGGTCTCAGGGGTTTTCCTTCGTTTTTTTTTCTCAAAACTGTAAGGACAAAAGGTATTATAACTAGCCTCCTGAATATTTCTTATGAAAGATATCTAAGACAATCTTTGTTCTTCAAACCCTCTCATAGACTTTCAATTTTTGTCACCTGACGCAAGAGCGCAATAATCACCCCCACCGTCTTTCTCAGATGCTTCTCTAACCCGCTGCAAGTGAATATCAAGCCACAGACGAAGCATGTCGCTATCATCACCAAAGTCGTCAGAGTAAATTTCATTCAAGCTGTGTTTGATATGTCTTGCCCTCCTCTCTAAATCATCTACCAGCTTTAATGCGGACTCGGTCTTGTCAGGAGCTTCCAGTTCCTGCGTTTCTTGTTCCGCGTGTTTCTCTTTCCTGGGCTGTTCGGGCGTTTCGGGCTGGGCTCCAACACAGCCCATAATCTCTTTCATCTTTTTTATCATGAATAGTCCAAGGTTAAATTTTTTCTTGGAAAGATTTTTAATAATATGATAATTATCATCAAGAACAGAAATGAAAATGTTGATGCAAATAACATTAAGGCCTAGCTCCAAGCCTAAAATGTAAACACGACCCAAGACACAGCAGTCCTGAAAATAGTTAGTTCCACTGATGACTCCCTCTGTTAGAAGAGTTTGTAAGACACTGAAAGGGGAAGAATAAGCATCAATATCCCTTCCAAACGCAAGATATCCGAAGTGAATAAATGTTGACATGAACACAAACAATCCGAGCGAGCAGTGAAGGAGTTCCCGAGCAGATCTCTTCATAACATAGATCAGATGGTTAACATGACTGTTGAACTTGAGCAAATACAACAGCTTGACGGTGTTGAAAAACATTAGCAAGGATACTAACACCGACTCCAAAATATCCAGGAAAACGCCTTTATCAAAGCTGATAAACTGAAAAATGTTCTTGTGGAGTTTCGCCGTGTTCGCAAAGAGTTCTGTTTCCTTTAACACATGAGTAACAACAAAGCCAACGACCGTTATAGTCTGCGCTAGTTCAACCAAGTTAAGGAACTGCGTGAAGTAAAGGCGAACACCTTGAATAATCTTCTTCGTTTCAGTGACAATAAAGTATATGATATAAAACACTAGCAGCAGTTGGCAGACGACAGTAATGGCGCTGTTGCCTCCACCAAGATCATACACATGCAAGGTACGAATTACCTGATTAGAAACCACATACCCACTTGGTGAAAACTCGATGGGGATGGTAAACACGCTGAAAAGACTAACGCCAGGGTTGAATACCGTAAACTCGACAAACACGACGCTAGTGAACCTGTCAACCCAGTTTAACAGGTTTAGCTCGGAAATAATCTTCGACGCAGTGTTTCTGTCGTAACCCAGTTCTGCTAGGTAACCTCCCTGACTATAAACACCGAAGTGATGAAGACGCCCCCAAAATGGCAGACTCTGCGTTTGCTTAGCTGAGGCGTAACGCCAGGCAGTGGGGCAGATTTGATCAAGATCGCTAAGTAACACGTTTTTTGTAGAGGATAGTAGGCGCCATCTTGGAAGATAGTACAGGGTTTTGTCCTCGTTATCGTATGAATAGGAGGCCACACAGGAGTCGAAGAGATTCCGTGCTTCATCTACGACTTCACATGAACCTTTATAACAACAGAATAAAAAAAAAAAACATATATACCTTATTCTTACCAAATTTCGCGCGCGCGTTTTGGAAAAAATTGCGAAAATTAATACTCGCGAATAAAAAAGAACGCAGAAATTAAAATCGCGAAATTTAATACCATCTTGTACAGTATAAGAAAACAAAACAAAAATTATAAAGGTCGAGGAGATCTTCGGGCGCTTTGACTCAAGAACCCAACGTTGACGAAGTAGAAAGCGCGAAACTCTTGATATTTCTCTCGGTAAGGGCTTGGAAGATTAAATAAATGGAAAAATCGCGAAATTAAATACAGTTTTGTTTATTTTTTCCTGAAATCGCAAAAAATGGTACTCGCAAAATACAGCTACCGAATTTACGCGCGAAAAATAGTAAGAATAAGGTATATTAAAACAAGTAGTAGTAGTAGTAGCAGTAGTAGTAGTAGTAGTAGTAGTAGTAGCAGCAGCAGCAGCAGTAGCAGCAGCAGTAGCAGCAGCAGCAGCAGTAGCAGTAGCAGTAGCAGCAGCAGCAGCAGCAGCAGCAGCAGCAGCAGCAGCAGCAGTAGCAGTAGCAGTAGCAGTAGCAGTAGCAGTAGCAGTAGCAGTAGTAGTAGTAAAACAACAAACCTGCAAACTATACTTACAAGCGCCTTATAACATAAAATTACCGTATCCATTATATAACTGTCGATTGAACGTCGGCCCACAAGGCACAGATCGAAATTAACTTTCCCTGACTATTTGAACTGCGATACCGCAAGGTCATGGGTTCGAATCCCGTTCAAGCCTGAATTTTTTCAGGTTGCTTTTTCAACTGCTTAAGTTGAGAGCATACTGCGATGATCACAAATTTCACTCAAAAGTGTCATTGTCAGTTCAGGTCACGTTTCCCGTCTCCCGCCCAACCTCCTCGCGGGCTCGCTTTCGCGCGTTATACAAGTGCGAACCTGGCGTGCTTTTTTCGAAAGTCCCGGAAACTTTTCGGGACCGAAAGGCTATGTCATGTGCAAAATGTTAACCAACAAACATTCGGTTTTAGTTGACTTTAAAAGCTTACGTTTACTACACGAGCTGGGCTTGTTTGCCGGCTAAAAATTTCAAAGACATTCGTTGGAAACTGAATTTAAAAAAATAGTTTTCGGGACTTTCGAGAAACACACGCCTGCTCACAGGATATCTTTTATTCAACATAACGCGTCTCAACCTAAACAGATTTGCCTCCCATCAGCATGATTCCGATAAAATAAACCGGCCGCAATACCTTGTTTCACCCTTAGCTGCCTTAGGCGCGGCATCCCAACAAGAACGGAGTCTCCATCACCAATGTAAAGACTTGAACTGCTTTGTTTTCCATCCTCAAAAAGACCCGGTACCAGGACATCTCGCGCCCAGACCCAGGTGCGGGCGTGTGAAGAAATCTAGAATAGATAGATACATATTGAATACAAGCGTGAGTTCGCCACATAAAATGCAAGTACTGTAAGTAATTGTTTATACAACAATTACTTACGTAACTCTAAGTCATAAATCCTTACATCCTCACACTTACGCTAATCACACTAACAATACATTACATTTAACCGCCAATTACTCAGCTGCTAATATAATAACAATAAAACTAAAGGGAAAAATACGATAAAGCTTTCCTTCTGACAATGAACCTTTCGCCCGCTCGAGTTCCATTTTCTTATGATGGATCAAACGAAAATTGCATACAACTTAGAACAGGAAACTAGTATGATAGGAAGTTCATCGAAGTGAACTGCAGAGAACTCATACAGTTGGCTTCACTTTATTATTTGGTTAGGGTAGTCAAAATAAAAGCTCCCCTCTGTATTATTCTCACCTTATTTAGACTTCCAAAGACTTTACCCACGGACGAGGTCATCAAGAAGCCATGCTCATTACGTCCGCCATAACAGACAATTATAAGAATCCAAAGGTAGATAAGATACGACACTATTTTTCTTAGCGCCGTAAACATGTGAAGCTCTCTCAATCGGTTGTTTCTCGCACGGCGTAGCTGTTTCTTGCTCGGCGGTTTAGGCATTTCAGTATCTTCCTCTCCTTCATCCTGCTCACTTAATTGGATAACCTCAACATCAACAACAGCTTCAGCATCATGGTAAAATACCTGAGTTGAGCTCTGATCACGTGTCTTGAAAATGTGTGACAGAATAAAGGCGACAACAATAATCCTCAGTGGCTGGGATACAAAGATGTCCATGCAAACTGACATTCCGATAGAAAGCAACCATTGCTCGCTTGTGTCTTTACCCCACTGCAAACTGTAGAAGATGACAAAGGATGCCGAACCAAAAGCTGTTAGAAAGCACAATAACCATGCGAGATATATGAAGTAATGTGGCAGAGAAAATTCGCATTTCTTCTTTGCAAGTTTTTTTGAAGACTGTTTATTCTCTTTGGCCGATCTTGTGCGAGTAAAGATCTCCACGATCAATAGATTAACAGGCACGACTACAGAAAGGCTCTGTACTGAAATGACGAACTCTCGGAGATTAAGCACGAAACGACCCAACTGAAGCGTGCCCTGTGAGTTGTCCACACCTGTATCAAACTGGTAAAACATAGCACTCGCCAACATGGTAGTCAACAGAAGCGACAGACAGCAAGACAATCGTTCAACGCGAGTGAACCGATGCTTTGGTGACCTCGTTGCAACAGAAAACCACAAATGCTTATCACTGAATTCTTCAGCTATCTTATTTTGGACGTAAACCATAAAATCCTTTCCTTTCCCGGTTGCTGGAGCAGATGAAAGGGTGCGATCGACAAGTCCGTCACCACTGTCCACAGCCAGCCACGTGTAACACATGAAGGTCAATTGCTTTTGAGCTGACACATCAGAGACCTTAGGAAATAGAAATCAAAGAATAACAATATTATGAATAACATATTACCTATACCAGGCAGCTCTTTACAGCCTCTAATTTCATTGGATCTGGGTATCAAGCAGCTCTATTGTTTTCAGGGATAGGGTCCATTGTTGTGTTGTTTGTTCTATCGTTTTCTTAGCAAATCAGAGAAGACCTTGTAAGGGCTGCGTACTGCCCCAGCGGCTACGGTGGCCCCCAGCTCTTCATACCAAAATAGAATAGAATAAAGGGAAGCAGGTAGTTACCTGTGTACGTCGCAATGCAGGGTTCCTTTGTGTGTCTATACAGCTTGGTTTAGGTAAACAGAGCAGATTTGAAATGAGTAACAAAAAGTGTCTAGGAGAGTGGAAGCCAGGTTGTACGGAAAACAACTCCCTTTCTAACTTGTGAATACCCGAAGCATACAATAAACTGCAGGGCTGATCTGACAACGTAAAAAAAATACACTTTGCGAGACACCATCATGACAGAAACTGATAAAGTAGGATCGCAACCGTGGGCAGACGTTTCGTTGTTATTGCAACTCATCAGCACGGTGTAGCGAACTAAATGAGAGGCCCTGTTAGGGTTTTAGGATTATGGATTATTATAAGGGGATTTTAGAGGAGGGATACGAATCATTGGCCACTAAATTTATCGATTACGGAATATTTGCGTCCTCATTTTAAAATTACGGATTATTATCGGTCATTATCACAAGATTATTTTTTACATAAAAAAGGATAAAAGGTCACAAAGAGAGGTAAAAGTCATACAGAGAACGACAAATATTTATCTCCAGTGGCCCCTCCGGTGCTCCTGTCAAAATTCCAAGCCCGCGATGCCTCGCGGTAGTAGATGATTAAAGGTCAACAAAAGACTCACTTTAACTAATGGCATCTTTCCGTCAAATCAAATGAAGAATGATCCTCGCAGTTGTGGACGCAATTTAAGCAATTGCGAAAAGAAGCCTGAAAAAACGATACCGGTGCGATGAACATATATGAACATATGAACATATGAACCTACAATTGACCTGCTCCCAACGTCAGTGGCTTCATAGCTTAGTTGGTAGAGTATCGCACCGGTATCGCGAGGTCACGGGTTCGAACCCCGTTGATGTGCTGAATTTTTTTTCAGGCTTCTTTTCGCAATTGCTTAAATTGCGTCCACAACTGTGAGGATCATTCTTCATTTGATTTCATTTCCGCGGTTCATATATGATTTATTTTATATATATCATTTCACATTCACTCCTTTTACGGGAACATATGTTGACCTGCTCCCAACGTCAGTGGCTTCATAGCGGAGCACTTGCCAGGCCGAAAGCCTGGCTGCGCAGCCCCATACTCATAGAACCTATGCCCCTCATTTTTCATGGTCATGGCTAGCGGAATGTTTCGCGGGCGCGCGTGTGCCCGCCCTCCGCCGTCGCTCCGTCGCGCAACATGCGCGTACGACGTCATGTTGAAACCAAAGCGAGGCTTTGTTTTTCGCGCGGTTACACGGCCGAATGTCACGTCAGCTAGAAATTTGCTGTGAATTTACTAAGCGGAGAAAATCGTTAAAATTAAAGGCGTTATTTCCCTGAATATTTCGCGGTTTGCTACTCAAGACAAGGATACTAATTAAGGGATATTCAGAAGCCGCTTTAGTGGAAAAAGACGAGCTTTCAGGGATAAAATCTTGCTTCGAGGAACTTCATGTATTACGTTTTTATCAAAGCGGGAGATGTTTGTTTTCTACGGATTTCAGAACCAGAAGCGGAGATTTGAATTTCCAAGCAAGCGAGGGACTTAAAGGTAAAACAGATTACAGTTTTCGATGAGAATTTATGTTGATATCAATCTGTGAGTGACGTTTTATTGGTGTTATTGTTAGTTTTGGAGAATTTATTTTAAAACGTGCTTAAATTCAGTTGTATCGATCTTTTGAATTTCATCGAAGAAAGCTTGAACTCGATGAGCTATAATTAAATGGTACGCGTTTTGCTTTTAAACGTAAACTAATGGAGATTTGAATAAATTTTTTCGAAAGAAGATTGTGTTGTCCATTTTTATGTGTTTGTTCATTCAACAAGAGTTTGATTTTATAGTACAGTTCTATCTTCACTCGCATCGCGTTATGCAAATATGTTTGTGTATTTTTTGCTTCCAACCTTTCGCCTTAGTTAAGTTTCACCTTAGTTAAGCTTGTTCAAAGTGCGACGCTGTTAGGCTTGGGCTATCTATATATATTAGCTCAGTTGGTAGAGCATCGCACCGGTATCGCGAGGTCACGGGTTCGAACCCAGTTGAAGTCCTGAATTGTTTTCAGGCTTCTTCTCGCAATTGCTTAAATTGCGTTCACAACTGCGAGGATCATTCTTCATTTGAATAATAATAAAATAAATAAAATAATAATAATAACAATAATATTTATATAGCGCCAAATCCACTAATTGCCCAATGGCAATTATACTTGCGTCTTCTGTCACCATCTGTCATAATATATGCTAAAGAAAGAGAACCTCGCAATTTTTAACATAAATAAACCGGGCTACCGAAAATTGTATTACACAATTGCCACCGCATTTTGCAGTAAGTGTCTCTTAAGTAAGAAAAACGCCACAAACGTTACAGTATGTGGGCCTAAGACCGGCGCAAAAATACATTGTTTAATATCTTACCTCAAAAGAACGTTTGTGAGCCCAAATTTTCCCTGCATGTAGCTTTTGCATTCAACTAAAGTTTCAAATGTTATTATTTACTAGTTTTCTTGTTATTCTGAGTTGACTTGCTCGCGGGCCCTAAAACCGGCGTAGTGGTCCCTAAAACCGGCGTATATTTAAGACACAACAAAAGTAACCCCAAAATACGTCGAATTTGCCAAAAACATGCGAAGTTAGCTAATAGTTTACCTATTCTTTCATTTCTGACAAATTATACAAGTAGTTACAAGTCG
Organism: Cladopsammia gracilis; assembly: GCA_022457155.1. Lineage (NCBI taxonomy): Eukaryota > Metazoa > Cnidaria > Anthozoa > Scleractinia > Dendrophylliidae > Cladopsammia > Cladopsammia gracilis. Next base: position 467,983 of record JAJGOT010000031.1, on the reverse strand, counting down.
GTTGCAATAGTGACCATGTTACGAGAACCAGACATGTGTTGCACAACGCTATGTAAGTAGTAACGTATGCAAATTCAGTGTTATTAGCGGTAACGAAGTGCGACCAAGTTCCCGCTCGCCACTTTTTCCCAATTTTTTCCCTGCTTTTTAAAATATATCTGAATTAATTTTACTATGTTTATCTTGAATTAAACGTAGTTTGGGTCAATAGTTTTATTTTTATGTAATGTTATTCAAGTTTATAGAGCTTTTTTTATGCAACTCAACTGAACGAAACGTTGCTTTGAAGCGTTCGGTACGCCGGTTTTAGGAACACCATGCGAAAATTGCTGAATATTTTTAGACGTCACTTTACCGGGAAATACAAACAAAGAAGCAAATTTATTAACACTGGCAGAAAGAGTATTCTTCCGACATTCTTTCTACCCAAAATAAGCTTCTGCTATTGCATAATTATTATCCGCTCACTAATTCTATAAGTAAAACCATATAATTCAAGGAGCCGTAAACTGCGAATTTTCAAGAAGACGAATTTACATACCTGTCAACAGAATTGAATTCCGAGTCTTCGAGAATTGTCGAAGAGCCACAAACTAGTCTTTTGAAAGAGGAATAATCAATAAAACATCGGACATTTCGTTTTTCGTTGTACAAAGGAAAATTTTATCATTTGTCATGCAAATGTAAGTCATGGCCAACTTAATGGTCCTATAGGCGAATATTTGCTCACGTCATTGTTTACATTTTGCTTCATTAGCATACGAATCTGCATAGAGAAGGCATCATGCTAAATACGAATTGACTTCAAAAGTTGAAAGAGCTTGTTAAACTTACTAATGTCACTGTCGCGTTACTGAAGTGTTCTATGTAGTATCAGAAAAATTCGGTTTTATCGACTGAGTCGATAAGGTAAATTAGCCACCGTAAAAAGATTCGAGAAAGCTGACGTTTCGAGCGCTAGCCCTTCGTCGGAGCGAATCAAGGGATTGTGGGTAGTGTGTGGTTTTATATAGTAGGAGGAGCTCCGCCATTGGTGGAAATTTTGTGACGTGAAAAACAAATGTAAATTAGTTGAATGAAAAGCGTTCGTTAATTCCGTGGGGTTTGAGAGTGCCGATTCGAAAGATGATTTTTTTGTTCTAAGTTTTTACGGCTTTCTGTGTTGCCCTGGTGTAGGGAAACGCCACAGATTGTCATGTGTTGCTTAGAATGGTTAGCAAGATTGAAATGACGCGCGACTGGTTTGGATGCGTCTTTGTCATTTTTTTCAACGTCTCGGAGATGTTCTCGAAAACGGTCGCCCAGTCTCCTCCCTGTTTCGCCAATGTATATCTTTTTGCAAAAAGTACATGTTATGCAGTAGATAACATTTACGGAGGTGCATGTAAAACGATCAGTGATTTTAATAGATCGTTTAGGTCCCGTTATTTTGTTGGCGTTGTGAATGAAAGGACAAGTGTTGCATCGTGTGCGTGCGCATTTAAAAGTTCCCGGTTCATCGTCAGATTTCAGTGTAGAGAAAAACGCCAAGGAGAGGGGACGGTCCGAAGATGTGCAGAATCTTTCGTATTTCAGAGCGTTTCGTATTCTCGAGTTGGCTCATTGGAGCCTTTGATTAGGTATAGGGCGCACAATATTTTTTGAAACTGTATTTATAAACAGTGAAAGAAGAAATAATAATTTGTAAGAATTTCGCTATCACAGCAAATTTGCTCCAACAAAATACATGGTTACCAAGTTTCACACTGACCTTGATATGGTTGAGAAACCACGAAGGACTGGAACCAGAGTTGTCATGCCACACGCGCACGTTCCGTATGGGACCAATGTTGATAGGGATGGAGAGAGTGAACGAGATAATGCTCCCTCGTGCAAATGGGATGTACGAGTCATCTTTCAACTGGTATGGTCGACTAGCACCCTGTTCACCCTCCAGCGTTATGAACACTTTAGCAGAGGTACCTGAGTTGCGCCAAATACCAGTGGATACTTCAATCTCGTAGAAGTGAGCCCATGGTGAGCGAACTCCCAAGAGTGGCCTTTCACCAAGCTAGAACGAAAAGAAAGAATGGAAATATAAGCATAACTAAGAAGATAAGACTCCTCATTACTCTTATCGGTTAAGAGTGATTTCCCCTGGGGCCAGAGGGTTTTTTTGCGCTCTCTTCTCTTTCATTACACGCCTCTGATGTCTCTTAGCTTACAGTTTCGCCGCTCGTTGCCGGCGGTACCCTTGCGTAAGACTGATAAGAAAAAGAAAGCAAACTTACTTTACAAAATACAATGGTTCTGCTAAAGTAAAGTGCCACTACGACGAAACTTTTTGTATTTCTTTTCAGCATTTTTAACGCAAATGTATCTAATAGGTTTAGACAAATGAAAATTGCTATAAATTAGATTGCTATATTCTTACACAACCCAGAAATAGCTGGCCGAAAACCCACGAAAATCACGTAAAATCCGTCCGCCATTATTCCATTCATAAATCCGAGCCCACGTTCTACTGGTTTGCGATCTGGTACACGTGACATGATTTGTGACGTCAATGACTCAACGCGGTTCCCTCCGCGTCACAGACAACAAAGCGAAAAGGCACGTGTTGAGTCGTTGACGTCACAAAATCTTTAGGCCAACTCGATCCAACTCTCAGGGTTCGGTCCCGGTCATCTTTGAATTGAGCAATGGCGGCAAGCCGAATTCGAAATGTAAAGTTAAAATAATGAAACTTCGCAAGGCAAGTAACGAGTACTTATATTTTCAAAATATGAAGAGAACAGAAAATGTATATTTTTGATCATAGTGGCGATTTAAGGTTTCCCTTGGACCGTCAAAGCAAACGTCCGTTACATCCAAAATTAACTGTCACAGCAAAACACAATGACATGGTTTATAATAACTCGAAAGAGCTACCTCCTCCAACGGCTCTTGTTTTGCGAAAAGGACAGAGCGGGTTCTCTCGCCTTCTCTCTCCCGTACTCTTCTCTTATATTTCCTCTCGCATCGTAGTTTTCCTTCGCGCCCTACCCACTATCTGAACGCCTGGAACAGGCTTTATTTACCTTTTGGTGATCAAGCTTATCGTACTTCCGAGCAAACACAAGCAGCAGTAGATACAGTCCAAACACACAGCTTACAGCCATTATAACAGCTACATTCCCGGTTTCATGAAGGCGAGTAATTTCGGTGAATACTTTGTCGAAATCAATGAGATTCGGTGCCACTAACAACTGACCTCCAAAGGCACTCAGGTGACTACAAGAGCAGTGAATGGCGTCTTCGGTTGTTGTTTCGTCTACCTGTAGAGGAAAAACAGAAGGGCAGTAGTTTGGGGATAAAGTGCAGGATTACAATGATGAAAGTGGAACAAGGATGATTAATGGCGGCCATAAATTTTCGGAAATAAATGTGAAAATAAAATGACTTGTGATGTGATAATGGATTGAAATTTGGCAAGACGAGTAAGAAAGTCTAATTGTACACGAAGATGTCAAAAAGTAAAAATCAAAAATTTGATTATAGAGGCACTTTAACTTCAAAGAGTTGGATCCACCATGAATTTCATTTTAACATATGGCATGGTTATTGTGTTTTAAACCTTGCTTCTCAGAGTCAAATCTTTCTTTGTCCAAATCTCGGCATGTGTAATTTTAAAAAAGTTAAAAAAGGCTGAGGACGGACAACTTCTTGGAAATTTAAAAAATAACAATTAATAAAAAACGTTTCGGTCTTGTGACCTTCATCAGTTGTACAGCTACCACCGAATTCAAAGTAAGTTTAAGAAACCACAAATCATCCATGATGACAAACAAAAACTTGTGAAGTTGCAATACACTTTAAGTAATGCTCCACATAAGAACTAGTAAACTTCATTGTTCTGCGGCATTGTTTCTTTCGTACATAGAATATCTGTGATAGAGGAGGGGCTGATAGTTCATAATTATATTTCATTATAAAAATAAAGAAAATCCATTTGCGTCAAATAAATTTTAGGAAATGTTCGTGCAGCTTAACCAATCAAAATAGCAGAAGACAATAGCTACTAATTTTGCTTCTTTGATGAAGTTCCTCAAATACAATATCTTTTAAAAATTGCACGTAGTGCGATTGGGTCTCAAAATACTTGAAACCTTACAACAATTAGACAAAATGTACCTTAAACCTTACTTTTTTAGCGGTTTTTGAGTCAAGGCCAATGAGATCACCAGTTGTAACAATGAAAAAAGTTGACATTCCATCCTGCTTATGCGGATCATAACCTCAACAAAAGACAAGAATTCCACTCCAAAAACAGAATTCACTTCAATTAATTTAAGTAGCGAAACGTCAGTTTTAGATTCCTTACCTTGCATCCTTTAGTTGTCCACTTAGATAATTCCGTGCTCCAGTACAGACACGCCGCTTGTATGACCTGCATGGTGTAGTTTTCGTCGCCTTGTAGGTACTGAGGTATGTTGAAACTAGCGCCTGTGGTGGGAGGTTCCTTGTGCTGTACGCACGATCGCTTGGACCTCCCTTGCCCTACACACCGCCTCAGTCTGGAGATGCTATTACCTTTCGGCTTGATTTGTATCCCAATATAGTAGTATCCCGTCTGGTTGACATGCGCACTGTCTACATATACCACGTAAGGATCACGTGAACAGTTGACGTAACTAGCTGACATGCGATCGTGAACACAGGATGAAAAGTCGGGTATAATTTTGTTGAAACCACTGTTGACAATCGACGGTCGTACATTGTATTTACCAAATACCAAGAACTCTGTGGCGTTGTTTTCTGGTCGTATCTTAAGTAACAGAGTCATTCCTGCTGTTGTAACATTTATTTTATGATAAACGGTTTTGTCGGCGCCAAGGAAATGAGGTCGAGAATTGTTTTTCAAGTCTTGAGTGTTAGGAAGCTTTATCAATATCGGGGATTCAAGCTCTGTTATATTCATAACATTCCCAGAACTATTCTTCATTTGAAGACTTGAAACGGCAGTAGTGACTCGCGCCGCAGAGGAGTCCCATGAGAAAGGTATGTAGTCTGTTGTTATCATCTGTCAGTTGCATAAAAAGAGAAAACGTATGTACCATGTAGTTAGTCCAACTCCTAGTGTCCTATATTGCTTTTATATAATAACTACATATTACATGTGGTTTACCGGTATAGAACGCAATCAGAACGCATACATTTATTGTATAAAACTGAACAGATGCACAGCAAAATGGAATCTATTTGTTAAATTCAGTAGAAGAGCACCACAGACGTTGTTACATAAATTACATGTCAGTAGTTTACACGTTACCTGGCTATCCACAAATTGTGTGTCATTCCCAAACAGATCAGTAGCCGAAGGAAGAGTGAAGCTACTTCCTTTGCTTGACAGAATAGATCCAGCAAGTAAGCCGGTCTCCTCACGAGCCACAAGCAAGGATACGGACTTGGCCGATAGTTCTCTCGGTTGATCTCCGACGAGCGTTCGGGTCAGGATCATACTTCCGATATCATCCAGGGAATTTAAGATACGGTTTGCACGTGCTTTGGACTGAAATATAATACATATTTCATGAAAAATACTGTTTTAAAATTGAAAATGCAAAAAAGGAACAAATAGGTGTATGAACAACAAGGTTGTAATGTTGGATAAATAAGTCAAATAACAAGTGATCAGCTACTAACGATGAACTTTTTACTTCTATGTGAAGACGCGACATTTGCACAGGCTGTCAAAACCCAGGCAGCAACAGTCAGTTTAACAGTTTTTTTAAAAGGGCTATGTCATGGGATTTTTATGTTGTTTACAGTCAAGACTGTGCTTTAAAATACGTTTTTCTGTAAATGAAATGTTCCTACAGCACTAAGAGGAAGATGTTAAATACACTTCCAAGATACAACAGAACTTGAAAGGCCGATTGTTTCAAAATGGAATCCATTTCTATGCTGGCCATTTCAGCACAAGACACTTGTTTTTACTCTTACAGCACTAGTAGAGTAATATTAAACAAAACTGAACCCTTACGTTTGGGTTTCCACTGATATAAATATTATGTCTTCTGGCTTCTTTAATTAACACTAAATTGGCGACATCGCACTTTGAGAACAACCTTATCCATGTCATTATACACTAGGCAGACTACTGACTCCGGTTGTTCAAAAGGTGGATAGCGCTATGCACCGGATAAATCACTATCCAGTGGATAACACAATTGGTTTTCTTTATCCGGTGCATAGCGCTATCCACCTTTTGAACAACCAGAGCCTAATGTTTTTGTTAGTGCTTTAATCTTATGTTTGCCTTCGTCTCTGCCTGGCCTGCGCTACGGATAACAGACTCTTCCGGTCCGTTTTGTTGAGCATGTACAGAGTGCTCATTTTCAATTGTCAGCCAATTAGATTTAAGCGGAATAAACTCTGAGTCTAGGCAGAACGACTTTCAAATTGGAACCGGCCAGAGTTCGTGATCCGTGGTGTTGAACAAACGGATCGCGGCTCTGGTGACGAGATGATCCCAATATCAAATTACCTGCTGCTGTCGCTCATCAAACATTCCATTATTAACCAAGATATCTGACAACAATGATGTCTCGTTCCCGATACTCCTCCGCCGGCGGTATTTGGGAGAGGCTTGGTCACCATCGTATACTTGAGCACCAAACGAAGACACTCTGAGCATGCTACCGAGACCAGTCACTAGACTCCGCGCGCCATCGAAAAGCGTCTCGTAACTTTCCCCAGCTAATGACTCCGCTTTTAGTACCGATGTCATCGCTAGAAGAGCATTGGTGGCGGCTTCCTGAATATACACGAGTATAAATGGGCGTTCAATGCATGGTAATGAAAAGTTCTGTCTGACGAAGGGCTATTGCTCGAAACGTAATCCCTACTTTTATTTAATCCCTACTTCTATTTAAGGTATGTACATTAAATTTAGCTAATCTATGTAAAGCCACTTTTCTGACTCGCGCGTATATTATTTTTAATTAATAAATGATGGTTACCCAACTAGTTTAGCTTTTTAGTTATTTTGGGTAACCAACTTCTGTATGTATTTTTAATTTATACATTACGTATACATCCTTGTAACTTTACAGTGCGAATAAACGTTCTTGTTGTTGTTGTTTTGGCTTATCATTTTACAGTGGCCAATTCAATACCTTATCAGCTCAGTTCATAAAACATTTGTTCATGTTTCCTTCCCCACCGACGCACTGGAACTCTATTACTTCATTTTACATCAAGAGACTTTTAGTTATCACAAATAATATTTATTATGGAAACAGTATCGAACCCCTCAATGACTTAATAGTCAAACCTGAGACTACCTATAACTTTAGAAAGTCCTTAAACGTTGAGGTTTTTGACCAATAACTGAAGTGGGCAGATCTTCCTTTAAACATAGAGCCGCATTATCCTGGAACCTCCTTTCTGATGACATCAAGAACTGTTCTAACTTAGCTATTTTCAAGAGAAAACTCAAGGAAAATAAGAATATTCTAAAATCTATTAGTTTTGCTAAAGCTTCCTGTAGCATTTCCAATAAATCCTGAGATTTGAAATATTTTTAATATTTAGCTATTCAATTTATTGGTATTAATATTTATTTATCCACAGTTAATTATTATCTAGGTCTTTTAATTCTTTTAGATAGTGCAGGTCTACATCAGGACTTTTGTCTTGCCTTGCCTGTCTAACCACTTTATTTAACAAAAATGCCCTCCGGTAAAACAAAATGTCAATTAGGCCACTTTGCATTGCAGGATTACCCCCTCCCCCCTCCAGGTGGGTTAAAAAGAGTCGGCTGCGCCTCGTTTTTCAACTCACTCCTCGGTGTTTGGATATCCTGATGAAACTTTACACTGTTCCCCGTGTTTGATATATTACTTAAAACATTGTTGTTTTACATCATACGTGCCACAGAACCAGATGGATAGGACAGCACTTACACAACGCTTTTAGCGCAGTAATGTAACTAAGTTACCTGTGCTTTAACAGTAACTTCGCTGATAACCGAGGTGGCCTCAGCAATCACATTCGACACCTGTTGGACTCTAACCACAGTCTCTACTCGGACAGCTGACATCTGTTGCAAAATACTTGACTTCATCTGTCAAAACACAAACCAAAGAAACCACTTGTATATAACTGACGTACATTTGTAACACAGGTGAGAAATATGATATAAAGTGCAGTTACACAGGGCACTTTTACCATAGTAAAAGACCCTTTCACCACGTGAAACTGCATTTAGTGAGTGTGACCGACATTTCCAGAGGTACATGGATACATCAAAAAGATCACACGAAGCGCCCATGACAATTAAAGTGTTAAGTTGCAATGATGTTTTGATGCCCAAGGTATAGGAGCCAATCACGATGCTCCGTTTGACATCAACACATAACCGCAAAGGAAAAGTGATTCACTGAATTGCAGGACATTTTTTTACCTTGGAAATCACAAATGGCGTGTAACCGCTGGTTAACACGGTAAACTAAACACGGTAAACTTAACACGGTAAACTAAACCCAAGTTCACCGCAGGATGATCTACCATGGGAAATGCCATTTTACGTGGTGTGTGTAACCGCATCTATATTATATAATCCGTACGGCCCTGCGAGCATCAGTTTTCTTTGCAAAAGAAAAATATAGATATTGTACGAACGTTTCCGATCATTTTCCGAAGTCGAAAGATTTCCGAGGAAGATCCGAGCACGTCTTTATTGTCAACCAAGACCTCTTAGCTCGTTTGACATTTAGTAAGGGCAAAAATGGTAACTAACGTGAAGATTTTGGAGAAATAAAAAAGTTGTATTTCAGTTTGAAGTTAACACAATAAATCCATATATTCTCAGAAGGTAGCAATGTTCTTCCTTGAGTAATCACGACGCATCAAAAATACTGAACAACTTGTGCGACATTTGGCATCTGTTGGAGCCGGAACGTTTGTTCGTTACAGAAAGAAATTCCATATTTGCGCATTGTGTTCAAAGGTTTCCACTAGCGACGTAATCGGAAGCGAAGTCGGAGTCGCAAAACGGAGTCGCAATCGGAATCTGAAGCATCAATAGATTTCCTTTTTGTTCTGATTCCACTTCTTCTTCCGTCGCTTGTGATAACCAGCCTTTACGCTTTCGACTCCTAACCCGTTGCCAATTATTTCACTTGTGGGAACCAGCCCTTAAAAGGCTTGTACAGCACAACTTGATTTCTTTGTTACAGTATAACTCAGTTGAACTTGTTTCTTTTACAAGCGTGAGACTTAGGACAAGTACGACTTTATTGAAAGTTAGGACCAGCCGCGTTTTCATAGCCCCCCCCCCCCCCCCCGCCCTTCCTGTTGCTGACAAGTAAAAAAACAGGCCCTGCGAACGAGTTCGGCGTAAGATGCTATAATCTAGAGCATACATGCTTAGTTTAACAAATACCGCAATTCCTTTCGTTGTCAATTCTTCCTGGGACGCTGCGTGAACATGTGCAGTATCATCAACAGCTACAATAGCTGCTGTGGCCAGCTGGACAGCACGTGACAGGTCACCTGACTGAATTAATTTGCTCAATTCACTGTTATCTCCGGTGGTCAGATTCGCAGCAATGTCTACGAGATTTGTTGCTTCGATGTTGGACTCCACAACCTATTATCGAATTTATGAAAAAAAAGTAACCAAACATCAATGGTTACTTGTGGAGACATGAGCGTTTGTATTCACTTAATTGTTAGAAGTGTTACTTTTTTGTAGTTATGTACTCTTTAAAAAACTGCTATTCTACAGATTAGAACACCCTTACTTACATTTGTGACGTCAACAGTACATTAAGATAACTTGTCAAAAGGCGCTGTTCATGATTACTACAACTAACAAAATTCGTTCGAGAAGAACAAGACATTACGTTCGACACACTTAAAATTATAACTTTAAAACAATTTAAACACCATTAAAACGCAGTAGTTTGATATATATTTCGCTATTCGAGCCTTCAATTCGAATTCATTTCGTTTTTCTTTTCTTATTTAAATTTTGTAATCCCAGTGGAGCTTAAACAACAATTATCCTAATTAATACGAGAAACCAAAAAATGAAGGATTATGGTAGTTGCAGTAAATCGTGAAATCAGCCTATTTTTCAGGTACTTACAGTTAACATAAATCCAGATTAACAATTACTGGGAGATTACACAAGAGCAAAGAGGGTGATATTGTCAACAGATACGCTGCTACCTCACCTGAACAGGAGTGTTGACTTCAGTGAATGCTCCAAACATGTCCGCCACTCTCACTCGAAAGTCAATAGTAAAGTTATTCGCCTTATCACCAAAAGGAAGCTTTGTATGTTTGCTGGTTTGTTGCCCTTTGTAAACTACATTGAGAAGATCGTTTTTCCTGAAGTAAATGAATTCGTACTGCAATGGAAGATCTTCATCCTGCCAATTTCCACAAATAAAAGTGAACTCTGTGTCAAGGGTGACGCCTGATTTCGGGCTCACTTGGCAGTATCCCCCCGTAGGGGGGCTGTTGGTGGTAACTTGGTACTCGGAAAACCCAGGGTATCCCCCGGATCTTTTAGCAGTAAATATGAATTTGTACAGCATATCAGGCTCCAGTACCCCAGGATAAGTGACAAGCGTCGTCGACGACACCCTTGTACTTATCGATTGTTGTATTTCTGGAATCTCAAGCCACTGGGTCTCGTTTGAGGAGCTGCTATTGGTAGCTTTGAAAAGTGACCAATGGTATGCGAGAGTTCCTCCACACGAGGAGCCTGTACAAGTTCCTTGTAAGGCCATTCTGCCCGATGGATTCAATTTTACATTACAATTGTCCACACACCTGTAAAAAAAGTTACTTAATTTAGTTTACAGGACTTTACAAGACATAAGAGAGATTAAGCACCGCGTTCAACGGCAAACGAAAAACGCCAGCTTGCAGTTGATTATCTTCACTTTTCCTCGAATCGTTAAATAAATCGACTAGAAAATTGGAAAATAATTTACATGTTCATAACAAACGCGAAGGTACACACTTTCACGTAGAAACGGCAAACGGCAGGCGGCAAAAGTTGTATCCCTGCCGTTCGCGGGAGAAATATACGCGAAGCTTAATCTCTCTATAATGTCAGTAAACACAACGTACTGGCGTGTGGTTCAACTTTTACGTCTGAAAGCTATTAAGCAGTACTTTATTGTGATGTTGTTTCAGTTATGCTGTTTAAGGTGGTTCTCACTATTGAGTCTGTGGACGAAATCCTAAAGTGTGGACCTTCATACACAAGTAAAGCTATTTTTCCTGTCGTACTTCTTATTATGCCTCCCTAATGCATGCCCATTCAAATGAAAGCCCGCGGTTGAGCGGTTTCTTAACTATTGGCATTTAAAGTGTAAAAAATATTCAACAGCTAGCTCGCATTATACATTTACTATTTTTTAATTATGCAATTAGCCAATTAATTTAAAATCGTCAGCTGTGCACCTGTATAACCTGCTGGGATACAGTCATTGAATAAATGCCAGTTTTTTCTCAAACAAGTGTATAAAAGACGGGTGCAAGCCACAATGTCGTGAGAGAAAAATTATTCATATGTTCTTATCTACATGTACCTTATTTGTACTTCTGGTGGATTACCAGGAACAATAAACACCTCTTGTGTGTATTCAGCTTGTCTCTGATCCTTTGTAATTTTCACATTAATGAAATATGAATTATTTTCTAGCATTAGGCCACTGTTTACTGTGAGCACTGATCCGTTGGATTCTATCTTGTCACCATTCCTGTAACACCCTTCTAAATTGGAGCTATTTGTGCACATCCAAGTGAAATTGAGACCTGTAAAAAAAGATTGTGATTGCAATGCAAATTATACCTATTATGTTCAGTCATTTATAAATATTGTCAAATCATTGACCTGAGCATGATTGTTCCAAGCCAGTCAGTCACAGACAGCCAGACAACCAATCGATTGATCAATTAATCAATCAATCAATCAATCAATCAATCAATCAATCATCAATCAATCAATCAATCAATCAATCAATCAATCAACCAACCAATCAATTAATCAATCAACCAATCAGTCAATCAACCATTCAGTCAATCAATCAATCAATCAACCAATTTATCAATCCATCAATCAATTAATGATTGAACTTGATAAATTGGCTTACTTACTTGATAACTGTTGATTTTCCTCATCTGGATCATATGACATGGAAGCATCAAAGACCAAGCTTCTATTGAATCCTCTAACCACCTTGGTTCCTCCAGCAATATGTGCAACTAAAGGACTCCCGGTGACTTTAATAAAACCCTGACCAACCCCAAACACCTGAGTTCCAAACATGATTACGGTGAGACGGACCAAATAATTACCTATAGACAACATACGTGGCACGATTCGGAACTCTGAGGAGCCATTTCTTGACAGCAATGGCGCCTCTCCAGCATTTAATTGGTCATAATTATAGATACTCCAGATAAATGTTGTTTTTTGGGATAACGCGCAATCTAAAATGACATCAGACTGAATTAAAAACGAGTTTGATCGGCGTATGCTGACAGCTGAAGAATCTGCGTCTGGTAATAAATTTGGAAGGCTTACATTTGGGCTGTGACATGGAGGATCTGTGAAAGAAATGAAAAAATAATAAACAGAACAAAGCAATGCGCAAAATGGTCAGGTAACTTAGTTTCTTTGTATACATTTCAAAATTTAAGATAAAAAATATCTTGTTAAACAATGGTAATTAACAGAAATTATTCGCTATACTGTAAAATTCAGAATACAAACCATCTTCCAAATAAATGAATGAATGAATAAATAAATGAGAAATTAAATAAAATAAAATCAATCAATAAAGAAATTAATTAAAAAATCAATAAACCCCAAAATCTCACATGTATAAACATTATCCCCCCAATATGACCTTCTATTCCCCACTCCAGAAACTATGAAAAATACCATAATACTCTTTAAAAAATTAATAAGCCCCAAAATCTCACATATATAAACATTATCCCCCCAATATGACCTTCTATTCCCCACTCCCCCACTCCAGAAACTATGAAAAATACCATAATACTCTTTAAAAAATTAATAAGCCCCAAAATCTCACATGTATTAAAACATTACCCCCCCCCCCCCCCCAATATGATCTTCTATTAAGAAATAATTATGTCTATGGAGAGTTATATTTTCACTTTAACATTATAATTATATTCTTACCATTTACAAAACTTCCACAAAAGATACCAGTAAAGTTATAAGAACATATGCAAAAAAATTCTTGAGAGTTTTCAACATGTGGGCTACATGTGCCTCCATTCAGGCATGGGCTGGAAATGCAAGGATCAACAGCTACAAAAGAAAATGGAGATGCAAGTGATAACTAATAATAATAATAATAATAATAATAATAATAGAATGAATTATTTTTTAATCGAAATTAAGTGTCTTTTTTAATCGGAAGGAATAATGTAAATATTGCTTTGACTGAATAGTTTTTTAAGTGAAATTAATTGTAAAATAAGATTTTTTAGTTAGATTTGTTATCAATAAAAGATTTGTTTTTTTAAGTAAAATAATAATAATAATAATAATAATAATAATATTGCTGCGCACTTGTTGAGGAAAGTGTTGTGTCTCTAAGCTACGGGGAGTGGCTGAGACACAATAAACATTACCCAGAAGAACATCCGGCAACTGGAGAGAATTGAATAATAATAATAAAAATAATAATAATTACCCTAATCCAGAAATCTGCATTGCTGGGATCATCAAGGATACTAAGAAAAGTATTGGAAATGTAAAGGACAGGAAAGAGAAACATTTTGGTGTTCCTTGGCAACTTGTTGTTGCTTGGCACCATTACTTTACCAGCTGCTATAAGAACTTAAATTTGCTGAGTAGTATGCCAATAAAATAAAAATAATAATAATAACAAGGAGCCCGATGGGCTTCGAAACTGGCTCATTTGGTCCCAGTTTCCACCCGATTATTTTACAGTTTTATATTAGCATTCCACAATATACAATCTAGAATCTATTCTCACTGGTGCCATCACGCACAAACACTCCCAAATCCGCTAGAATTCTATTGTTTCTACACCCGTGCATCCGTGAGCCAGTAGGGGGTGGTGTTATGCATATATTAGGTGGTTTTTACGGAGCCCAGTTAGGGCCACTTAATTTTCTCATCAAATTTCCTTTTCACGACTTCAATTTTCCTCTTTCGGACGACTTTTTTTGTTCAGGCACGACTTTTTTTCTGGCACGACTTTTTTTCCGGCACGACTCTTTTTTTTTCGGCACGACTCTTTTTTTCCGTCACGACTTTTTTTTTCCGGCACGACTTTTTTTTTTCCGGCACGACTTTTTTTCCGGCACGACTTTTTTTTTCCGGCACGACTTTTTTTCCGGCACGACTTTTTTTTTCCAGCACGACTTTTTTTCCGGCACGACTTTTTTCAGGCACGACTTTTTTCGGCATTTGGTTTGATCAAAATTCAACACGACGGGGCGGAATCATTTTAATTGTCTGATTGATTTATTTCATTTTTAAACCCATTTCAATTGACCGCCAGATTATTTGCTTTGATTTTGGTTTTACTACACCCATCGATAAACCGCTCTACTTTAATAAGATCAGTAAAGTAGGACATAAGAAGACTACAAGTCCTACAAGTAATGTCTCCATTAAAAAATTGATAAGATGACACCAAACCCAAGAAAAACGATTATGTGTACCACTAGATACGCTACATCCCTTAATTATAAAAGAGCAATGAAATGTCATCTTACGATGTTACTTGCTTTGCGCTAAAATAGAAATTCCGAAAAGAAAACACGCAACGGTCATTCCTTATAAACAGAGGACCGAAGTACGAAAGTGAGTGGAGTCAAATATCAAACAACTTCAGCGAAAAAATTGTGACATGCTGTTAAATATTTCGATTGGATTTTTTTTTGGTCTCGTTTCTCGTATAAGGGTTCTTATAAAGAAAGGTCTCGTAAAAAAACCATGGACATCACTGGTTTTGCTCTCTTAAACAGCTCTTGGTCTACATCTGCCACCTTATAATGCGTTTATAATGCGATTATCAGTTAAGTATATGTCCGGGGGGTAGAGAACTCCTCCAAAATATATATATACCTATACTGGTATGTGCCGCCCAAGGGGGGTCGTGATTTTGGGACTCCTGATCTTCGAACGCACGAAAGCTTTAAATTTTCAGCAGTCATTTTTTCTAGAACGGGGTATTAAAAATTGACCTATTTTTAAAACGGGGTATTATTTTGAGTACAAATTCTTTCTAAAAGGTAATGGAGTCCAAATTTGAAGAACCGGGCGGCACATACCAACCCAAAACATACCCGAGTACCCCCAGGGGTATATGCATGACCAACAGTTTCTTGAATACTTTTTGCCATTAAATCCTAGTTTTCACTAGCGACGCAAGCAAGAACGCAAGCATGAGTGTGCTTGAACTTCTGGGCTTTAGTTATTGGAGGCAACCTACCAAGTTTCCATTGGCAATGTCATGCTACTGACGTCATCAATCTATACTTCGTATAGAACGACGTGTACAATTAAAACTACCACGATTACAACTGACTACAGTATGGTTTTAGTTCAGTTAAAAAAATAAGGCGCAAAACTTCCCTCCATGAATACTATAGCATCAGTCATAGTTTTACTTGTATATAAATCAGTCTTGTACAAACGAAGATGTTACACAGCCCATTTGATAACTGACTTTGCATACACCTTACTAGTGAATATTGCTTTTCGCTTGCTCTTATTGATCACTACGGAGTGTGATTCACCTTCCAAATAAACAAAATGTTGCGAGAGGAAGCAGAGTGCGAGATTTTGCTCATTATCAGAAAAAAAGTAAAGATTTGGGCTACTGGCGATCCCGTGTGTGGTATACACTGAAAAAACTAACCACGTCAATGTTGGAATAATTATGTAATTTGGAACACTGAACATTATCTTTATCCTTGTCGTTGGGCAGAACTATCCTTCCATCCATCCATCCTCCATCGCCCGCAGTTCTTCGGTTATGTCTTCGTTCCCAAGGTCTTCGCTAAAATTCGTGCCGGAATAAAAAAGTCGTGCCGTAAAAAAAGGTCGTGCCGGAAAAAAAGAGTCGTGCCGGGAAAAAAGTCGTGCCGAAAAAAAAGAGTCGTGCCAGAAAAAAAAAGTCGTGCCGGAGAAAAGGTCGTGCCGGAGAAAAAAGTCGTGCCGAAAAAATAAAGTCGTGCCAGAAAAAAAAGTCGTGCCGGAAAAAAGAAAGTCGTGCCGAAAAAAAAAGTCGTGCCGGAAAAAAAGTCGTGCCAGGAAATTGAAGTCGTTGGAAAAAGGAAAATTGAAGTCGTGAAAAGGAAATTTGATGAGAAAATTAAATGGCCCTAACTGGGCTCCGTAGGGTTTTGCATAAATAGGCCGTCGTTATCCGGTTTATTCCTCTCTTCGTTTTAACGGCCGCCAGACGTCCGCTTGGCGTTTATTTCTTTTTCTAGTCATCGCTGCGCCTTCGTATTTCTAGTCTCTATGCCGGAGCAAGTTACTCAGAACCCTGTTGCGGGCGCTGTTGCTGCAGCCTCTGCAGTTCAAGTTAATCCTTTACAGGCGGCTTCAGCGGCCGAACAACCAGCACTACCGGTTCCCGGCTCTTCCTGCTCCTGTTGCTCGTAATGTTGCTCCGGACGCTGCTCCCACCGACGCTATACCAGTTGTGGCTCCAGAGGTTGGTTTTTTCTCTAGTTGTTTGTATTTCCCCCGGTGTGGTTCGGTTTCCCCTTCCCGCTTTTGTGTCCTTTGGTGCGGGGTTAAAATTTGTTAGTTTATTTTACAATTCATGGTTCTCTTAGTCGCCACGTGCGCGGTATGTTTTCCGCTCTGCGTCTATGTTAGTTGGTTTTGGCTTTCTCATTCGGCGTGATCATTTTTCCGTCCGTGTGATTACAAAACTTTTTATCATCAGTCTGTGTGGCGATTTTTTCGGTCTGTGTGACCACAAAACCTTCAATTTTCAGTCTGTGTGATTATTTTTCAGTCTGTGTGACTATTATTCACTCTGTGTGACTACAAACTTTCAATTTTCAGTCTGTGTGACTATTTTTCAGTCTGTGTGACTACAAAACTTTTCATTTTCAGTCTGTGTGACTATTATTCAGTCTGTGTGACTACAAAACGTTCAATTTCAGTCTGTGTGACTATTATCCAGTCTGTGTGACTACAAAACGTTCAATTTTCAGTCTGTGTGACTATTATTCAATCTGTGTGACTACAAAACTTTTCATTTTCAGTCTGTGTGACTATTATTCAGTCTGTGTGACTACAAGACGTTCAATTTCAGTCTGTGTGACTATTATTCAGTCTGTGGGACTACAAAACGTTCAATTTTCAGTCTGTGTGACTATTTTTCAGTCTGTGTGACTACAAACTTTCAATTTTCAGTCTGTGTGACTATTTTTCAGTCTGTGTGACTACAAAACTTTTCATTTTCAGTCTGTGTGACTACAAAACGTTCAATTTCAGTCTGTGTGACTATTATTCAGTCTGTGTGACTACAAAACGTTCAATTTTCAGTCTGTGTGACTATTTTTCAGTCTGTGTGACTACAAAACTTTTCAATTTCAGTCTGTGTGACTACAAAACGTTCAATTTCAGTCTGTGTGACTATTATTCAGTCTGTGTGACTACAAAACGTTCAATTTCAGTCTGTGTGACTATTATTCAGTCTGTGTGACTACAAAACGTTCAATTTTCAGTCTGTGTGACTATTTTTCAGTCTGTGTGACTACAAAACTTTTCATTTTCAGTCTGTGTGACTATTATTCAGTCTGTGTGACTACAAAACGTTCAATTTCAGTCTGTGTGACTATTATTCGGTCTGTGTGACTACAAAACGTTCAATTTTCAGTCTGTGTGACTATTTTTCAGTCTGTGTGACTACAAAACTTTTCATTTTCAGTCTGTGTGACTATTATTCAGTCCGTGTGACTACAAAACGTTCAATTTCAGTCTGTGTGACTATTATTCGGTCTGTGTGACTACAAAACGTTCAATTTTCAGTCTGTGTGACTACAAAACTTTTCATTTTCAGTCTGTGTGACTATTATTCAGTCTGTGCGGCTACAAAACTTGCAAATTTTCAGTATCTGTGTCTATTATTCAGTCTGCGTGACTACAAAACTTTCAATTTTCGATCTGTGTGTGACCATTTAGTCTGTGTGACTACAAAACTTTCAATTTTCAGTCTGTGACTATTTTTCAGTCTGTGTGACTACAAGACTTTCAATTTTCAGTGTGTGTCTATTATTCAGCCTGTGTGACTACAAAACGTTCAATTTTCAGTCTGTGTGACTATTATTCAGTCTGTGTGTCTACTAAACTTTCAATTTTCAGTCTGTGTGACTACAAAACTTTTCATTTTCAGTCTGTGTGACTATTATTCAGTCTGTGCGGCTACAAAACTTGCAAATTTTCAGTCTGTGTGTCTATTATTCAGTCTGTGTGACTACAAAACTTTCAATTTTCAATCTGTGTGTGACTATTTAGTCTATGTGACTACAAAACTTGCAATTTTTCAGTCTGTGTGTGACTATTATTTAGTTTGTGTGACTACAAAACTTTGAATTTTCAGTCTGTGTGTGACTACTATTCTCACTGGTGCCATCACGCACAAACACTCCCAAATCCGCTAGAATTCTATTGTTTCTACACCCGTGCATCCGTGAGCCAGTAGGGGGTGGTGTTATGCATATATTAGGTGGTTTTGCATAAATAGGCCGTCGTTGGGGTGTTTGGGAGTGGGGGCTCCAGTGGGAATATATTACTATACACATGCAGTCATGTAAATATGTATATTCCACAGAGATTAGGTCATTAATGACCCTCCGCACATGCAATTAGCAGTGTGTTACAATGGGACCCGCTGCTCATTGGTGGCTGAGGAATATAAAGGCAAAAGGACGCTCACAACTCGTGGTTAGTAATTCAAACCGACGAAGAGGGAACTTGGCGTCGATGTCAACCTACCAACCCCGGCTTGAACGAAAGAAACCTATGGAAGAAAGGAAGAAAATATATTCTCCGTATTGCATCCGTCGCTTCGCGACTCCGCCCAATACAGAATATATTTTCTCCAACTAGCCGTCAATATAATGCAGTATTGCCGTCTCAAAATCGAAATTAGTTTATAGATAGCAAAAGACCAGATTTCGTAAAACAGTACTGCACAAAAATATTAAAGTCACCATTTGTTGCACTAAGAATCCTGAACAATTACTACCTATATTAGTAATCTTTATATAAAGATTCATGTGATCTTAATATAAATATCACGGTGGTCATTTTAAAATCATTTTTATTAAAAATTCAGCGATAATTGCGTTGTTTGCCCATTCAGTCCCGAACTCCCCTGTGACTGAAATCAAAGCCGCCACCAGGCTTTTCATAATGACCGTAGATTACCAGGTATAAATAAGGCTCATACATGTGATCGATTTGCGTCGTGTGATCGGCTGATATGCTCATGAATTATGAATACGTTTTTGAATACATATTAAAGAAGTTATGAATGTTGAAAGTTAGCGCGCGCACTTTGTGCCACCCCCCCTCCCCCCGGTGGCTGAATAGGGTTAATATACTCAACATGATATTTAAATTTAAATCAAGAATTTGAAACTTACAACGTTTTGTCTCCACTTCAAGTGCATTTGAATAAACTCCAATCCTCTCATCAAATATGAATCCAGCCACTTGGATAAGGTATTTAGTACCCTCCTCCAAGTTTTTCAGAGTTAGTTTACCATTGTCCTCTGTGTACCAGGAAGGAATAAGTTTAACTGTAAAATCATCTGACTGTGAGCCAGACTTTTGGTATTTAACAGCATACCCTTGTATGTCACCATTTCTTTTACCCTGAGGAACTTCATCCCATGTCAGAGTAATCGACGTCAAATTCACAGAACGCAAACGTAAATTAGACGGTGGAGCAGTGGGATCTGAAAGAGCAATTATTTATAGTAATTAGGGAACAATGGCCAGGATCCAGAGAGGTGCCACACTACGCCATGGTAGGCATCAGAAAGTGTCCTCCTTTATAAAAGTTCCAAATTACACACATAATGCTGTCACATATGAAGAAATGTGAAAATGACAAATATCCGTGTCAAACATGAAATATCTTTTAAACAATACTTGCATGCAATATGTATAATTAGAAATGTTGCCGATTACTTTGCCACAAGAAATGTTGTTTTCCTTGTGTGCACATTGCAAAGTAAATTAATAAAAAGTTAAAGATGAGAACTTGTAGGAGCGTCACTGTTACTTACAGCTAACACACGAAAGGCATTGTGATGTAGTTATTACAGTTCTATCAAACACTCATAGCGTATGGGGATGCATGGAGGAACAGATACCATGCATGCCAGGGTTCTCTTTATTAGGCGGTAACCGGTAAAATTTGCCGCTTAAAGCAGCACTTATTACCGCCTGTAACCGCTTG
The DNA here is from genome assembly GCA_022457155.1 of Cladopsammia gracilis. Taxonomy (NCBI): domain Eukaryota; kingdom Metazoa; phylum Cnidaria; class Anthozoa; order Scleractinia; family Dendrophylliidae; genus Cladopsammia; species Cladopsammia gracilis. The sequence continues at coordinate 447,488 of JAJGOT010000031.1, read as the reverse complement.
GAGGTTTTGAAAATTCAACAAGTTGTTAAAAAATATACGCAATTTCGTTCCACCCATGTAGTCGTGATCGTACGAAAATAAATGAAAAGATAGCAAATAAAAAGTATACGCAGCTATTATCTACGAGTACTTTATTTTTAAATAAATTAAAATTAGTGGTAGACTGCTAGCAGTCCCTCTCTTGATAGTCGAGCGGGCACCGATACAGACATAAAGTAAAAAGGCGTAAAAAGGGGAATAAATTGACAATATGCTTATCAGTGAGAGAGATCGATGTTTGGCATTTTTGCCTCGGAAAAACTCTGATTAAAAATAGCTCTTAGTTTTTCAGAATCGCGACAAATTCGGCCTCAAGTTGTATGCTGTGCATAAAAGCAACGTTCACCTCCATGGGAGAAATACAGGACTGACTTATACACCAATAAGACCAAATGACGGAAAATGTTTGTCATGCCAATGCGTATCAAACATTTGTCTTATATTTCAATGTACCATAAGAAAAGAAGTAATTTATATTTTAATATTTTAAACAAGATAAGAAGACGTCCGACATGGAGACGAGTTACTCCTTCCATTCAGTCATCGCACCTGAAAACCATGTTACTATTGAATGTTTTATAACCCGGCGTTACCAATCGATGAAATCGATTATCGGAAATTCAATCAATAAATCGATATCAATCAATAAATCTAGTAATTGACATCGATTGGTATTGGCCAATTGATATTGATATCGATTGATATCGATTGGCAAGTACTTTCATGACAGATGTTCCAAGTGAAATTGAGCCGCGAAGTGGAGACAAACGAGTCGCGAAACAGCGAGTTTTCGCCGCTTCGTGCTGTTATTGGCGAATGCTTTGTGCGTTAGAATTAATCTGGCATTATTGTTTTGCGATAGTTCCAATATAAATGTTTTATTGCATTTACGATTTATGATTTTTATTTCATTTATTTGTAAACTTTCACTTTCCTTAGTTAATAGCTTTAGTCTTTATTTCTTATACTTTGTATGCATTGTCCCGCCTCGAATAGCCTTGCTAGCTGCGGGCAATACTTTTGTAATTTTATTTTGTTTATTAATAAAGTTTTGTTGTTGTTGTTGTTGTTTAGTCTTAGTCAGTTGTTTTCTGCTAGTTCAGTTCCTGTTAAAAGTCACACAATAAATAAATGTGTCCAATAGGTCATTTGCACGATGACGCCATATGACTACAACTACCAGAATCCTTCAGTTTTTTGTTTTGTGTGCAAATTAGGGCTATTGTTATTTAAACCGCACTGGGATTACAAAATTTAAATAAGAAAGGAAAAACGAAATGAATTCTGGTAGTTGTAGTCAAATGACGCCATCGTGCAAATGTCCTATTTTTATAAAGAGCCAAAAAGTTACATTGTCATTGTTTTATGCAAGCTGTAGAAGGCCGGTCCAAACGAGAACGAGAGTAAATAAGATTTCAAACAAACTTTCGCTCTCGTTTGGCCTGAAACTCTAATGTACTCTTGGCCATTCCTGTGCGCTCTTATCGAATTTGGCCCACGCTTGCTGAGAGTTGAATAAAACTCTCGTGCAACTGAACTCTCATCCTTCAACTCTCAGTGACTCTCATTCTCGTTTGGCTAAAAGTCATGTTTTCAAAATAATTGTGTCGAATTTTCATATTTAAAGAGTAAGAAAACTGCATTGTAATAATCGATAACAATCGATGACATTCGACAGCAATCGATGACAATCGATAACAATCGATGCCAATCGATAAGGTCACAAAAATCTTCTTCATCGATTGGTCATCGATTATCAATATAAATCGATTAATTGATATCGATTGCCATCGATTGATATCGATTTTAATCGATCATCGATTTCATCGATTGGTAACGCCGGGTTTATGAATAAAGGCTATACCACAATGAAGTCAGTCATTCTTGTGAAAATAATATATACCTGACGTGAACATTACTAATGTGAGTAGAGTTGTAGGAGACACTGTCGTGGCACTTCAGTAACGATGTTTTGCCGGAAATGAGAGTAGCCGGAAGTCCCTAAACCGGAAGTGTGAAGAGCAGAGCTATGAACTGGAAATGCACAATTTAAAATATGCGTGAATATATTTGCATGCAAAATCGTGACACACAAAAAAATAATAAAAAAAAAAGAAAACGGGGCCCATTTTATAACAAATGCCGCTACGCACATGAGTAAAAAAAGGGTATTCAAAACCTCTTGCAGTCTGGGAAGAAATGTCTTCGCCATTCTTCCAACAGGATTTGAAAAGAGCTTGATCTTTCAACTTTTGATCATTGATTTCATTGTTCGATTTGCGCTTTTTGTAAGCGTAATTGTCGTACTGAACGTGCGATGAAGATGTTCTACTCACGATGTGGGTCGAAATTATTCACTGACGCCAAATTCAGTCATGTCTGTGGATTAACAATTGGTACAACGGAATGTAGATACCGCTACTCACAGTAGTGTGCTGGACCAGTCGACAAGGAAGCGCCCTAGCTCTGTCCTCACATTTGATAAATACAGATAGAAAAAGGGACAATCAAAATCACGGTAGAAAAATGATATCAAGGTAGAAAATGTAACATCAAGATAGTAAAATGATATCGAGGTAGAAAATGTCGCATCAAGGTAGTGAATTGATATCAAGGTAGAAAATGTCGCATCAAGGTAGTAAATTGATATCAAGGTAGAAAATGTCGCATCAAGATAGTAAATTGATATCAAGGTAGAAAATGTCGCATCAAGATAGTAAATTGATATCAAGGTAAAAAAATGTCGCATCAAGGTATTAAATTGATATCAAGGTAGAAAATGTCATATCAAGGTAGTAAATTGATATCAAGGTAGAAAATGTCGCATCAAGGTAGTGAACTGGTATCAAGCCCGGCATAGTAAATCGAACCCAATCGAACTAAATTTCAATCGAACTCAATCGAACTCAATTCATGGATTGAGTTCGATTGAGTTCGGCAATCGAACGAAATCGAACTCACCGAAAAGAAAAAAAATCAATCGAACCCAATCGAACGTTCGATTTTCGAACTCGTGATTTGTGTAAAATAGGCGTTGAAAATCCATAACCAGATCTTGGAAGCTCGAGTTACTTCAGCCCGGAGTGTAGCGCACGTGTTTTTCGTAAACGAAGAAATTCCGGAGAAATGGCTTCAGATGCGCTGTGGATTGTAAGCTTCAAATGCGTAGTAAAGGGCTACCAGGAATGCCGATTTGACGTCATTGTATTTTTGCATAAAACTAACCCTTCGAGTTGTCTTGCCGCAATTGTAAGTTAGCTGAAAAAGGAAAGGGTACAACGGTTTCCGAACTCAGACGAACACAATCAGATGGATTGATTTTAGACTGCGAGCAGTCTCTCTTTTTTCGCAAAAGTCAGTGGGCACTAACGCAAAAAATAGCGTGAAGTGCGAACCGCGAGTTGCGCGCCCGCGCTACTCGCGGCTCGTGGCTTCGCCGCTCGCCGCTCGCCGCTCGCACTTCACGCTATTTTTTTGCGTTAGTGTCCACTGACTTTTGCGAAAAAAGAGAGACTGCTCGCAGTCTAGATTGAGTTCGATTGAGTTCGATTTGTTCGATTGAATTCGATTTGTTCGGAAATCGAACTCACTGAAAGTCCGGTGTTCGATTTCGTTCGATTGCCGAACTCAATCGAACTCAATCCACGGATTGAGTTCGATTGAGTTCGATTTCCGAACGTTCGATTTACTATGCCGGGTATCAAGGTAGAAAATGTTGGATCACGGTAGAAAAATTATATCAAGGTAGAAATGTAACATCAAGATAGTAAAATGATATCAAGGTAGAAAATGTCGCATCAAGGTAGTGAATTGATATCAAGGTAGAAAACTTCGCATCATGGTAGAAAAATGATATCAAGGTAGAAAATGTCGCATCAAGGTAGTAAATTCACATCAAGGTATACGTAGAACATGTCGCATCAAGGTAGTAAATTGATATAAAGGTAGAAAATGTCGCATCAAACTAGTAAATTGATATCAAGGTAGAAAACGGACTATCAATCCCATCAGTATATCAAGTAAATTGAAAAATATGTGATATAATGTTAACATCACGTCAACAAATAATTTTGAAACAAACGGCACGCAATAGAGAATTCTCAACCACTGGTTATTATCAGGGAACCCAAATGCTTTATTAGCTATAACATAATCATTTAATAAAAAATATTGTTATTTACCTGTTTTCCTGTGTCTTTGAGTTGTTTTGGAAGTTATTTGAATCAGAGCGAAGGCGGTTGGACTTGTACGTTTCAAATATTATCTTGTCTGCTGCTTCGTAAATACGACGCGCCTATTACGTCTCAAGTTTCCATTATTATTAACTATTAACTGAAACCCGAGATTCTCCCCCAAGGAGAGTTAATAATAGTTAATGATAATGGAAACTTGAGACATAATCAATCGCCATTTCGCCATTTTGCGATATAATGACTTTTTCCGTTTAAATGTTAACATGAAATTTTACAACAGCACAGAATTCATCAAATTGGATCTTTTATGTTTTTCCATTTTTGCAATTTTTGGCAGGAAAATGACGTCATAAAGTTGGCGCCAAAAAAATAACATAGTATTATGGGATATCTAATGACAACTTCTGAAAGTACTCGCCAAAAGCATCTCAAAACTGAAAAAATCTCGTAAATACGTTGATCCGATTAAAAGATATGACGATTCAAACTTTGAATTCCCCGCCCATTTTCTGCTGGGGTCAAAGGTCATTTAGAATCAAATCGCTGGACTGAAAAACTTGTGCTTCATTCATCTTGAACAGTTTTGAACCTAGGAAGCTGAAATTTTACAACAATATATAGAAGTTATCATTCGCAAAAGTCTTATGTTTTTTTTTAAGTATTTTGGCGGGAAAATGATGTCACAAAAATGGCGCCAAAATTTGAAATCCGCATTATGGAATATCTGATGACAACTTCTGAAAGTACACGCTATAATTATTTCAAAAGTGAAAAAAGTTTGTTAATATGTTGATGTGATCCAAAGATATGACATTTCGAACTTGGAATGCCCACCATTTTGTTAGCACCCGAATGGCGAGCGATTTTGAGTTAATCTGTGCCCACCGTGAATAGGCACCTTTGATCAATGCGTCATATTTACGAAGAAGCAGACAAGATAATATTTGAAACGTGCAAGGTCAACCATCTTCGCTCTGATTCAAATCGCCCCCAAAACGACTCAAAAAGACACAGGAAAACAGGTAAATAACAATTTATATAGACTCCAAGTAGTCCCTCCTTTTTCCTCAAGGAGTAGAGCGAGCGAAACACGAGCGCGCGTGTCACGCCACGCGAGTGGTGATTTTCACGCGCGCTCGTGTTTCGCTCGGCCCTAATATGTCCCTGGGGAAAAAGGAGGGACTACTCCTACTCTACAATTTATATTTTATGATCATGTTATAGCTACGTGTAATAAAGCGTTTGGGTGCCCTGTGTACAAATTGTACAAAAGCAATGGGAGGGACTCCCTCAAAATACCTATATGGGTATCTACACGCATGCTGCCCAACTGGGTATAGTATAATTTGGAACGCACGAAAGCTTCAAATTATCAGCAACCAGTTGAAATTACAACGGGGTATTAAGAATTGACCTATTTCTAGAACAGGGTATCATTTTAAGTGCAAATTCTTTCTAAAACAGGGTCCAAATTTGGAGGGCTGGGCAGCAAATGCCCACCCAAAAATGGGTGGATCCAACACTGCAATTTCATTTTAGGCACTTTGCAGCTGTGGGTCACCACCTGACCCGGGCCACCTGACAACTGTTTTTTTTTTTTGTAGAATTAAACAAGCCTCACTGTATATAGACTCCTTCCAAATTTACAGGAACACCAGAAATTTAAAGTCAGGGATCTTAAACCTAACAAATTTCATTAAAGGGACACTGTCACCTACTTTTAGTATGATCATTTTGAAAAGCCAAAAAACATATTTGTTTCAATGGAAACCTACAAATAATGGTCCAGTTTTGTTAACAAAATAATACTCTATCAGTGCACAGAAACTAGTATTCGTTATCTTTGGCTGCGGATGGCCAGGATGGAAATGGATTGCAACTTCAAAAAATTGGCCAATTTTTTCAAGTTCCCTAATAAGAGTCATGGAAAAATTGCAGAAAAACTTATTATGGTTTGTTCTTACTTAAAGAGATCAGTTGATATTATCTCCTTGGTGTTCCAAAAGCAATTGTATGTTTGAGCAATGGTACTCTGTCATATATTTAGTGTATTTTGACCAAAACAGAGCAAAATCTGTGTGACAATGCTCCTTACCCTTTAAATAATATGCTACAGGTCCCATAAATTATTAGTAAAAATTAGGTTACATATGACCTCTCAGATGCAAAATTCCTAGATTCCTATTATCTACACTGTATATATTGTTTATGGTAACAGTCCACATATAGCATTGTTTAATTTATTATGTAACTACAATCACTTAATGAATTTTTTTGTTTAGACATTTGATAGCAGTACATCTGATTATGGATAGATAGAGTGGTTTTACTTCATCTGTGAAATAGATAGTAGGATTTTACGTAGTACTTCGTATCAGTTTCTATTATCCTCGAATATTAGAGCGATTACAGTTAACCCGTGAAATAGTTAGTAGAATAGTTAACCCACTATTAGACAATAATTCCATTGTTTTCTTTTGTTTAATTTGGACTATTACACACTAATTGTTAGATTGTGTCTCACAGGTTAACTGTAATCACTCTATCAAGGTCTAGCGCTAGGGTGATTTTACTTCATCTGTGAAATAGTAGAATAGTACACACTTTTAGACTATAATTCCTTTGTTTTCTTTTGTTTAATTTTGACTATCACACACTAATTGTGTAGATAGTGTTTCACAGATGAAGTAAAATCACTCTAGTGTAATAGATAGTGATAGATAGTGTTACACACTAACTAATAGTTTCTGTTTCACAGTTGAAGTAAAATCACTCTAAGTTCTATTGGTTTGGCACAATTAAAATCTTGTCTTACATATTGCCAACATGCTGGACAACCTAGCTGCATGTAGGCCACAGTCTAGTGGATCATGTGAGGAAGAAGGTCCAGAAAGGGCATGAGATGTGGATAACCTAGCATTGACAATTTTGACTCTCAAATATAATGGGTGTTTCTTGGTGTTGTGGATGCCATTGTTGGTTAGCTTTTGTGTTGTGGTGTGGGTATATTGTTCAGTATGTGTCTTTTGAATCTTTTGTTTTATGTCATTTGGTGATCACACCATCTGCAACACCAAGAATTTACCAATATAATCTTAACCAACATTATTGTCAAAGATTATCCCCCTGGCCCCCCACCCCCCCTGGGGTACTTGGCGAATTTTTGGGTGGGGTGTGCTGCTGGGACTCTGAGACCCTTAACCTACTAGACCATTTTAGCTGAATTTTGCAACCCTAATTCTAGACTATAAACACCGAAAAACCCTACATTATCCTTTATAGACATATTCCAGACTTGCTATATTTTCCAGAAACTCATTCACAAGGTCACAATCACAGTCTAAGATGCCAGGGGTCAGTAAAAATGCCGTAAACAGCCTGCCGTACCGATTTATAAATGCCATTTGCCAGTAAACCTTAAGTCTAGACTAAATTCTTCATGCAACTGATCAGTTTCCCGGAAAATGATTCTCTATTCTAGGTCGACCAAAAATCTCTGATTACTATACCCTGAAAACTGCCCGAAAACCACACCCTTCACAGCGGCACATACCTATATACTTATGGGAGTACTCCCTCCCCCAGGGAGATTATCTACTGCCAACACAGAAAAGAATTAAAATAAACATATGTAGAATTTGAATTATGTTCAAATCTATACAATAACAGTCGCTGTGGTTGCAGTTTAATTACTGGAAAGAGCAGTATATTCCTTTCAAAAGCTTATAACCTGAAAAAGTACGAGGTGGAATTTTATTTTCAAAAAATCCTAAAAACCATACACTCCTGTCACTTTAAACCAGAGTACAACTTCTCAAAAAAAATAAACATTAAATATTAAGCAAAATTAAAGGCAACTTCTAAAGCACTTTCAATAAAGTGAGAAAAGAATATGAAATTTGGCATTCTCCTTAATGGTTTTACAACTTCTACTTTGCCTTGTGATTGTGATAAAAGAATGAAAATTTCTGCCACTTTCACAATCAATCAGAATTAGAAATCAAACAAATTGTGATTTGCTACCATAAGTGAATCCATACATTAGAGGAGAGAAGAGAAGGAATGCGTGCTAAAAGAACTGGGCTATTTGTATTATGCCCACCGATTTCCTGGTAATCTAATTATGTCAACTGTAAATAGTTCACCTATCAGAAATTGGCACGTGCTTTAATTAATTTTATGCATGGCTAACTTCACACAGAATTTACTATGTTGACCACCCAGCGCAAATTATAGCCAATCGGAATTTTGCAGCTGCAAGCATCATAGTCTAAATGAACAAAGTGGGGGGGGGGGGGGGGGGGGGGGGTCTTTATTGCTGACGCCCTTTCCCTCTCTCCCCAGTTCTCCTCACCAGATGCCTGCTGGTCCAGTTTTGCAATAAACGACCACAAAATGTACCAAAACTGTCAATAAAGGTATATCTAGTCATGGACAGACTTGGGTCTAAATGAATAATTTTTTTCAAGTTTCAACATTTTCATCTCCAAAATGAACTAAAACAGACCATAATTTGGTCTGGCTTTCAAGGACTGTTTTTTTTTTGTCTTGGTGTTCTAGTATTACTTAATAATTAAAGGTAATTGTAGCATGGTTTTGACCAAAAGAAGTCAAAATCACAGTGATTCTTAATTTAAGTTCTGATTGGTTAATTGGATTGTCTGCCTCAGTTGCCAATGAACAGAGTGATTACTTTGGTTTTAGTTTTATGACACTTGATTGAAAACCACTCTATGACTACACAGCAACATTAGTGAGATCATGCAAGGGCTAGCATGTTTAAGTAAAATAACAAGTATATAAGTTACAATAAATTGATTCACAGACATTGGTATGACAATAAATTAGACATATTATGCACTACAAACTTTTCAAATGTCTTGTCATGCCTTAGTTGTTCAAAAGGCGGATACAGTTATCTTTTCTATTTTTTTTTGTGGGGGGGGGGGGGGGGGGGTGGGGGGCATGGGGTACTAATGGGTCAGCTTTTGCTTCCCCATACCCCGTTTTGCAGATACAAGCATGCCCCCAGGGCATCCCATAATGACCATTTAAATTAATATATTCCTTTGTTTTCATTGTTCATTATGGGATGCCCTGGGGGCAAAATCAATATGGCTGCCGTATCTGCGAAACGGGGTATTGTAGCTTATTCTATGCCCAACATTTTACCCTATCTTAGTCACTATTTTTGCAGTGCCACCTTATTCACTTTGTATTTTTCAATTATACATCCTTGCATGGTATTCCTTATTTCCAATGAGGCCGCGGTCATAAAAATATTGAAAAATTTGATCCCGTTATCACTCGACCTGTTTGTCAATCCAGTCGTGAAATTTGCAACCCCATCTGTGAAGCAGCACATTTTACCTTTGCGGGAATCTCCCACGCAGACTGTCCTAATGAACCATCGAAGCAGGTCACACCTTTTCCATTTTATAGTTTAGAGATCTGATGATTATGCTACAAAGACACTCCGTCTTTCACTTTTTCTTTCAGAAATCCACTGAAATTAATCACTTTTGGGGCATGTTTGTTGAAACATTTCAGTACCTTGTGCTACATAAACATTTACTTCAGCTTTCTTGTAGATTCTGCATGTACCGGTCACATATTACGTAAAACAAAAGGAACAAAGAACGACAACAATACAAATGCAAAACAAGACTAAAAATACAATACCCCACAAACAATAGAAGACAATGAGTGGTTCATGGATACCGGTACATGCAGAAAGACCCCGGACAGGTACTTGTCCGCTTTTTTCCACGCATGTTTGCCTTTCTGGGAAATCTGACTTCCGTTTCTGAGCGTAGGCATGAGCACTAAATTCCACAACCTCGTCCCCAGGGCCTTCTCCGCTTTTACAAATTCAAAATGGCGGGTCGAGGTTGAAAAATTCCATTATCCCAGAGTCTCTCCTGGCGACGGCCACGCTGACCAACAAGCCTGCATGACGAGCACTCTGGGTACGAGATATGGCTACTGAATGCAGTAAATGTAGTGTGGTCTTACTTTTTAGACTTTAGACTTTCTATTGTTTCTCCGTGAAAGCACTTAAGGTGATTCCCTGGTTTTGCACTGCGCATCCCTACTGCGCATAAACATTGTGACATCAGATTGAAAAAAATGGCGGCTTTTGTGAGGAAAGCCGGCCTTTCCCACGATAGAAAGAGAGTCGTGAAGGGGTAAAATGGGTGCTGGGATTTGCCCTTTTTAGAGGCTGGGAAATGGGATTTTGTGCACTGGGACTGGGATTCATGAAACAAAAACAATAGAAAAATGGGAATGGGATTTCAATTTGAGCAACACAGGCTGGGATTGTGGGATTTGAGCTGGGATTTGAATAAAACAATTTGCTGGGAAATGGGATTAGGACCCCCCCTTCACGACCCTCTAGAAAAGGACTCTGTGAGCGCTAGCGCAAAATGATTATCGAGCACGGTGACCCCCATTTTATACTGCATAAATTCAATCAGGACAGTGTTCCCAACGCAAATTTAAAAAGTGAGCAAAAATCTATGATCAGATTTTGCACAGTTTATAGAAATCCTACGAAGAAAGCCTTTTTGGGTAGAAGACCGCACACCAAGCAACCGTCTACTGTTCGAGTGTTCAGTAAATTTGAAGCTTTTTGGACACGTTTTCTATGATACAGACGATTATACATACGTATAAAGTCAACTTATACGCGAAATATCAATATGCAGTGGAAATATTGAGCATATTAGCTTCACGCGGTTATTACCTGAAAATGCCTTTAAACACTGTATTCGTCAGCAGTATACCACTAAAACGAGCACGGTGACCGCTCATTTTTGTTGCAATTTTGGAACCTTCATGACTTGTTCAATATTTGTGCCAAGTTTCATTACAAATCTATGACAGATTCTTTTTCCAAGGAATTACCTTAAGGTGGCCGAACACAATTTGCACGCGCTCTTCTATTTCAGCTGTTTAAGTGAGTCAGCACGTGCAGGTTTTTGAGAAAAACAAACGTGGCGCCTATTCAGCGATCATTTTATTTTGCTCACCGTAGATCGCGAAACTGTTGTTTTTAGTGTTAAAATCAAACAATTTGTTGTTCGCCAATGTTTGTTGAATCAAAAGATAATTTATAGAACCATTGAAGAAATACACTGCCTTTTTTGGTCGTTTTTGTCTTTGGATCGAGAACCCAGTCAAATGCAACGCATGCGCAGTTGACCAAAAGATTGTGATTTGATATTCATTCTCGTCCCCAGAGCTCCACGGTTTTTTTTAATTTGCGTCTCGTGTAGCTCTGGTAACGGACAAAAATTTGAATTTTTTGATTGGCCGTTTAAAATGAATGCGCAGCAAGGTAAAAAATTTTACGCCTCTACGCATAAGGTTTTACTTCCGGTTGAATTTCAAATGTTGAAGTACATACATCAACATAACCAACGTTTTAATTTCAACGCATTCAACGACCAATGCCACCCAGTTTTATTTGGTTTAGCAGGTAAAGATACGGCTGCTAAATTTCAAAGTATAACGGGATCTGAATGTCGCTAAATATGACAGATTCATTTCCGAAAATAATCAGTATGTGTCCTGGAAGACGAAGCTATAAGCGGCCACGAATATTAAAGAAGTATGTTGTTCGCAACAGGGACGAGTATTAATTAAAGGAGAGGCAGAAATCCTGAAGAAAGCCCAAGGGTGAAAAGAAATATTACCACTAGGTTACCCATTTTAAATAACAACAACAACAACGCTATCAGCACTCTCGTAAGCAACTTATATTTTCTTTATTAGGTAGTACTCTTTGCTACAGCTTGAAATATAAATCTAGGGAAACGAAGGTCACTCGAAGCCCAATTAAAATAACATGAAACCAATGCAAAACAAAAATTCCTCGATATTTCTTACCACTGTTCGATGAATTAAGCCTAATCAATGACCACATCGTGTCCATCAACAAACTTAGCTGTCCCATCAACTGATTTGGTCAAAGATGATAGCGTTCAGTGGCGAAACGATAAATACAAAGCTCCCAAACGAAAGAAATCGGTTGACTTCTCGAGGAATTTCTAAAACCAGTAGGCAAAATACAAAGACAATCTTTCTTCTAAGTAACAGCAGCACGTAAAGCTTTTCTTCTTTCCTTTTTAGCGCGATGTTTTCCTGTAATTGTTAAGTCTTGTACAGTCCTTTCGAACGCCATTCCACACACACACACACACACACACACACACACACACACACACACACACACACACACACACACACACACACACACACACACACACACACACACACACACACACACACACACACACACACACAACATTCTCGTCTCCAAAGCTCAACCAAAGGAAACGAGGGCTCTGGGGACGAGAATGCGCACACGAAAGATGTTTTTATTTCCGGTTTCTGGCATTGAGCAAGCGCAATAGTACATTAATGCATTAGGCATGCGCTAACGGATGTCGTGGATTTTACGACATCCGGAAGGCACTGTTACCAGAGCCCTTCGTTTTTTCCGCTGACCAAACGAAACGAAGGCTCTGGGGACGAGAATGCTTGATATTTTGTAGCGACTTTCCTAAGAAATGTGCTGATTTCTACGGAACCACTTGTTAGAATTTCACCAAATTTGGCACAATAATAGTTCCGAACATGCAGAACTCACCTGCCATCAGAAGGCAGAGGAGGAGAGGAGAAGAAGAGATTTTTACAAAACGCAAACGCATTAAACCACAAATTACGGAAGATCCCTGTGTTAAAATGACATGAGACCAGTGTTAACATGCGAATATTTTTAAGAGTTTACTGGAGACAAATGATGGACAAAATCTAACGACTAGATTTTCTGAAAATAAACGAAACCAAATATTGCAGGCTGATTTACAATCCACCTTGTTGCCATGGCAACACCCTAAAAGCTCAACAAAAATATCAAAATATATAGCTTGTTGCCTATGCCTCACCAATTTTGGGCGCTCAGACATTAGTAGTTTTAAAATGACAATGAATGACGCATAGGTACAGTGAAACTGTGTTCAGCCACCTTCAGGTGGCTCCTAATAGTTTAAAGTCTTTAAACATTCCCATCATGATACATCTATGATATTCAATCACAGCTACTACACCAGTAAACTTAAGAGAAAACGTTTAGAACTGGTTTGTAAACACTTAACCAATGAACAAATTTAGGTGGCTACGACATCAAAATTTGTTACCGTAGCAACGTCAAAAGAGGCCAAAAAGACACCATTTTCAACCTTTTAAGGCTAATAACTTGCATAAAACTGCTCGGTGAAATTTTTTGATTTTTACATATTTTCGTCTTATAAACATAAATCTTTGTGCCAATTTCGAAAAAAATCTGTACATAGGATTCAGAGATATGTCATTATTACATAAATTTAAGGTAGCTCTGAACTCTATGTACAGAATGTTTTAAAAAATTGTCAAAATGTTTCTCTTGCCAATTAAACAAAAAATATATCGCAAACAAAAACTTTCACTGTGTAGTTTATAAGTTATTAGCCTCAAATGGTCAAAAATAGCGTATTTTTTACCTCTTTTCGCGTTGCCATGACAACGAATAATGACATCATTTGTATACCACTTTGTTGACTGATAAAAGATTTCCTGGTTTCAAAGTAAAAGATTTTTAGCAACACCATCGGGCTAGCAGTAATGGAATGCTAAAGACGAGATGGCTGAACAATATGGAGCCACCCTTAAAACACTTGGGAATCAATACTGCAATAGGTTAAGACGCTACGAGTTCAAGCTGTGTACAGCTTTTTGTTCCACATATTCTACATACATGTAGCAAAGCTTTGTACATTTATAGACAACCAAGATGCATATATGTGTTACATGTGTAACAAGAGAATACACAGAGACAACCGGCCACTGGCACCAATTGCTAGTTATCTTGTGTACTATATTATTTCATTCCGAAAGCACAGACTACTGCATAACCTGAAAAACACATTAACACAGTTCAGTTGAACCAAGGATTGCCTTCACAATTAAGGAAATTACTCTTGGCTACTGATCGACAGGACTTCTTCGCTTTGTTACTGTGATTCAGTACTATGTAATATATTTTGTTCCATCAACTCATCAGCATGTAGTCTCCTACTAGTTACAGAGACTTAAATTAAGGGACTGGTCCCTGTGACAAGTCACACACAATCAGACAAGTCCCGGGGACCCTAAATCACAGGGTCAATTGCAAGACACATACCTGTAGTGTTTGCACTTTGATCACGGAGACAATTCTCATGACGGTCCACACAAGGGGACATGCAAGCACAATTTGATACATGGCCGGCCTTCCTTTCGTTTTGCAGATGTATTGTTTTCAGGGCTGGGGGTCCATAGTTCTTAGCTTGTTCTATTGTTTTCTCAGCCAATCCTGTAAGGCTTTCCGAGACGTACATGCCGCCTCAACTACAGAAGAACTATATCTAATCCTGTGTAATAAATGCAATGTCTTATAATACTGTCTACGATCTTATATATGGTTAAATATAATATACTTAACATGATATTTAAATTTAAATCAAAGAATTTAAAACTTACAAGGAACTATCTTCACTTCAAGTGCATTTGAAAAAACTCCAATACCATCTTTTGTCAAACCAGTCACAAGGACAAGGTATTCAAGACCCGGCAACAAGTCTTTCAGAGTTGTGCTACGTCCATTATACACGAATGTAATATTAGGTTTGACATAGCCACTTTCAGCAGCAGCTTTCAAGGCATAGTCAACACGATACCCAAGTATTTCACCATTTCTTTCAGCCAAAGGAATGGGATCCCATATTAGAGTAACTGACATCATATCCATAGAATTCGAATCCACACGAAAATTAGATGGTGGAGCAGTGGGAACTGAAAGAGCAATTATTTATAGTAATTAATTAATTAGGGAACAATGTCCAGGATTCAGTGCTCACTCAGAGAGGGGTGCCACACTATGCCATCGATAGCAATCACAATTTTGTAAAAGTTCTGTCTGATATAAAGGAGGATATTACGATCTTCCCGGCATGCACTTCAAGCAAACTATATTATCAAACGGCGGCAACCCGTAAGCAGCTCATTTTACACAGACACCATTGAGATTGGAGGTCAGTTGGTCGTAGCGGAAACCTTTCAAAAGAAATCTACGTTAACCTTGCAATCTCTACACAGATTCATGGAATCAATAAACCGTTTCTCCTTTTTAAAACAATACAGGCTTATATTAGAAGAAATATCCGTATATTTGCTTGCTTTGACTTATTGAACCTAACACTGGTGAACAGAGCCGGTGAAATAATTCCCGCTAACCACTGCTAAAAAAAACTGAAAATATAAAACAACAGCTACTCACTCAGTACGCGACTGTCCTGCTGTGTTTGTTTACGGTTTTATGTTATTTTTAGTTCAGAATCGATCTTCGCTTTTCTCGCTTTTTTCTGACTTTTCTATGATACGAGCACTAATTATTCAGTTTCATTTCATTTTATATTTTGCTGTGACCAAAATAAAACTCGAATCGGTCCACAAATGCTAATAGATCTTCTCACAAACGACGCGACACTTGGAGCTTGCCGGATGTAGTCACTTTCAATTCAACGCCGATAAAAACAAACAGCCGCCGAAATAGATCACTTTCAACTTCAAAATTTAGGATGAAATCGTGGAGTCAATTAGGTTTTTGAGAAAGCTTATGCCCTAAATGACTGGAATTGGGTGTTATTTGGCTTTTGACTCGCCTTTTTTAAATCGATCCAGCCAGTTTAAAATATGTTACCGATGACTACAAACAGACGTGGACGACAACAGTCAAACTACACTACTATAATTTTTTTCATCGGGTCCACTCAACTTTAAGAAAAACATTTCCTGGCACATTATTAATAGAGGACTAAGATACGTATTGTTTTATTTCCAAGCCTTCGCATTAAACCGAGGAAATTCATGTAGAACTTTGACTAAAATACGTGCGTTCTTCAGTTCCACCGGAAGTCATTCACAATAATTTTACCCAAAGCACGCTGGGAAGATGGTAATATCCTCCTTTGTCTGATATAATGTCACATAATTTTTTTATGAAAAAATGTGAAAATGATAATAACTCGTGTCAAATACCTGTTAACTGACAATAATTGCATGCAATATGATTGTGTAATAAGAAATGTTGCACATGACTTGCCACAAGAAATGTTGTTTTTCTAATGGCATACTATAGACTACGAGCAGTCTCTCTTTCCCAGCTTAGTCCATCGAGCGAGAAACGAAAAGACATCAGCGAGCGGATAATGCCACGCGAAACTGGGGGCAAGGCAGGCGCGCGGGAAAAGAGAGACCACAGACTAAGCCCAGGCGTTTGAATTATGAGTTGCTCTCACAACTCAAAAATCTGATTGGCTCTTGATCGAAGATCTGTCAATAAGCGGTAACGCCGCGGTGACGAGTTGTCAACACTGTGAGGCAAGTCTGCGGTTAGTATAACTTGGGATAAAGTGTTTCTTCATCACGACTAAAAGATTCTAATATCCTAGTCTTATGCGATAGTAACGGTTTATATTGGATTAGTGGCATCTTGCAATTGTTTTTAGCTCCTCTGAGTTTATTTTGCGTTTAAGTTGATGTGTTTCTCGGAGCTAGGCAGTATCTCCATTGTCAGAAGCATTGCGTCATTGCATCCAGTTTGAAATATTTGGATCTCCACAGACTGTCTCCAGCATGATAGCTGTTTATTAATTCTTACAGATGCAAGTGGTTTCTTTTGTACACTCTGTAATTAAGGTTCCTTTGCTGGACTATTTCTAATGGCTTTTATTGGAGCATTTTTCGGAGCATTTTTCTTTTGCAGCATTTTACTCTCTTTGCGCTAAAAGGGATTTGGTTTCGGGTTAGATCTCCCACATTGCGATGACCTGCAGATTGAAAGGATGTCAAGAGAAGTAAAATCTGATATCGAAAAATCACTCGACCGTGAAAGTGCATTCGCCTGGGCTTAGTCTGTAGTCTCTCTTTTCCCGCGCGCCTGCCTCGCCCCCAGTTTCATTTGGCCATTATCCGCTCGCTAATGTTTTTTTTTTTTCATTTCTCGCTCGACGGACTAAGCTGGGAAAGAGAGACTGCTCGTAGTCTAGGCTTACTGTATTTTGCGAAACGGAACGAAACGAAACGAAATGAGATCTGCATTTTGCGAAACGAGCTCCTCGTCGACGGCCACCGTATTTCAACTTTCTGTATTTTGCGAAACGAGCTCTTCGTCAACCGCGACGGTATTTAAACTCTTTCTTTGTATTCGTGGACGTCTTTCGTAAACATTTCTTGATGATTTCACCATAATCAGTCATTTGTTTCTGTGAACGGCCGGAGTGAACGGCCGAAACGTTTAAAATAAACACCGGTAGTGCTGAGTTTTTTTCACAACAAAATTTGTATTTTGCGAAACGAGTTCTTCGTCAACCGCGACGGTATTTAAACTCTTTCTTTGCATTCGTGGACGTCTTTCGTAAACAATTCTTGATGATTTCGCCGTAATCAGTCAGATTTGTTTCTGTGAACGGCCAAAACGTTTAAAATAAACACCGGAAGTGCTGAGTTTTTTGAACAACAAGATCTGTACTTTGAGCCCGGGGGGTAGAGGGTACTCTGCAAATTTTTGTGTGGGGCTGGGACTCTGAGACCCTTAACCTATACTAGACCATTTACTAAACACTGAAAAACCCTACCCTATCCTAGACCTATTCCAGACTCGCTATTTTCCAGAAACTCGTTCACTACCATAGTTATTAGTTAACAGGGGTCAGTAAAAATGCCGCACTGCCCGCCGTACCGATTTTTAAATGCCATTTGCGAGTAAACCTTGTCTAAACTAAATTCTTCACGCAACTGACCAGTTTCGCGGAAAATGATACCCTATTCTAGACCAAACATCTCTGATTACTATACCCTATCCCAGACTAAACTGCCTGGAAACTATACCCTTCACTGCCGGCACATAACTATATAGCTCATATATGGGAGTACCCTCCCACCCGGGATTTTGCGTAACGACCTCTTCGTTGGCCGCTGTGATATCTTGTTTCTTTGCATCCAAACGTTTTTTAGCTCGTTTCGCAACATACGGATCTGAAATTTGCGAAACGGAGCACTTCTGACTTCTTGACTTTCTATTTTTTATTAAGAAATCATCATCGCAGCGAGGAGTGCGATGATGATTTCTTAATAAAAATAGAAAGTCAAGAGGTTAGAAGTGCTCCGTTTCGCAAATTTCAGATCCGTATGCTGCGAAACGAGCTCTTTTTGTTTCTTTTTGTTTCTTTTTATTCGTAGATGCTTTTCGCAAATATTACGGGGGAATATTTACGAAAAGCGCCTACGAATGAAAAGAAACAAGAAAAATACGCGCGGTCGATCAAGAGTTCGTTTCGCAAAATACAGATCTTGTTGTTTAGCAACTCAGCACTTCCGGTGTCTATTTTTAATTTTTTGGCTGTTCACAGAAACAAATCTTACCGTTGTGGTGAAATCACTAAAAATCGTTTACGAAAGACGTCCACGAATACAAAGAAAGAGTTTAAATACTGTCGCGGTTGAAGAAGAGCTCGTTTCGCAAAATCAGGCCCATAGCAAGCCATAAATTAGTGGGGGGTTGGGGTGGGGGTGGGGTGGGGGGGGGGGGGGGGGGAAGGGGGCGAGCGAGTGGTGCAGTGATCACAACCAGACAACCACTCCAGGTCAGGGACTGCTTTCCATGTCTCAGTTTCATTTTCAGAAAGTAATAGTCGACGGATCCACGCTAGGTGCAAGGCTTTACATAAAACAGAAATATTTGGTGCACGGAGACCACCCTGATTATAGTCTTGGTATCTGTCTTTTTATTTTATCCGGTTTATTGTCCCAAATAAAGCTAAAGATGGAAGTATTAATTGTAGGTAAATATTCCTTTGGTATACTCAAGATCGAGGCAGAGTAAATTAATTGTGAAATTCCTAAACATTTGACAAATAGGCATTTTCCATATAGAGATGTTGATCTGCTTCTCCAGATGTCTAGCCTTGTATTGAGATCTTGTATCTTCTTTGAGACATTCTTTTTTTTTCATTTTCCTTTACATTGTATGAGACAAAAATCCCTAGAACTCTTACGGGTCCATTCGCCCATTTAGAATTAAAAGGTTTGCTTATATTCTATTTCCAGGGCCCAAGCCAAATCGCTTTAGTCTTTGCATTATTTAATTAGAGTTCCGATGCACCCCTTAATTGTTGTAATATCTCTAGAGAATTTTGCGGACATTAAATTATTACAAATCAAAGAGGTGTCATCCGCAAACTGACTCAATTAAATTTCCTTTCCAAAGGATACACTCCCTGTATAGAGTTGTCTTGTCTAATTTTAGCCGCGAGTAGTTCCGCTACCAAAATAAAAAGATAAGGGGATAAAGGGCAACCTTGTCTTACTCCTCTCGATAATAAAAATTGGTTGGTGGCATATCCATTATTCATTACTGAACTTTCTATCTTGGTATAAAAAACAAAGATCCAACGTTTTATGCTCTCTCCAAAGTTGAAGAGTGCAAGTGTCTTTTGGATTGCTAGCCATTCTACAGTATCGAAGGCTTTTTTGAAATCTAGAAGCAGGAGTATACCGGGAATTTCTTGCAGCTCGGTTTGTTCTAATAAGTCAACAATAAGTCTCGCATTTTGTCCAATGTACCTTCCTTTTACAAAGCCAGTTTGATCTGGCGATATCAATTTCCCGAGAACTTTCTGAATTCTTGCCGCAATCGCCTTAGAGGCTATTTTATAGTCAACATTTAACAGTGAGATTGGTCGCCAATTTGCTAGTTTCAAGAGACAAGAGTCCTCTTTTGGTATTAACGTAATTATACCCCTACGTTGGGAGACCGACATTTCTTCTGCGTCATATGCTGAGTTGAGGCTATTGAGAAGATCTACGCTAATCTCAGAAGTACCTTTTATGATGAAATAGATAAAAGAAATAGACACTTCAAAAACTTAGATAATACATGTAAAAGTATTATTTTATTTTATTTTATTTATAATTAACCCAGATATGGTAATGTACAATGAACTTCTTTTTGTACTTTTTTATTATCTGGTAATACCATGTATAGAAATGGGTATACCTGAATAAATTGTTGTTGTTGTTGTCACTTAAAAGTAATTTGCGGAAGCCATCGAGAGATTGGAAGGTGACAACATCATTAACATCGAAATGCGACGTGTCAAGTCCCATAGACTCTGCAGTTGTGAATAAGAGTAGTAGCTGCCCTTCTAACTTGAAAGGATCCAAATCTTCACCATACGTGTTGACCATTTTAGTAAACTCGTCATCACATGCTTCACCAGCAAACGCCTTCAAAAGGAGCTCCTGGACGTTCTCGTAGATCTTGAAATCCGCTTGATCAAAGCGTGAAGAGATGCATTCAGTTGTATTATTTATCGCAGCAAAATAGATTTGTTTGTAATTATCTTTAGGGGTTTGGGGAAAGTAATGTGTATTCTGCTCTCCAATCTCCTGCCTCACTGGATCCTTGTGCTTCCTGGGTAGCTTTGGGTCTTCAATGTCCTGAACGTCAGTGGTTTTGCGCTGCAAAATTCGAGCCCAAAACAGATCAAATGAAGTATCACTTCTATCTTTCGATAAAGTTTTCATCACATCCTGGGCAAGTCTGTTCCCTTGAGCTGCTGAAGTGGATGAATCCTGCAAAGCGCGACTCACATTCTCAGTTTGTTTCAAAAGTCGCTCCGATTTCAGACGTTGATGCGATTGGTGAATTTCGATTCGTTTTGTTTGTTTCCGGTTTTCCTAGAACATTGGTTGCAGTAAATAGTTGTTTGGAATTCGAATACATAATAATAATAATAATAATAATAATAATAATAATAAACTTTATTTGTCGAGGGTAACACTTGACAGTACAAAATACTGATAAACTCGTGGCCCTCAATATGAATACATGAAAACTATATCTAACAACAAGGAGTTTTAATTTAAATTTCCAGAATTTCTTTGGGGGGGGGGGGGGGGGGGGGGGGGGGGGGGGGGGGCAGGCCCCTCTCCCTGCTACGGGCCTGAAAATACAGATTTTGTTGTAAAAAAATACTTAGCACTTCCGGCGTTTGTTTTAAACGTTTCGGCCGTTCACAGAAACAAATCTGACTGATTATGGTGAAATGATCAAGAATTGTTTACGAAAGATGTCCACGAATACAAAGAAAGAGTTTAAATACGTGGCCGTCGACGAGGAGCTCGTTTCGCAAAATACAGATCTCGTTTCGTTTCGTTTCGCAAAATACAGCAAATTAATTAAAAGTTGAGAGTCATACATCATCTAACTGGTAGCCCATATAGGGAAATCTTTGTTTACTTTTTTTGCTTCATTAGCATATACGTTTTCTTCTCTTACCTATTATATATTAGCTACAAAAATGTCAACACAGGGCATAGCACAACCAGCTATCTCCGGAAATATGAGCCCAATATACTAGATACACTTCGTGCAATATCCTGTTTTTAAAAACTCGAACTTTACAAAGAATGTATGGCTCATTAAGCGCTTTTGCCACCCAACAATTTTGCAGTTTTTAACAGCAGATATTTCCTTAAATATTAGATGAAAAAAAGCCGAAAATGCATAGATTACTGCAAGCTCTTTCAACTTTTGCAGTAGGCTCGATTACCAGCCGCTTTTCGGGATAACGAGCCCGCGCTCATCCCCCCGAAGTTCTTCTCGGGGAGGGACCCGAGAGATCGGTGGAAATCGAGCCTACTTTTGCAGTCAATTCGTATTTAGCACGGTGCCTTCTCTACGTAATTCATATGCCAATGAAGCAAAATGTAAACAATGACGTCAGCAAAGATCGCCCTATACCCAGTAACTTATCTCCAGTTTGATTATGTAGCATGTAAACTTAAAACTATTGATGTTTTATGTTTCATAGTAAGCCTTGTTTTCAAAGATGGGACTATAGACCATTCCAAAATAGTCTATTGAGTATGCAGTGCCCGAATACTATTCTGCACTCAGTTACAGGACCCTGTGCACGGCTGTTATTAAGCTTTGAAGTTGCCGGCTACACAAGGAAAATAGGCGGTCATAAACTGAATATAGTCTGCCATGGTTGATGTCTTTTGAGTCATTGTCCACCTTTGAGTAGCTGGTTATCTTCACTGCAGTTGTTACTAATAAATTGGTGTAGTGACACAGCAATGGCCGTATGTGTTTAACACGAAGAGGACTAGAGTAAGTAAGTGACAACTATGAGATCATCTCTACCTTACTCTATAGATTGTAAGGCGTCGTAGTGGTCATTTTTAAGTATTCAGAAAAAGTTGAGCACATTTAGTGAAACTGAACTGTTGTTGAAGTTCAAATACGTTTTTTGGGGGTAAAAAATTAGTGTTGTGGTGAGATTCTTATTTGCATTTTTACTTCAAGTTACAATTAGTGTAGCGGTTTTTTTTTGTTTTACTTTAAAATATAAGGAGTCTTTCCACAACAGCAAGTGCAGAATACCAATAAGCGTTTGTAAATCGAGAGTATTCTTTTTACCTCCATAACCGTCCACCATCACATGCGAGAAAGACGTAATAAACATGACAACAATCAGCTTTGCCTTCATGATTTTTGTAGTCAGATTAGCACGTCAGTAAACTGTATGTGAAATGGACAAATCCCCATGGACAATGTATTCTGAAAATAATCAATATATAGAAATTACTTTATTCAAATCGACTTTCCGACCAGAAAGGTCAAAAGGCTGAAAAGCTAGTTTAAACGAAAGCTGTTGTTCATAAGATATTTTCAATTTTTTTAGTATTTCAATAAAGATGCAATCCCTGTCATATCTTATACTTCATCCAGCCATAGTTAATTTTGGATAAATTTAAGAGAATGAGGTAGTAAGTAAGCTTAAATCTTTTTGGTAACTTTCAGAGAAAGCTCAAGCTCATGTAAGCTTAATTTTGAAATTTTCCTATTCCGCTCGAGTCTCAAAATAATTCTATAAGCTTAGTAATTAAGCAGGGCTCAAAATGTTGGTGTAGTAAGTATTAAAATAAAACCAAAATGAAATATCCCAACAGATCGTAACCAAATTTGCAGTAGCATTCGATTTCCATGTTTACCTCACTCGCACTGTTAATACAGCCAGATTCCTACAATGCAAATGACCTTACGCTTTAGAACCTGTGTTATCGAGCCGGACATTCAAACGACATTAACGATGACAGAAAAATAAAGCGACGTAGACAAAAACAAAAGGTTTTCCTACCTAGAGAGCGATAAAAACCGTCTCTGAACACGTCGATCTTCTTTCAAATTTCATTCATCGAGCTCCGTTCGCTGTGTTCCCACATCGCAGTCTTCCTCAATGTTTTCCCGCCGTTTCTGCGAAAGCGTGCAGCCGCAGAGAATTGGCGGGAAAACTCCGCAAGCAAACAAGGAGCGCGGTTGGCCCCGCCGCTATAAATCTATAAAGGTATCGTACGAAAGATTTTTGACTGAATAAAACCACTGTGTTTTATTAAGAAACGTTTTCGGCATCTTTTAATAAACTGATGAACAGCACTAATTTTTCCCCAGTTCATTGTGTTATGGTTTTGGAAGAATCCGAAATCGGATTTGTGATCCCAAATCATATTAAGGTTACAGTGTACCTTCAGATCGAAAATTTATCGAATTTTTTTTTTTTTGGCGTCAAAATAAAGTTTACAGAATGAACTTTCATTCAAAAAAAAATTATCGAAAATAGTGAAAATTGACGGAGAAATGACAGTATAACTTTTGTGGGCGGAGTTTGTTTATGAAGCGATATGTTTTTTTAAGCGCTGTTTTCTCAAAGTTCATTTTTCGCTTGTTGGGGACACTTTGAAGAGCTACAACTCAAAGGAAATTTGTTCGATTTTCCTCAAATTTGGACAGAAGCTAGGCTAACATATAATCAACAAAAACGTGTCGGCGAATTTCTTATTTCAGAAAACTTTTTCGTCAAGAGCCATTTCCGTGCGATCATTCCAATTTTTTTTCTCACTTTTTCGAAAATATTCTGTAACTTTTCACTGCAATTGAATATGGGAAATCGCCGATACGTTTTTTTAGCGCTTCGTGTCCGGAAACCCGAGAACTTTTAAAATTAGCAAAATACAATAATCGCTTTGAGTTATAGCGTTTTAAAGCTGATTCGGACGTTCGAATTTAGACGTCGTAAAAAATTCGACAATTCACTTTATTACCAAATGGTTTCCATATTTAGATAGCCAGCTCTATAAGCTTTAATTTGATATCTGGGTTTAGGTATGTTAAGTG
Source organism: Cladopsammia gracilis (assembly GCA_022457155.1). Taxonomy (NCBI): domain Eukaryota; kingdom Metazoa; phylum Cnidaria; class Anthozoa; order Scleractinia; family Dendrophylliidae; genus Cladopsammia; species Cladopsammia gracilis. Next base: position 422,930 of record JAJGOT010000031.1, on the reverse strand, counting down.
TAATCTTAAGACACTAGAGCTGTTATAATGGAGACACCCCCGAAGGTACACTGTAACCTTAATTCAGTTCAAGACCGCAAACAACGAAACAGAAATCTACAAAAAAACGGGTTATTCACTTTGACCAACCAATAGTATACAAATAAAGTTGTCCTCATGATTGAGGCAAGTTTTTGTTTTTGCTCTCTTCTTCTAGAAAAAGTTTTAAATGTACAGAAGTAATTGTTGGACCACAGGTGAACCAAGCACAATATGCGAGTAGGGAAACTGGGTACTAGAATTGAGCTTTGTTTAGCTTTGTTTTGCTTTGCAAAAATTTCTGCACAAAATTTCTGCACGAAATTTATAACTTTTCTCTTAAAAAGTACAAATGAAGTTTGAAATAAAGTGTTAACATGTAACCTGGTGTATTTGTTTGTTCATTGGGTCCCTCCATGGCCTGTATTTGAGTATTTGCTTCCATGCGCTACATCATGTATAAATATAAGTCTTATATTTATACATGATGTAGCGCATGGAAGCAAATACTCAAATACAGGCCATGGAGGGACCCAATGAACAAACAAATACACCAGGTTACATGTTAACACTTTATTTCAAACTTCATTTGTACTTTTTAAGAGAAAAGTTATAAATTTCGTGCAGAAATTTTCGCAAATCTTGCAAAGCAAAACAAAGCTAAACAAAGCTCAATTCTAGTACCCAGTTTCCCTACTCGCATATTGTGCTTGGTTCACCTGTGGTTGGACCGGACGGAGTGAACGATAGACCAATTAAACCGGATGTACTTCTTTCGGATGCTTTTCCGAGTTTAGTTTTAGTTTTTTTTACATGTGACTTCAGAAAAAATCAAAGGCTCCTACGAGTCAACTCGTGAATACGAAATAACCTTCGGACCCTCCTCCCCCCCCCCCCCCCATCACCTCTTCAATAGTCAGCGGAATTACCAAGAAACGTTTACATCCGAGATGGAAGGAGTAAAATTTTACATATTAGACCTTTACCGCATTCCTTTGAACAAAGGCACCAACTCGAGGCTGGGGTGGACAAAATACAGTGATTTGCATGAAATTGTCCACCCAAGCCTCGACCTCGTTTCATTGTGAGTGCTCACTGGAGTGGAATGTGGGAAGGGTCTATTCAGGATATAAAAAAACTACACAGGGCAGTAGCTAGGGGGGTCCTCTCTACATCGATTACTGGCAAGCATGGCTTTTTAATAGTGTAATATTTTGTAAACACATTCGTGCATTTAGGTAAAATTGATTTCCCTTATTCTCTATATTGTAGGCAACTAATGTTTTTCGTAGTCGCATCGTGTCAGTTCTCAACTTCTTTGCATTAGAACAAATTCTGATAGGCGAAAAACGTGCCATGATAGGAGAAACTGAAAATAAATCGTATATTTTTATAGGAAACTATTTAGATCAAATAAAGAAGTAGACTTCGGCAAAAAAAGTTTTTTTTAATTGATTCACAATTCTTTTGAAATTAAAGTGTACTAAATTTTTCAAAGTTATCAGAGTATCTATGAACACTAGCTTCACAAGAAAATAAACACGCGGCCAAATAAAATTACCAAACTCAAGCACTTTCCGAAAATTATTTCTTGCGGCCGCATTTTGACTCCAAATAACCCTTAAAAGACCCCTAAAAGACGGAAGTCACGAATATCAACCGAAAGTCGACTGTATCCTTTTTGCGTCTTCTGTCTTCATTGCGTCAAGGCCAGACGTTTCGGAACTTCCTTTTTATTTGTAAGAAGCAGAAGCATGCCATCAAAAGAACAGCAGACGGTTGCTGATCGTGACGTTCAGGACGTCAAAGTTTTAGTTGTTTAATGTGCCTATTAACAGCACTACAATGGCTGAACATTGTCAGTTGCTTAAACACAATCCAAAATTGATTGTATGTGGTTTATGTTAATCAATGGAACAAACGCTGTTAACCAAATCCCAGGAAAGATAAATAGCAACATGAGACTATGATCAATAGATTATGGTAGTCTCTTGATAAAAAGCATGGGAAGTGGAAACGAAAATTGAGTAAATAAATGTTAAGAATTAACACCCTGGTCTCAAAACTGTAAGGACAAAAGGTATTATAACTAACCTCCTGAATATTTCTTATGAAAGATATCCGTCTAAGACAATCGTTGTTCTTCAAACCCTCTCACAAACTTTCAATTTTTTTCATGTGACGCAAATCCCAGGAAAGATAAATAGCAACATGAGACTACGATCAATAGATTATGGTAGTCTCTTGATAAAAAGCATGGGAAGTGGAAACAAAAATTGAGTAAATAAATGTTAAGAATTATATATACACCCTGGTCTCAGGGGTTTTCTTTCTTTTTTGTCCTCAAAACTGTAAGGACAAAAGGTATTATAACTAACCTCCTGAATATTTCTTATGAAAGATATCTAAGACAATCTTTGTTCTTCAAACCCTCTCACAGACTTTCAATTTTTGTCACCTGACGCAAGAGCGCAATAATCACTCCAACCGTCTTTCTCAGATGCTTCTCTAACCCGCTGCAAGTGAATATCAAGCCACAGACGAAGCATGTCGCTATAATCACCAAAGTCGTCACAGTAAATTTCATTCAAGCTGCGTCTGATATGTCTTGCCCTCCTCTCTAAATCATCTACCAGCTTTAACGCGGACTCGGTCTTGTCAGGAGCTTCCAGTTCCCGCGTTTCTTGTTCTGCGTGTTTCTCTTTCCTGGGCTGTTCGGGCGTTTCGGGCTGGGCTCCAACACAGCCCATAATCTCTTTCATCTTTTTTATCATGAATAGTCCAAGGTTAAATTTTTTCTTGGAAAGATTTTTAATAATATGATAATTATCATCAAGAACAGAAATGAAAATGTTGATGCAAATAACATTAAGGCCTAGCTCCAAGCCTAAAATGTAAACACGACCCAAGACACAGCAGTCCTGAAAATAGTTAGTTCCACTAATGACTCCCTCTGTTAGAAGAGTTTGTAAGACACTGAAAGGGGAAGAATAAGCATCAATATCCCTTCCAAACGCAAGATATCCGAAGTGAATAAATGTTGACATGAACACAAACAATCCGAGCGAGCAGTGAAGGAGTTCCCGAGCAGATCTCTTCATAACATAGATCAGATGGTTAACATGACTGTTGAACTTGAGCAAATACAACAGCTTGACGGTGTTGAAAAACATTAGCAAGGATACTAACACTGACTCTAAAATATCCAGGAAAACGCCTTTATCAAAGCTGATAAACTGAAAAATGTTCTCGTGGAGTTTCGCCGTGTTCGCAAAGAGTTCTGTTTCCTTTAACACATGAGTAACAACAAAGCCAACGACCGTTATAGTCTGCGCTAGTTCAACCAAGTTAAGGAACTGCGTGAAGTAAAGGCGAACACCTTGAATAATCTTCTTCGTTTCAGTGACAATAAAGTATATGATATAAAACACTAGCAGCAGTTGGCAGACGACAGTAATGGCGCTGTAGCCTCCACCAAGATCATACACATGCAAGGTACGAATTACCTGATTAGAAACCACATACCCACTTGGTGAAAACTCGATGGGGATGGTAAATACGCTGAAAAGACTAACGCCAGGGTTGAATACCGTAAACTCGACAAACACGACGCTAGTGAACCTGTCAACCCAGTTTAACAGGTTTAGCTCGGAAATAATCTTCGACGCAGTGTTTCTGTCGTAACCCAGTTCTGCCAGGTAACCTCCCTGACCATAAACACCGAAGTGATGAAGACGCCCCCAAAATGGCAGACTCTGCGTTTGCTTAGCTGAGGCGTAACGCCAGGCAGTGGGGCAGATTTGATCAAGATCGCTAAGTAACACGTTTTTTGTAGAGGATAGTAGGCGCCATCTTGGAAGATAGTACAGGGTTTTGTCCTCGTTACCGTATGAATAGGAGGCCACACAGGAGTCGAAGAGATTCCGTGCTTCATCTACGACTTCACATGAACCTTTATAACAACAGAATAAAAAAACATATATACCTTATTATTACCAAATTTCGCGCGCGCGTTTTGGAAAAAATTGCGAAAATTAATACTCGCGAATAAAAAAGAACGCGGAAATTAAAATCGCGAAATTTAATACCATATTGTACAGTATAAGAAAACAAAACAAAAATTATAAAGGTCGAGGAGATCTTCGGGCGCTTTGACTCAAGAACCCAACGTTGACGAAGTAGAAAGCGCGAAACTCTTGATATTTCTCTCGGTAAGCGTTCTATATGGCTATTTTGTGAACATTAGGGCTTGGAAGATTAAATAAATGGAAAATCGCGAAATTAAATACAGTTTTGTTTATTTTTTCCTGAAATCGCGAAAAATGATACTCGCGAAATACAGCTACCGAATTTTCGCGAAATTAACTACGCGCGAAAAATAGTAAGAATAAGGTATATTAAAACAAGTAGTAGTAGTAGTAGTAGTAGTAGTAGCAGCAGCAGCAGCAATAGTAGCAGCAGCAGTAGCAGCAGTAGCAGTAGTAGCAGCAGCAGCAGCAGCAGCAGCAGCAGCAGCAGCAGCAGCAGCAGCAGCAGCAGCAGCAGCAGTAGCAGTAGCAGTAGCAGTAGCAGTAGCAGTAGTAGTAGTAGTAGTAGTAGTAGTAGTAGTAGTAGTAAAACAACAAACCTGCAAACTATACTTACAAGCGCCTTATAACATAAAACTACCGTATCCATTATATAACTGTCGATTGAACGTCGGCCTACAAGGCACAGATCGAAATTAACTTTCCCTGACTATTTGAACTGCGATACGGCAAGGTCATGGGTTCGAATCCCGTTCAAGCCTGAATTTTTTCAGGTTGCTTTTTCAACTGCTTAAGTTGAGAGCATACTGCGATGATCACAAATTTCACTCAAAAGTGTCATTGTTAGTTCAGGTCACGTTTCCCGTCTCCCGCCCAACCTCCTCGCAGGCTCGCTTTCGCGCGTTATACAAGTGCGAACCTGGCGTGCTTTTTTCGAAAGTCCCGGAAACTTTTCGGGACCGAAAGGCTATGTCATGTGCAAAATGTTAACCAACAAACATTCGGTTTTAGTTGACTTTAAAAGCTTACGTTTACTACAAGAGCTGGGCTTGTTTGCCGGCTAAAAATTTCAGACATTCGTTGGAAACTGAATTTAAAAAAATAGTTTTCGGGACTTTCGAGAAACACACGCCTGCTCACAGGATATCTTTTATTCAACGTAACGCGTCTCAACCTAAGCAGATTTGCCTCCCATCAGCATGATTCCGATTAAATAAACCGGCCGCAATACCTTGTTTCACCCTTAGCTGCCTTAGGCGCGGCATCCCAACAAGAACGGAGTCTCCATCACCAATGTAAAGACTTGAACTGCTTTGTTTTCCATCCTCAAAAAGACCCGGTACCAGGACATCTCGCGCCCAGACCCAGGTGCGGGCGTGTGAAGAAATCTAGAATAAATAGATACATATTGAAAACAAGCGTGAGTTTGCCACATAAAATGCAAGTACTGTAAGTAATTGTTTATACAACAATTACTTACGTAACTGTAAGTCATAAATCCTTACATCCTCACACTAACAATCACACTAACAATACATTACATTTAACCGCCAATTACTCAGCTGCTAATATGATAACAATAAAACTAAAGGGAAAAATACGATAAAGCTTTCCTTCTGACAATGAACCTTTCGCCCGCTCGAGTTTCATTTTCTTATGATGGATCAAACGAAAATTGCATACAACTTAGAACAGGAAACTAGTATGATAGGAAGTTCATTGAAGTGAACTGCAGAGAACTCATACAGTTGGCTTCACTTTGTTATTTGGTTAGGGTAGTCAAAATAAAAGCTCCCCTCTGTATTATTCTTACCTTATTTAGACTTCCAAAGACTTTACCCACGGACGAGGTCATCAAGAAGCCATGCTCATTACGTCCGCCATAACAGACAATTATAAGAATCCAAAGGTAGATAAGATACGACACTATTTTTCTTAGCGCCGTAAACATGTGAAGCTCTCTCAATCGGTTGTTTCTCGCACGGCGTAGCTGTTTCTTGCTCGGCGGTTTAGGCATTTCAGTATCTTCCTCTCCTTCATCCTGCTCACTTAATTGGATATCCTCAACATCAACAACAGCTTCAGCATCATGGTAAAGTACCTGAGTGGAGCTCTGATCACGTGTCTTGAAAATGTGTGACAGAATAAAGGCGACAACAATAATCCTCAGTGGCTGGGATACAAAGATGTCCATGCAAACTGACATTCCGATAGAAAGCAACCACTGCTCGCTTGTGTCTTTACCCCACTGCAAACTGTAGAAGATGACAAAGGATGCCGAACCAAAAGCTGTTAAAAAGCACAATAACCATGCGAGATATATGAAGTAATGTGGCAGAGAAAATTCGCATTTCTTCTTTGCAAGTTTTTTTGAAGACTGTTTATTCTCTTTGGCCGATCTTGTGTGAGTAAAGATCTCCACGATCAATAGATTAACAGGCATGACTACAGAAAGGCTCTGTACTGAAATGACGAACTCTCGGAGATTAAGCACGAAACGACCCAACTGAAGCGTGCCCTGTGAGTTGTCCACACCTGTATCAAACTGGTAAAACATAGCACTCGCCAACATGGTAGTCAACAGAAGCGACAGACAGCAAGACAATCGTTCAACGCGAGTGAACCGATGCTTTGGTGACCTCGTTGCAACAGAAAACCACAAATGCTTATCACTGAATTCTTCAGCTATCTTATTTTGGACGTAAACCGTAAAATCCATTCTTTTCCCGGTTGCTGGAGCAGATGAAAGGGTGCGATCGACAAGTCCGTCACCACTGTCCACAGCCAGCCACGTGTAACACATGAAGGTCAATTGCTTTTGAGCTGACACATCTGAGACCTTAGGAAATAGAAATCAAAGAATAACAATATTATGAATAACATATTACCTGTACCAGGCAGCTCTTTACAACCTCTAATTTCATTGGACCTGGGTATCACGCAGCTCTATTGTTTTCAGGGATAGGGTCCATTGTTGTGTTGTTCGTTCTATCGTTTTCTTAGCAAATCAGAGAAGACCTTGTAAGGGCTGCGTACTGCCCCAGCGGCTACGGTGGCCCCCAGCTCTTCATACCAAAATAGAATAGAATAAAGGGAAACAGGTAGTTACCTGTGTACGTCGCAATGCAGGGTTCCTTTGTGTGTCTATACAGCTTGGTTTAGGTAAACAGAGCAGATTTGAAACGAGTAACAAAAAGTGTCTAGGAGAGTGGAAGCCAGGTTGTACGTAAAACAACTCCCTTTCTAACTTGTGAATACCCGAAGCATACAATAAACTGCAGGGCTGATCTGACAACGTAAAAAAATAGACTTTGCGATACACCATCACGACAGAAACCGATAAAGTAGGATCGCAACCGTGGACAGACGTTTCGTTGTTATTGCAACTCATTAGCACGGTGTAGCGAACTAAATGAGAGGCCCTGTTAGGGTTTTAGGATTATGGATTATTATAAGGGGATTTTAGAGAAGGGATACGGATCATTGGCCACTAAATTTAAGGATTACGGATTATTTGCGTCCTCATTTTAAAATTACGGATTATTATCGGTCATTATCACAGAGATTGCTTTTTACATAAAAAAGGATAAAAGGTCACAAAGAGAGGTAAAAGTCATACAGAGAACGACAAATATTTATCTTCAGTGGCCCCTCCGGTGCTCTTGTCAAAATTCCAAGCCCGCGATGCCTCGCGGTAGTAGATTATTAAAGGTTAACAAAAGACTCACTTTAACTAATGGCATCTTTCCGTCAAATCAAATGAAGAATGATCCTCGCAGTTGTGGACGCAATTTAAGCAATTGAGTAAAAGAAGCATGGAAAAAAAATAAAAATTCAGGACTTCAACGTGGTTCGAACCCGTGACCTCGCGATACCGGTACGATGAACATATATGAACATATGAACATATGAACCTACAATTGACCTGCTCCCAACGTCAGTGGCTTCATAGCTTAGTTGGTAGAGCATCGCACCGGTATCGCGAGGTCACGGGTTCGAACCCCGTTGAAGTGCTGAATTTTTTTTCAGGCTTCTTTTCGCAATTGCTTAAATTGCGTCCACAACTGCGAGGATCATTCTTCATTTGATTTCATTTCCGCGGTTCATATATGATTTATTTCATATATATTATTTCACATTCACTCCTTTTACGGGAACATATGAACCTACAATTGACCTGCTCCCAACGTCTGTGGCTTCATAGCGGAGCACTTGCCAGGCCGAAAGCCTGGCTGCGCAACCCCATACCCATAGAACTTATGCCCCTCATATTTTTCATGGTCATGCGGAATGTTTCGCGGGCGCGCGTGTGCCCGCCCTCCGCCGTCGCTTCGTCGCGCAGGACTAGCTCGCGGGCGCGTATAAAGTCGCAAAACATGCGCGTACGACGTCATGTTGAAACCAAAGCGAGGCTTTGTTTTTCGCGCGGTAACACGGCCGAATGTTACGTCAGCTAGAAATTTGTTGTGAATTTACTAAGCGGAGAAAACCGTTAAAATTAAAGGCGTTATTTCCCTGAATATTTCGCGGTTTGCTACTCAAGACAAGGATACTAATTAAGGGATACTCAGAAGCCGCTTTAGTGGAAAAAGACGAGCTTTCAGGGATAAAATCTTGCTTCGAGAAACTTCATGTATTACAATTTTATCAATGCGGGAGATGTTTGTTTTCTACGGATTTCAGAACCAGAAGCGGAGATTTGAATTTCCAAGCAAGCGAGGGACTTAAAGGTAAAACAGATTACAGTTGTCGATGAGAATTTATGTTGATATCAATCTGTGAGTGACTTTTTATGGGTGTTATTGTTAGTTTTGGAGAATTTATTTTAAAACGTGCTTAAATTTAGTTGTATCGATCTTTTGAATTTCATCGAAGAAAGCTTGAACTCGATGAGCTATAATTAAATGGTACGCGTTTTTCTTTTAAACGTAAACTAATGGAGATTTGAATAAATTTTTTCGAAAGAAGATTGTGTTGTCCATTTTTATGTGTTTGTTCATTCATTAGATTGTTTGAAAAGCGATTTTATGTAAACAAAACAGGACTTTGATTTTATAGTACAGTTCTATCTTCACTCGCATCGCGTTATGCAAATATGTTTGTGTATTTTTCGCTTCCAACCTTTCACCTTAGTTAAGTTTCACCTTAGTTAAGCTTGTTCAAAGTGCGACGCTGTTAGGCTTGGGCTATCTATATATGTTCAACTAAAGTTTCAAATGTTATTATTTACTAGTTTTCTTGTTATTCTCAGTTGACTTGCTCGCGGGCCCTAAAACCGGCGTAGTGGTCCCTAAAACCGGCGTATATTTAAGACACAACAATGAATTTGCCAAAAAACATGCGAAGTTAGCTAATAGTTTTACCTATTCTTTCATTTCTGACAAATTATACAAGTAGTTACAAGTCGGTTGCAATAGTGACCATGTTACGAGACCCAGACATGTGTTGCACAACTTCAACGCTATGTAAGTAGTAACGCATGCAAATTCAGTGTTATTAGCGGTAACGAAGTTCGACCAAGTTCCCGCTCGCCACTTTTCCCAATTTTTTCCCTGCTTTTTAAAAAATATCTGAATTAATTTTACTATGTTTATCTTGAATTAAACGTAGTTTGGGTCAATAGTTTTATTTTTATGTAATGTTATTCAAGTTTATAGAGCTTTTTTTATGCAACTCAACTGAACGAAACGTTGCTTTGAAGCGTTCGGTACGCCGGTTTTAGGAACACCATGTGAAAATTGCTGAATATTTTTAGACGTCACTTTACCGGGAAATACAAACAAAGAAGCAAATTTATTAACACTGGCAGAAAGAGTATTCTTCCGACATTCTTTCTACCCAAACTTAGCTTCTGCTTTTGCATATTATCCGCTCACTAAGGCCCAGTTCAAACGTCGAACTTCACATGTGCCTAACCAAATGCAAATGAGCAAAATCTATTGTTCTTGCTAATTTGCATTAGGTTCGGCACATGCGAAGTTCGATGTTTGAACTGGGCCTAATTCTATAAGTAAAACCATATAATTTAAGGAGCCGTAAACTGCGAATTTTCAAGAAGACGAATTTACATACCTGTCAACAGAACTGAATTTCGAGCCTTCGAGAATTGTCGAAGAGCCACAAACTAGTCTTTTGAAAGAGGAATAATCAATAAAACATCGGACATTTTCGTTTTTCGTTGTACAAAGGAAAATTTTATCATTTTCGGAAATACGCCGGTTTAAGGCACACATACTATATATGTTAGTTGACAGTTGAACATTTGTCATGCAAATGTCAGTCATGGCCAACTTAATGGTCCTATAGGCGAATCTTTGCTCACGTCATTGTTTACATTTTGCTTCATTAGCATACGAATCTGCATAGAGAAGGCATCATGCTAAATACGAATTGACTTCAAAAGTTGAAACAGCTTGTTAAACTAACTAATGTCACTGTCGCGTCACTGAAGTGTTCTATGTAGTATCAGCCTTGTTTAATTTATTTGTAGACAATGAGCCTGCGATATGTAATGGTCACCTGCCTTAACCATGAGGACAGCATTGGAGGGACGGGAAGGTGGGGAGTTGGACGCAGGGGGTGGGGGTGGATCAAACCTCCTCGGAGAGGGGGAGGATTGGTGAACATTGAGCCCGCTATATATATTGGTCGCCTTACACATGGGGACGGCGTTTGAGGGAGGGGAGGGTTGGGAGTTTGTCGCCGGGGAGAGCCTTTGATTAGGTATAGGGCGCACAATATTTTTGGAAACTGTATTTATAAACAGTGAAAGAAGAAATAATAATTTGTAAGAATTTCGCTATCACAGCAAATTTGCTCCAACAAAATACATGGTTACCAAGTTTCACACTGACCTTGATATGGTTGAGAAACCACGAAGGACTGGAACCAGAGTTGTCATGCCACACGCGCACGTTCCGTATGGGACCAATGTTGATAGGGATGGAGAGAGTGAACGAGATTATGCTCCCTCGTGCAAATGGGATGTACGAATCATCTTTCAACTGGTATGGGCGACTAGCACCCTGTTCACCCTGCAGCGTTATGAACACTTTAGCAGAGGTACCTGAGTTGCGCCAAATACCAGTGGATACTTCAATCTCGTAGAAGTGAGCCCAAGGTGAGCGAACTCCCAAGAGTGGCCTTTCACCAAGCTAGAACGAAAAAAAAAGAAGAATGGAAATAAAAGCAAAACTAAGAAGATAAGAGTGATTTATCCTGGGTGCCAGAGGGTTGTTTTCGCGCTCTCTTCTCATTCATTACACGCCTCTAATGTCTCAGCTTACATTTTCGCCGCTCGTTGCCGGCCGACGGCTGGCTCCGACTTCCACAAAGCGTGCCGCGAGAGAACCCTTGGGTAAGAGTGATAAGAAAAAGAAAGCCAACTTACTTTACAAAAATACAATGGTTCGGCTGAAGTAAAGTGCCACTACGACGAAACTTTTTGTATTTCTTTTCAGTTTTTTTAACGCAAATGTATCTTATTGGTTTAGACAAATGAAAATTGCTATAAATTAGATTGCTATTTTCTTACACAACCCAGAAATAGCTGGCCGAAAACCCACGAAAATCACGTAAAATCCGTCCGCCATTACTCCATTCATAAATCCGAGCCCACGTTCTACTGCTTTGCGATCTGGTACACGTGACTTGATTTGTGACGTCAATGACTCAACGCGGTTCCCTCCGCGTCACAGACAACAAAGCGAAAAGGCACGTGTTGAGTCGTTGACGTCACAAAATCTTTAGGCCAACTCGATCCAACTCTCAGGGTTCGGTCCGGGTCATTTTTGAATTGAGCAATGGCGGCAAGCCGAATTCGAAATGAAAGTTAAAATAATGAAACTTCGCAAGGCAAGTAACGAGTACTTATATTTTCAAAATATGAAGAGAGCAGAAAATGCATATTTTTGATCATAGTGGCGATTTAAGGTTTCCCTTGGACCGTCAAAGCAAATGTCCGTTACATCCAAAATGAACTGTCACAGCAAAACACAATGACATGGTTTATAATAACTCGAAAGAGCTACCTCCTCCAACGGCTCTTGTTTTGTGAAAGGGACAGAGCGGGTTCTCTCGCCTTCTCTCTCCCGTACTCTTCTCTTATATTTCCACTCCCATCGTAGTTTTCCTTCGCGCCCTACCCACTATCTGAACGCCTGGAACAGGCTTTATTTACCTGTTGGTGATCAAGCTTATCGTACTTCCGAGCAAACACAAGCAGCAGTAGATACAGTCCAAACACACAGCTTACAGCCATTATAACAGCTACATTCCCGGTCTCATGAAGGCGAGTAATTTCGGTGAATACTTTGTCGAAATCAATGAGATTCGGTGCCACAAACAACTGACCTCCAAAGGCACTCAGGTGACTACAAGAGCAGTGAATGGCGTCTTGGGTTGTTGTTTCGTCTACCTGTAGAGGCAAAACATAAGGGCAGAAGTTTGGGGATAAAGTGCAGGATTGCAATGATGAAAGTGGAACAAGGTTGATTAATGGCGGCCATAAATTTTCGGAAATAATGTGAAAATAAAATGACTTGTGATGTGATAATGGATTGAAATTTGGCAAGATGAGTAAGAAAGTCTAATTGTACACGAAGATGTCAAAAAGTAAAAATCAAAAATTTGATTATAGAGGCACTTTAACTTCAAAGAGTTGGATCCACCATGAATTTCATTTTAACATATGGCATGGTTATTGTGTTTTAAACCTTGCTTCTCAGAGTCAAATCTTTCTTTGTCCAATCTCGGCATGTGTAATTTTAAAAAAAGTTAAAAAAAGGCTGAGGACGGACAACTTCTTGGAAATTTAAAAAGTAACAATTAATAAAAAACGCCTCGGTCTTGTGACCTTCATCAGTTGTACAGCTACCATCGAATTCAAAGTAAGATTCAGAAACCACAAATCATCCATGATGACAAACAAAAACTTGTGAAGTTGCAATACACTTTAAGTAATGCTACACATAAGAACTAGTAAACTTCATTGTTCTGCGGCATTGGTTCTTTCCCACATAGAATATCTTTGATAGAGGAGGGGCTGATAGTTCATAATTATATTTCATTATAAAAATAAAGAAAATCCATTTGCGTCAAATAAATTTTAGGAAATGATCGTGCAGCTTAACCAATCAAAATAGCAGAAGACAATAGCTACTAATTTTGCTTCTTTGATGAAGTTCCTAAAATACAATATATTTTAAAAATTGCATGTAGTGCGATTGGGTCTCAAAATACTTGAAAACTTAAAACAATTGGACAAAATGTACCTTAAACCTTAATTTTTTTAGCGGTTTTTTAGTCCAGGCCAATAAGATCACTAGTTGTAACAATGAAAAAAGTTGACATTCCATCCTGCTTATGCGGATCATAACCTCAACAAAAGACAAGAATTCCACTCCAAAAACAGAATTCACTTCAATTAAACGTCCGTTTCAGATTCCTTACCTTGCATCCTTTAGTCGTCCACTTAGATAATTCCGTGCTCCAGTACAGACACGCCGCTTGTATGACCTGCATGGTGTAGTTTTCGTCGCCTTGTAGGTACTGAGGTATGTTGAAACTAGCGCCTGTGGTGGGAGGTTCCTTGTGCTGTACGCACGATCGCTTGGACCTCCCTTGCCCTACACACCGCCTCACTCTGGAGATGCTATTACCTTTGGACTTGATTTGTATCCCAATATAGAAGTATCCCGTCTGGTTGACATGCGCACTGTCTACATATACCACGTAAGGATCACGTGAACAGTTGACGTAACTAGCTGACATGCTATCGTAAACACAGGATGAAAAGTCGGGTATAATTTTGTTGAAGTCACTGTTGACAATCGACGGTCGTACACTGTATTTACCAAATACCAAGAACTCTGTGGCGCTGTTTTCTGGTCGTATCTTAAGTAACAGAGTCATTCCTGCTGTTGTAACATTTATTTTATGATAAACGGTTTTGTCGGCGCCAAGGAAATGAGGTCGAGAATTGTTTTTCAAGTCTTGAGTGTTAGGAAGCTTTATCAATATCGGGGATTCAAGCTCTGTTATATTCAAAACATTCCCAGAACTATTCTTCATTTGAAGACTTGAAACGGCAGTAGTGACTCGCGCCGCTGAGTAGTCCCATGAGAAAGGTATGTAGTCTGTTGTTATCATCTGTCAGTTGCATAAAAAGAGAAAACGTATGTACCATGTAGTTAGTCCAACTCCTAGTGTCCTATATTGCTTTTATATAATAACTACATATTACATGTGGTTTACCGGTATAGAACGCAATCAGAACGCATACATTTATTGTATAAAACTGAACAGATGCACAGCAAAATGGAATCTATTTGTTAAATTCAGTAGAAGAGCACCACAGACGTTGTTACATAAATTACATGTCAGTAGTTTTCACGTTACCTGGCTATCCACAAATTGTGTGTCATTCCCAAACAGATCAGTAGCCGAAGGAAGAGTGAAGCTACTTCCTTTGCTTGACAGAATAGATCCAGCAAGTAAGCCGGGCTCCTCACGAGCCACAAGCAAGGATACGGACTTGGCCGATAGTTCTCTCGGTTGATCTCCGACGAGCGTTCGGGTCAGGATCATACTTCCGATATCATCCAGGGAATTTAAGATACGGTTTGCACGTGCTTTGGACTGAAATATAACACATATTTCATGAAAAATACTGTTTTAAAACTGAAAATGCAAAAATGGAACAAATAGGTGTTTGAACAACAAGGTTGTAATGTTGGATAAATAAGTCAAATAACAAGTGATCAGCTACAAACGATGAACTTTTTACTTCTATGTGAAGACGCGACATTTGCACAGGCTGTCAAAACCCAGGCAGCAACAGTCAGTTTAACAGTTTGTTTTAAAAGGGCTATGTCATGGGATTTTTATGCTGTTTACAGTCAAGACTGTGCTTAAAAATGCGTTTTTCCTATAAATGAAATGTTCCTACAGCACTAAGAGGAAGATGTTAAATACACTTCCAAGAAACAACAGAACTTGAAAGGCCGATTTGTTCAAGATGGAATCCATTTCTATGCTGGCCATTTCAGTACAACACACCTGTTTTTACTCTTACAGCATTAGTAGAGTAATATTAAACAAAACTGAACCCTTACGTTTGGGTTTCCACTGATATAAATATTATGTCTTCTGGCTTCTTTAATTAACACTAAAATGGCGACATCGCACTTTAAGAACAACCTTATCCATGTACATATTGTACATATTATATATAGTTTTATTTTAAATTCTTAAATATTTTTAGGTAGTATTTAGTGTCCCCAGTTAGTGGTTGTATAACTGCTATTTTAGATTTGACACATGAATAAAGGTTGTTGTTGTTGTTGTTGTTGTTGTCATTATACACTAGACAGACTACTGACTCCGGTTGTTCAAAAGGTGGATAGCGCTATGCACCGGATAAATCACTATCCAGTGGATAACACAATTGGTTTTGTTAATGCTTATCCACTGGATAGTGATTTATCCGGTGCATAGCGCTATCCACCTTTTGAACAACCAGAGCCTAATGTTTTTGTTAGTACTTTAATCTTATGTTTGCCTTCGCTCTGCCTGGCCTGCGCTACGGATAACAGACTCTTCCGGTTTCGTTTTGTTGAGCATGTACAGAGTGCTCATTTTCGATTGTCGGCCAATTAGATTTAAGCGGAATAAACTCTGAGTCTAGGCAGAACGACTTTCAAATTGGAACCGGCCAGAGTTCGTGATCCATGGCGCTGAACAAACGGATCGCGGCACTGGTGACGAGATGATCCTAATATCAAATTACCTGCTGCTGTCGCTCATCAGACATTCCATTAACCGTGTCTCTTTTGCGCCTTTTAACCAAGATATCTGACAATAATGTCTCGTTCCCAATACTCCTCCACCGGCGGTATTTGGGAGAGGCTTGGTCACCATCGTATACTTGAGCACCAAATGAAGACACTTTGAGCATGCTTCCGAGACCAGTCACCAGACTCCGCGCGCCATCGAAAAGCGTCTCGAAGCTTTCCCCAGCTAATGACTCCGCTTTTAGTACTGATGTCATCGCTAGAAGAGCATCGGTGGCGGCTTCCTGAAGATACATGAGTATAAATGGGCGTTCAATGCATGGTAATGAAAAGTTCTGTCTGACGAAGGGCTATTGCTCGAAAAGTAATCCCTACTTTTATTTAATCCCTACTTCTATTTAAGGTGTGTACATTAAATTTAGCTAATCTATGTAAAGCCACTTTTCTGACTCGCGCGTATATTATTTTTAATTAATAAATGATTCATGGTTACCCAACTAGTTTAGCCTTTTAGTTATTTTGGGTAACCAACTTCTGTATGTATTTTTAATTTATACATTACGTATACATCCTTGTAACTTTACAGTGCGAATAAACGTTGTTGTTGTTGTTGTTTTGGCTTATCATTTTACAGTGGTCAATTCAATACCTTATCAGCTCAGTTCATAAAACCAATTGTTCATGTTTCCTTCCCCACCGACACACTGGAACTCTATTACTTTATTTTACATCAAGAGACTTTTAGTTATCACAAATAATATTTATTATGGAAACAGTATCGAACCCCTCAATGAATTAATAGTCAAACGTGAGACTACCTATAACTTTAGAAAGTCCTTAAACGTTGAGGTTTTTGACCAATAACTGAAGTGGGCAGATCTTCCTTTAAACATAGAGCCGCATTATCCTGGAACCTCCTTTCTGATGACATCAAGAACTGTTCTAACTTAGCTATTTTCAAGTGAAAACTCAAGGAAAATAAGAATATTCTAAAATCTATTAGTTTTGCTAAAGCTTCCTGTAGCATTTCCAATAAATCCTTAGATTTGAAATATTTTTAATATTTAGCTATTCAATTTATTGGTATTAATATTTATTTATCCACAGTTAATTATTATCTAGGTCTTTTAATTATTTTAGATAGTGCAGGTCCACATCAGGACTTTTTTCTTGCCTTGCCTGTCTAACCACTTTATTTAACAAAAATGCCCTCCGGTAAAAAAAAAAATGTCAATTAGGTCACTTTGCATTGCAGGATTACCCCCTCCCCCCTCCAGGTGGGTTAAAAAGACTCGGCTGCGCCTCGTTTTTCAACCCACTCCTCGGTGTTTGGATATCCTGATGAAACTTTACACTGTTCCCCGTGTTTGATATATTACTTAAAACATTGTCGTTTTACATCCTAGGTGCTGCAGAACCAAATGGGGAGGACAGCACTTACACAACGCTTTTAGCGCAGTAATGTAACTAAATTACCTGTGCTTTAACAGTAACTTCGCTGATGACCGAGGTGGCCTCAGCAATCACATTCGACACCTGTTGGACTCTAACCACAGTCTCTACTTGGACAGCTGACATCTGTTGCAAAATACTTGACTTCATCTGTCAAAACACAAACCAAAGAAACCACTTATATATAACTGACGTACATTTGTAACACTCGTGAGAAATATGATATAAAGTGCAGTTACACGGGGCACTTTTACCATGGTAAAAGACCCTTTCACCACGTGAAACTGCATTTAGCGAGTGTGACCGACATTTCCAGAGGTACATGGATACATCAAAAAGATCACACGAAGCGCCCATGACATTTAAAGTGTTAAGTTGCAATGATGTTTTGATGCCCAAGGTATAGGAGCCAATCACGATGCTCCGTTTGACATCAACACATAACCGCAAAGGAAAAGTGATTCACCGAATTGCAGGACAATTTTTAACCTTGCAAATCACAAATGGCGTATAACCGCTGGTTAACACGGTAACTAAATCCAAGTGTGATGCACTGCGGGATGATCTACCATGGGAAATGCCATTTACCGTGGTGTGTGTAACCGCACCTATATTACATAACCCGTACGGCCCTGCGAGCATCAGTTTTCTTTGCAAAAGAAAAATATAGGTATTGTACGAACGTTTCCGATCATTTTCCGAAGTCCGAAGATTTCCGAGGAAGATCCGAGCACGTCTTTATTGTCAACCAAGACCTCTCAGCTCGTTTGACATTTAGTAAGGGCAAAAATGGTAACTAACGTGAAGATATTGGAGAAATAAAAAAGTTGTATTTCAGTTTGAAGTTAACACAATAAATTATATATTCTCAGAAGGAAGCAATGTTCTTTCCTTGAGTAATCGCGACGCATCAAAAATACTGAACAACTTGTGCGGCATTTGGCATCTGTTGGAGTCGGAACTTTTGTTCGTTACAGAAAGAAATTCCATATTTGCGCATTGTGTTCAGAGGTTTCCACTAGCGACGTAATCGGAAGCGGAGTCGGAGTCGCAAAACGGAGTCGCAATCGGAATCTGAAGCATCAATAGATTTCCTTTTTGTTCTGATTCCACTTCTTCTTCCGTCGCTTGTGATAACCAGCCTTTACGCTTTCGACTCCTAACCCGTTGCCAATTATTTCACTTGTGGGAACCAGCCCTTAAAAGGCTTGTACAGCACAACTTGATTTCTTTGTTACAGTATAACTCAGTTGAACTTGTTTCTTTTACAAGCGTGAGACTTAGGACAAGTACGACTTTATTGAAAGTTAGGACCAGCCGCGTTTTCATAGCCCCCCCCCCCCCCCCCCCCCCTCCTGTTGCTGACAAGTAAAAAAACAGGCTCTGCGAACGAGTTCGGCGTAAGATGCTATAATCTAGAGCATACATGCTTAGTTTAACAAATACCGCAATTCCTTTCGTTGTCAATTCTTCCTGGGACGCTGCGTGAACATGTGCAGTATCATCAACAGCTACAATAGCTGCTGTGGCCAGCTGGACAGCACGTGACAGGTCACCTGACTGAATTAATTTGCTCAATTCACTGTTATCTCCGGTGGTCAGATTCGCAGCAATGTCTACGAGATTTGTTGCTTCGATGTTGGACTCCACAACCTATTATCGAATTTATGAAAAAAAAGTAACCAAACATCAATGGTTACTTGTGGAGACATGAGCGTTTGTATTCACTTAATTGTTAGAAGTGTTACTTTTTTGTAGTTATGTACTCTTTAAAAAACTGCTATTCTACAGATTAGAACACCTTTACTTACATTTGTGACGTCAACAGTACATTAAGATAACTTGTCAAAAGGCGCTATTCATGATTACTACAACTAACAGAATTCGTTCGAGAAGAACAAGACATTACGTTCGACACACTTAAAATTATAACTTTAAAACAATTTAAACACCATTAAAACGCAGTAGTTTGATATATATTTCGCTATTCGAGCCTTCAATTCGAATTCATTTCGTTTTTCTTTTCTTATTTAAATTTTGTAATCTCAGTGGAGCTTAAACAACAATTATCCTAATTAATACGAGAAACCAAAAAATGAAGGATTATGGTAGTTGCAGTAAATCATGAAATCAGCCTATTTTTCAGGTACTTACAGTTAACATAAATCCAGATTAACAATTACTGGGAGATTACACAAGAGCAAAGAGGGTGATATTGTCAACAGATACGCTGCTACCTCACCTGAACAGGAGTGTTGACTTCAGTGAATGCTCCAAACATGTCCGCCACTCTCACTCGAAAGTCAATAGTAAAGTTATTCGCCTTATCACCAAAAGGAAGCTTTGTATGTTTGCTGGTTTGTTGCCCTTTGTAAACTACATTGAGAAGATCGTTTTCCCTGAAGTAAATGAATTCGTACTGCAATGGAAGATCATCATCCTGCCAATTTCCACAAATAAAAGTGAACTCTGTGTCAAGGGTGACGCCTGATTCCGGGCTCACTTGGCAGTATCCCCCCGTAGGGGGGCTGTTGGTGGTAACTTGGTACTCGGAAAACCCAGGGTATCCCCCGGGTCTTTTAGCAGTAAATATGAATTTGTACAGCATATCAGGCTCCAGTACCTTAGGATAAGTGACAAGCGTCGTCGACGACACTCTGGTACTTATCGATTGTTGTATTTCTGGAATCTCAAGCCACTGGGTCTCGTTTGAGGAGCTGCTATTGGTAGCTTTGAAAAGTGACCAATGGTATGCGAGAGTTCCTCCACACGAGGAGCCTGTACAAGTTCCTTGTAAGGCCATTCTGCCCGATGGATTCAATTTTACATTACAATTGTCCACACACCTGTAAAAAAAGTTACTTAATTTAGTTTACAGGACTTTACAAGACATAAGAGAGATTAAGCACCGCGTTCAACGGCAAACGAAAAACGCCAGCTTGCAGTTGATTATCTTCACTTTTCCTCGAATCGTTAAATAAATCGACTAGAAAATTGGAAAATAATTTACATGTTCATAACAAACGCGAAGGTACACACTTTCACGTAGAAACGGCAAACGGCAGGCGGCAAAAGTTGTATCGCTGCCGTTCGCGGGAGAAATATACGCGAAGCTTTATCTCTCTATAATGTCAGTAAACACAACGTACTGGCGTGTGGTTCAACTTTTACGTCTGAAAGCTATTAAGCAGTACTTTATTGTGATGTTGTTTCAGTTATGCTGTTTAAGGTGGTTCTCACTATTGAGTCTGTGGACGAAATCCTAAAGTGTGGACCTTCATACACAAGTAAAGCTATTTTTCCTGTCGTACTTCTTATTATGCCTCCCTAATGCATGTCCATTCAAATGAAAGTGCGCGGTTGAGCGGTTTCTTAACTATTGGCATTAAAAGTGTAAAAAATATTCAACAGCTAGCTCGCATTATACATTCACTATTTTTTAATTATGCAATTAGCCAATTAATTTAAAATCGTTAGCTGTGCACCTGTATAACCTGCTGGGATACAGTCATTGAATAAATACCAGTTTTTTCTCAAACAAGTGTATAAAAGACGGGTGCAAGCCACAATGTCGTGAGAGAAAAATTGTTCATATGTTCTTATCTACATGTACCTTATTTGTACTTCTGGTGGATTACCAGGAGCAATAAACACCTCTTGTGTGTATTCAGCTTGTCTCTGATCCTTTGTAATTTTCACATTAATGAAATATGAATTATTTTCTAGCATTAGGCCACTGTTTACTGTGAGCACAGACTCATTGGATTCTATCTTGTCACCATTCCTGTAACACCCTTCTAAATTGGAGCTATTTGTGCACATCCAAGTGAAATTGAGACCTGTAAAAAAGATTGTGATTGCAATGCAAATTATACCTATTATGTTCAGTCATTTATAAATATTGTCAAATCATTGACCCGAGCATGATTGTTCCAAGCCAGTCAGTCACAGACAGCCAGACAACCAATCAATCAATCAATCAATCACTCAATCAATCAATCAACCAATCTATCAATCCATCAATCAATTAATGATTGAACTTGATAAATTGGCTTACTTACTTGATAACTGTTGATTTTCCTCATCTGGATCATATGACATGGAAGCATCAAAGACCAAGCTTCTATTGAATCCTTTAACCACCTTGGTTCCTCCAGCAATAAGTGCAACTAAAGGACTCCTGGTGACTTTGATAAAACCCTGACCAACCCCAAACACCTGAGTTCCAAACATGTTTACGGTGAGACGGACCAAATAATTACCTATAGATAACATATGTGGCACGATTCGGAACTCTGAGGAGCCATTTCTTGACAGCAATGGCGCCTCTCCAGCATTTAATTGGTCATAATTATAGATACTCCAGGTAAATGTTGTTTTTTGGGATAACGCGCAATCTAAAATGACATCAGACTGAATTAAAAACGAGTTTGATCGGCGTATGCTGACAGCTGAAGAATCTGCGTCTGGTAATAAATTTGGAAGGCTTACATTTGGGCTGTGACATGGAGGATCTGTGAAAGAAATGAAAAAATAATAAAAAGAACAAAGCAATGGCAAAATGGTCAGGTAACTTAATTTCTTTGTATACATTTCAAAATTTAAGAAAAAAATATCTTGTTAAACAATGGTAATGAACAGAAATTATTCGCTATACTGTAAAATTCAGAATACAAACCATCTTCCAAATAAATGAATGAATGAATAAATAAATGAGTAATTAAATAAAATAAAATCAATCAATAAAGAAATTAATTAAAAAATCAATAAACCCCACATGTATAAACATTATCCCCCCAATATGACCAATATGACCTTCTATTCTCCACTCCAGAAACTATGAAAAATACCATAATACTCTTTAAAAAATCAATAAGCCCCAAAATCTCACATGTATAAACATTATCCCCCCAATATGACCAATATGACCTTCTATTCCCCACTCCAGAAACTATGAAAAATGCCATAATACTCTTTAAAAAATCAATAAGCCCCAAAATCTCACATGTATAAACATTATCCCCCCAATATGACCAATATGACCTTCTATTCCCCACTCCAGAAACTATGAAAAATGCCATAATACTCTTTAAAAAATCAATAAGCCCCAAAATCTCACATGTATAAACATTATCCCCCCAATATGACCTTCTATTCCCCACTCCAGAAACTATGAAAAATGCCATAATACTCTTTAAAAAATAAATAAGCCCCAAAATCTCACATGTATAAACATTATCCCCCCAATATGACCTTCTATTCCCCACTCCAGAAACTATGAAAAATACCATAATACTCTTTAAAAAAATCAATAAGCCCCAAAATCTCACATGTATAAACATTATCCCCCCAATATGACCTTCTATTCCCCACTCCAGAAACTATGAAAAATACCATAATACTCTTTAAAAAATCAATAAGCCCCAAAATCTCACATGTATAAACATTATCCCCCCAATATGACCAATATGACCTTCTATTCCCCACTCCAGAAACTATGAAAAATACCACAATACTCTTTAAAAAATCAATAAGCCCCAAAATCTCACATGTATAAACATTATCCCCCCAATATGACCTTCTATTCCCCACTCCAGAAACTATGAAAAATACCATAATACTCTTTAAAAAAATCAATAAGCCCCAAAATCTCACATGTATAAACATTATCCCCCCAATATGACTTTCTATTCCCCACTCCAGAAACTATGAAAAATACCATAATACTCTTTAAAAAATCAATAAGCCCCAAAATCTCACATGTACACAGGGTCCAGAGGAGCTATATTTGATCGTACAAGACGCTAACTGATTGCGTTACACAAAATAAGTACCGCGGGCCAAATTACTACGGGCTCGGAAGCTGCGAAATCGGCGTACAGTAAAGAATACGGAAAGGGAGGAAACTGATTTAGGCATAGTTTTTCAAATCCCTGTAACTCAGACGAAATTCAATAAAAACGCCTCATTTTAAGTATGTGATCTGTAATTTCTATATTCTAAGGAAATATTGAAGAAATCCATCCAAAAAAGTAGGTAAACCTACATTTGCGGCGACCGAAATTTACGGCTTGAAAGCATCGCTTTCGTTCGATGTGCACCGCAACATCTGGTGACGGAAATGACGTCACCAGGTATTGTGCGCATGATCGGAAGTTTTTTTCAGTCGTTATCGCATCCGCCGAAGGTTATGATCATGCCCGTGTGCAGTTTCGCGGAATTTTAAGATGTAAATCTTGAGAAGTCTGCTGAAATTCTTCGCAAATTCTACTGTTCTAGTGTAAAATGGGTATTCTACATTTAGCCTTTTGTCAAGAAGGATTTTAGTGTGGACTGGGTTTTAAAACCTTTCAACAGCCGCGTGCAACGGACTAGAGGTCAAGTCTGTCGGTTGTGGTTTCCTGTGGTGTCGCGCTTGTAGATTTTGACCTCATTTTTGTAGCGTCTTTTTTTGCCTGGCGGTTGGTGTGTCGTTTTCGCTACTAATATTAGCATGTAGATTTTTATGTAAGAAAGCCGTTTAAATTTCTTTAACTTTTCTCTCTGAAATACCGGACATGACAGGATCTGAAATGATCTGTTGGCGTGAATGTCTTTTCTGCTATTCGTAATGTCACGCTGGGCCCAGCTATTTTAGTTTTGTCTTTGCAGGATTTTAATTTTCAGGATCCAAGCTTTATAGCAGAGAGAGCTGTAGCTTATTAAGCTATTCAACTTGTAGAGAGTTGAAGATTGTTTCAGTCAAGGTTGTAATTTTAGCTCGCTGTTTATACTAAAACCTCCGCTCGCAATTGCGACATGCCAGTCTGACAACTGCTTCCGTTTGAAGACCAAAAGAAATTAAACACGCGTTAAATTTTCAATAATCTTTCTACCATTTCGAAACGTAAGCATGTTTTGTCCTGCTCGATAATTTTTTTTTTTCTTCTAAGGCGGATTTTCTCGCAGGAGCAGACCTTTTCAAAGAAGAATTTTCCATGTTTTTTATTTTCCCTCCACAGCTAATGTTTTTGAATTAGTAACGGCTCACCGCACTTTCGGTCATTGCCACTTCCGTCACCAGATGATGCGGTTCACATCGAACTCGTCACGTGGTTCAAGTTTCCTCCCTTTCCTTTCTTTTCTCTCGGCACTTCGTGCCTCGTTGTCGGCACTTCGTGCCTTGTTCGGAAAGCTTCGCTTTCCGAAGATAATTGCGCCCTTAGTAATTTGGCCCGCGGTACATATTTTGTGTAACGCAATCAGTTAAACTTTCAAGACGGCGACGATTCGAAGAAAATAGCGTCTTGTACGATCAAATAGAGCTCCTCAGGACCCTGTGACATGTATAAACATTATCCCCCCCAATATGACCAATATGACCTTCTATTCCCCACTCCAGAAACTATGAAAAATACCATAATACTCTTTAAAAAATCAATAAGCCCCAAAATCTCACATGTATAAACATTATCCCCCCAATATGACCTTCTATTCCCCACTCCAGAAACTATGAAAAATACCATAATACTCTTTAAAAAATCAATAAGCCCCAAAATCTCACATGTATAAACATTATCCCCCCAATATGACCTTCTATTCCCCACTCCAGAAACTATGAAAAATACCATAATACTCTTTAAAAAATCAATAAGCCTTAAAATCTCACATGTATAAACATTATCCCCCCAATATGACCAATATGACCTTCTATTCCCCACTCCAGAAACTATGAAAAATACCATAATACTCTTTAAAAAATCAATAAGCCCCAAAATCTCACATGTATAAACATTATTCCCCCAATATAAACAATATGACCTTCTATTCCCCACTCCAAAAACTATGAAAAATACCATAATACTCTTTAAAAAATCAATAAGCCCCAAAATCTCACATGTATAAACATTATCCCCCCAATATGACCAATATGACCTTCTATTCCCCACTCCAGAAACTATGAAAAATACCATAATACTCTTTAAAAAATCAATAAGCCCCAAAATCTCACATGTATAAACATTATCCCCCCAATATGACCTTCTATTCCCCACTCCAGAAACTATGAAAAATACCATAATACTCTTTAAAAAATCAATAAGCCCCAAAATCTCACATGTATAAACATTATCCCCCCAATATGACCTTCTATTCCCCACTCCAGAAACTATGAAAAATACCATAATACTCTTTAAAACATTAATAAGCCCCAAAATCTCACATGTATTAAAACATTACCCCCCCCCCCCCCCCCATATGATCTTCTATTAAGAAATATGTCTATGGAGAGTTATATTTTCACTTTAACATTATAATTATATTCTTACCATTTACAAAACTTCCACAGAAGATACCAGTAAAGTTATAAGAACATATGCAATAAAATTCTTGAGAGTTTTCAACATGTGGGCTACATGTGGCTGGCGCGTAGAAGGGGGATTCGAGGGGTTCCAACGAAACCCCTTTGATTACTTAACATTTTATGTGCCAGTCAAACTAGAACAAATTTTAATATAAACGAGTTCTTTGTACCCTCTAAGCTCTTCCGATGCCTCAACTCTATTCAGTGCAAAAGAAAATGCTGCATGCAGCGATCTTTCTTGTTTAAAGAATTATGCTCAGTCGTAGATATTGAATTGAAGTTAAAAAACAGTTGGAATTTGACAAAATGGGGTCTCAAAATGCGAGAAATGTGATTTCCTTAAGGCCATTCGGGATTTGACACATGGAGTCTCGAAAGACGAAATGCAGGGAATACAATTTCAGGCGACCTCTAGCTGATCAGTGTAGCATTTATCCAACCTTGTTTCGGGGACCCTGGGAACGAGGTTGGCATTTATCATTTATTAGCTGATACGTGTTCAGTGCGTCTTGAACTTAAAGGTGGTCAGACACGAGAGGTCATGTAGAAGGGACATGTCGCAGCGACAAAAATTTGTGTAGTACACACTGAGGGACATGTAGCAGGGAAAAATCATAAAGCTTGCACAACACACGAAAATGTCGCGGGGACATGCCTCAGGGACATGTTGCAGCGACACGTACCCTCGTGTGAACTGATACTATCATAATTGTGCAACACCAATTTTGGGGACATTGAAGTTCAACAAGTTGAACTCCGTGAGACATGTCGCGGGGACAAAATGTCCTCAAAATCGGTGTTGCATAATTATGACAGTATCAATTCACACGAGGGGACATGTTGCATCGACACTGTCCCTGAGACAGGTCCCCGCGACATTTTTATGTGGTGTGCAAGCGCTATGATTTTTCCCCTGCTACATATCTTCGCTACACTTCCTGCCACATGTCCTTCAGTGTGTACTACACAAATTTTTGTCGCTGCGACATGCCCCTGCTACATATATAACCCCTCGTGTCTGACCACCTTAAGGCCACTTTCAGTACAGGGATGTCATAACTGGGGAGTGGGGGTGGGGGGGGGGGGGGGGGGGCTGGTTAAGTTAGGTTAAGTTATGCCAGAAAAAATGTATCAATTGCTATATGTATCAATCTAACAAAATCTATCTGTAAGCACTAAAAATACCTGTTATTTTACACTTGATCGAGATTGATTTTTTGACGAAATATCTCGTGGACAATGCTGAAAATGGCATTTTCGAGCCTTTAGATTTCAAAAAAGGCCGGGGAGGAGGGGGAACATCCCAACCCCCCCCCCCCCTAGAGGCTCGTGCCTCCGGTGCTCACTGCATTCACCCCATTATAAAATCAAAGTATAGAGCAAGGCTGATACTACGTAGAACATTTAACGCGACGACGACATGATAGCCCAAAATGCAGCCGTGGACAGCTGTTTCGACATGGTTAACGTTGGGTCTCGTCAGCACGGTGTAGCAGCAAAAAGAATTTTCAGTTCTCTGCCAAATCGCACCTGGTGATGGCAAGAGATAAGAGCTCGAATTCAAATGTTTGCTAATTGACCCACGTCACAGCGGCGACCATGGCGCCCATGACCATGAGTAATGGGCAAAGAATTTGAATTATCATGTCATTGCCGCGATAAAGAAAGTGAGGATAGACAGAACCATTCCTCAGCGAACATCTGTTGCCATCACCACGTGCGATTTGGTAGAGAACTGGCGTTCGCGCTAGTTTGAAGTTGAACAGAGTGCGGGTTTATTGTTTTAGCAATGGTGCTAATTTTCCATGCAAATTTAGAGTTCAGTGTTCGCATAATTAAAAGTTTGAACTTTGAAGGCGATCTGGTAAAGTCATGTTATCAAAATTTAAAGTTGGTAATGGCTGGCAAACTGAAAATCGACATAGAGACTAGCAAGGGATCGACTATTTACCGAGTTAAGGGTTAAGTTGAGTTAGAGTTGAGTTACCATTTTTACTAAAAAGGTCGTCGTTAATGGTAGAACAAGATCTTTTGTTATAAAAAAAAACAGATAAAAGATAGTACGACGGACAATAAAACCGTCTTTTCTCATTTCAGGAATGATAAAGTGGAAATTTTATATTCAAAAGCACTGTATTGTCTCTAAAATAAAAGTTCTCGTTTTTAATACAACAGAGCAAGATTACTCTGACTCACGTTTCAGAGTAGCAGAGGCTCGTCTATTTAGCAGATGTAAGCATGTCCCAAATGGGGTGTGTCCATATATCTCTAGATTCACACCTAACTCCCCATAGATCCTATATAACCCATAGATCGTGTACAACCTTAAGAACCTATAGATCGTGTAGAACCTATAGATCCCATAGAACCTATAGATCGTGTAGAACCTATAGATCCTATATAACCTATGGATCCTATAGAACCTATAGATCTTATAGAACCTATAGATCGTGTAGAACCTATAGATCCTATAGAACCTATGGATCCTATAGAATCTATAGATCGTATAGAACCTATAGATCGTGTAGAACCTGTAGATCGTGGATCGTGTAGAACCTATAGATCCTATAGAACCTATAGACCGTGTAGAACCCATAGATCGTGTAGAACCTATAGATCCTATAGAACCTATAGATCCTACATAGATCCTACATAGATCCTATAGAATCCATAGATCGTGTAGAACCCATAGATCCTATAGAACCCATAGATCCTATAGAACCCATAGATCCTATAGAACCCATAGATCGTGTAGAACCCATAGATCCTATAGAACCCATAGATCGTGTAGAACCCATAGATGCTATAGAACCCATAGATCGTGTAGAACCTATAGATCCTAAAGAACCCATAGATCGTGTAGAACCCATAGATCCCATAGATCGTGTAGAACCCATAGATCTTATAGAACCCATAGATCCTGTAGATCCCATAGATCGTGTAGAACCCATAACAACAAGTAGCTCTATTTGCATGACTATAAATCCTAACAGTATTGTAAAAGCATTACAACATAACAAAATGAAATAACAATAATACTAGAAATACGTGACTCGCAAAACCTCGCGAAGCTAGGGGTGGGCAGCTAGAAGAAAAAAATGAAGTATTTTGGTCCTTATCATGTAAGTGCACACTGATTGGGAGCTTGATATACTTTTCTTACGGTTTAACCTCACCCTGACCAAATAAGTTTGAGTATACGCAATGTCTGACCGCATGCATCCCCAGTCTCTCGAAGTGATACACTGTATGTAACAGGAAGTTAGAAGATGGTACATATTGCATTGATCTCTTCAGTTATTCTCTCAAATGTCTATCCAGTTGTCATTTGTGGCAAATAAGTAACTGCCCACTTAATGTGTTGGTCAAATTTGAGTGTCCCCTCCCCCTACATCGTAATGATTACCTGCACTCAAAAATAACAACATTTGTTACAGTTGCAATTGTTTTATTCGAATACCAGAAATATGTACTGATTTCATGGTATTTTGGTCACCAAGAAAATTGCAGTTGACAGTATGACCAGCGGTTCTAGCAAATTCCTGTAACACTGTGGCCATTGTGTTCGTTATGAGTGGTCAGCGGATGGTTGCCAGGTGAGATTGTGGGAGAATGGAATGCATTAAAAATGTACATTTTTACAAAAAATTTCAGTCTCCCAGTCTCATGTGATGACAATCTGCTGACCAAGTTGTCTGACTTGTCTCTGAGTATGAATATGGAAGGTTAATTATTGTCATTACTTACGTTCAATTAATACTGTGGAATGAATAAAGACAAATCTAGATTATTTGGATGATGTGTCACATTGTACATGTTATATGGAGCCCCTCTGTAAAGGCCAAAATTATCTTACGGATAGAATTTATAATATTATTATTGTTAAAAATACAGTAGAATCTGGAGAACTGAAACCATGGTTGATAAATAAATTGTTTTGTCTCAAGTTTCGAACCGAAAAGAGTTCAATTTTGTACACGTTAAACATTCTTATTCTCTTGATGAGATGAGTTATCGAGATTTAACTGTATTTTTTGTCACTTACCTGGCAGAAGTGGTGACGATGTAAACACTAGCAACACTAGCTGAACTAAAATATATGTAGTCTATTTGGAAAAATTACGTTGAAATTCAGTTGTTACCTTCATATTAAAAAATGGTATTTAGAGACAGTGGCCATGTGAGAATTAAATAAAAAGATGCATATGTGAAACGGTTGACATGAATGCAAATTAATGGCGCTGCTGAAATTGATGTGCAGTGATTTCAGCCAGTTGCTGTAATCGTTGTTCTTCTCTGAGCCTTTGTTGTAATTGCTTGCTTTTACCTATCATCTGCAATCTTTGAAAGGACAATGGCTGAAGAACCACATCATGTAAAGAACGTACTCTAGAGAGTGCCACAAAGCTACATCCTGCAGCTCTTTCTGCTTTTCCGAGGTCAATAACCACTCTAGATAATGTTTGTCCTTGCGACTTGTGAATTGTCATTGCATACCGTAAGCGAAGTGGCAGTTGCTGTCTTGACAATCGCTGCCCTTCAGTCTCCCATTCAAATAAGTGTGGTGGTATCGGGACAACGTGAGGGTGTGTGTGCAGAAAAGATGGTCCTGTGTAGTGCTGAAATGCCACTAGTGCTGCAATAGGCAAACACGGGGGAGGGCGTTCAGGATGGAAGATGAGGTCATGTACAAGACCTGATGCACCATTACACAGTCCAACTTCCTGCCAAAGGTTGCATGTTAGCATCACAGCTGCTCCTCGTGCGAGAAATATGACTGACTCAAGACCTCCAGCATCAACTGATGTGGCGGCCTTTGCATTTCTGCCTGAATGAACAGCAGATATGCGAGCAATTGGTGTTGCCAGGTTGCTAAGTTTCTCGTAATTGTACTTTGCTACACTTGCCTTGTCGAAATATAACCGTGGCGCATCTGAGAAGTTGTCCATGTTGATGTGCTGTGGTGTTCTTTCACAACGTTTTTGCCAGTCACCTTGTGTGCTTTGACCATTTCGCATGCGCATAAGAAGTTCTCGGAAAACCTCAGCTTGTGGTTTGTTTCCAGCCTGTCTAATGTTTTGTCTTAACATCACAACCGTTTCGAAAAGAGTATATATTGAATACCCATGTTGACCTAGAAGTGAACTGGGTGAGGTGGCATAAATAGGCTTGTCTCCAACAGGTGGTAACTGAGCAAAATCACCAAGCAAGATCACTGAAATTCCTCCAAGTGGTTCATTAAGTTTACCAGTAGCCTGTCGCAGACGCTTATCGACCCAAGTCAATGTCCTCTGTCCGAGCATAGACATTTCATCAGTGATAAGGTAATGCTTGCAAAGGCCTGGATCATTACTTAGCTTTGCACACCCATGTGCATGAATACTGCCTCGAGCGTGCCATTCGAAACGAAGCCATTTCCATTCTGTGTCCAATACTCGATCTAGCCAAAGGTTGGAAAATTCATCCAGTCTTGAAACAAAGTAAGAATCTGTCAGGTGTGGATGGTCTATGACAGCTCTAATACGAATTGAAGGTGTTACATTGTTTGGCTCTTGTAGCAGTCGGTGTAAATCTGGCCAGTAGTTGTCAGTTGCACTGAAAGTAAAGAAAAAGGTGGGAGCCCCTTTTTGTGTAATGAGAGCTTTAAGTTCCTGGTAGCGTTGATACCAGTACTGCTTTGTCCCTTGTATTTTGGCAACATAACGTTGAAGGCGATTCATGAGCTGGTGGGCTGACATCTGTCCTACCATTTGACGAAGTTCCTCGGTTGTTAATTTAGAATCTTCTGGATTTTGCGTGAGATAGATACGAGCTTGGGACAATAATTGATGGTGCTGTTTCATGTTAAGTGCCCAATATGGAAATCGAGGGTGCGATGCAAAGCGCCTGGAAAAGGTTCCTGTTGTTGAACGGTCTGCATACTTAATAAGGTGTTTGAAGCCTTCTGTTAAAGAAACTTCTCGAAGGCGTGTTTTCTTAGTGGGATCCCCTTTACCATAAGGGAAAAGAGTTGGAAATGCCATGGTAGCCAAGCCTTCTGTACGGAATTCATTGATAGGATCACCGTCATTTGATGGCCAGTCTAGCGGATCTTCTCCATTGATTAATGCCCTTATTGCATCCTGTTCTGACTGTTGAGTTTGAGGAAGTGGGAGGAAGGAATGACTCTGATGGTAATCGTCCTCACTGGTATTGTTCTGAGATGTGTCTTCTTCTGCGGTGTGTTCCTGTGCATTTGGCTGTGGTTCCTCAGCTGTTGGGAGATCTGAAGGAATTCCATCGATGGGCAAGTGGTGGAGAGCTTCATAGTCAATTTCAATTTCGCCATAAAAAGGATTGTTATCCTTTAGCCATGTGATTGCCTCAAGAACCTTCTGTCTTCTAACTCTGCAATCTCTGTGTGTGTTGTCCATGTTTTCGAATTATCAGGTAAGGTAGTTGTGCAACATTAGGAGGGAGTCTAGTGAGAAAACCCTGAATGTCTTGGGGAAGATTTAAAACATGTCCCTTATAACCCCTTTGTCCTCCATGTTTACGATGAACACACATAATTGGGCAAGCTCTTGCAATAAGCATTTCCTCAATGTCAGTTAAGCCTTGTAATGCTGTTGGTAAGCAACCTGGATCCATGTCATTTTCCTCAGAGAATAATTTGGGATTTCCCTTATCACGCTTACATCTTAGGCATTCAAAAATCTGAAGTGTTAAACCATTTTTTTGTTGGCCAAGTTTCCTTACAGGTGACCGTTGTCGGTGTTCTAAATTGTTCATTGTATGTTGAAAATTTGCCATCTCAGCATGAACCCACTGCTGTTCATGTAAAGGCTGTTCTGCATTTCTCCACCCGTTGGAAAGGTAATCTTCGCGATTATTTTGATCTTGCATATGTTCTCGCCTCTCGTTCTCTCTGTTAACAGCAGCATTTTGTCGAAACAATTGGAGTCTGTGTTGTCGTTCCTCGTTCGTTTCTACTTGTATTCTATGGGAGGTGTTGTCACGAGCCATTTGTAATCTGTCATGTCTTTGTTGTTCAGTTTCTGCTTGTATTCTAATTGATTGGCTTTCTCGAAGCGTTTGTAATCGCAAATTTCGTTCCTGTTCAGTCTCATTAATCAATCTTTGTGCCTGGTTTGTTCGAAGCGTTCGTAATCGCAAATTTCGTTCCTGTTTAGTCTCATCAATCAATCTTTGTGCCTGGTTTGTTCGAAGCGTTTGTAATCGCAAATTTCGTTGCTGTTCTGTCTCATTAATCAATCGCTGGGCTTGGTTAGTTCGAAGTCGATGCAATCGAAGCTCACGCTGCTCGGGGGTTTGGTTATGTAAGCGAGCACGAGTTCAATTTAACCTAATCTGCCTATCTTCTAAAGTTTCTAATTGTTGCCTACCTTGGTTGTATTGCCTCTGATATTCCAATCTGCGGTTCCTGTGGTCCTCTGTTTCCTCATGACGGCGCTGTCTTCTTTGAACAAAGCGATGTTTTCTTTGCTCTGCGGTTTCCTGATTTCTCCTCCTTCTTCGCTGCTCGCGCTGAATCTGAAGTCGTCGTTCACGTTGTTGAGGAGTTTCGTTGTTAAATCTCCCTCGGCGAAGCAGTCTGGTTCCTTGGGCTTCCTCCTGTGTCTCATTTACATCACAGTTTGATTGTAAATCACCAACAATAAACATTTTTCACCACTCGATGATTACACGTCCAGCACTCAATGAATAAACATGAGAGTACGCCATTGTGCGACAGCGGATTTCTTTTATAGTTACCAGTCCTGACCACTTTCGACCGGTTGAAACCGGTTCTGTTGCATGGCAACCACAAGATTGCGTCTGACGCATGCCTCTCTTGAAACCTGTTGACGTAATTGCTGCCATGCAACCTTCCCTGTCTCTGACGTCGTTCAAGCTTTGTTGCGCTGTTGCCAGGCAACTGCCGGACACCATCAAGTATATTATATATATAAAGTCTTCTCACGAACATCCAATGAGTAAAGATTTGATCTTCATAATAAAAATATACTTAACATGAATGAAGACAAGATTTTTTGTTGTAAATCACCTATATTTCGACCGGGTACACCGGCCTTCTTCAGGGTGAGTGGCCGTTACAAACGCGAAACACCACTGATGCAAGCAGCTGATATTAGCGCGCGCGTTTTAAACCGCTAAAATACGCGTTACATTCCTGCGCGTGCATTAAAGATTTCAATAACTTCTCTCTCGAACCGCGCGGTTCTGAGAATAGAAAAAGTCACTCTCGTTTAAACCATGCGTCTTGAGGCTCTTCAGCCTATACGCCCATTGTCCCTCTTTCTGTAACAATTCCCTTTCGTTTGCAACTCTATCAATAAGCAAAACGCCCAAGTCCTTTAAACCACGGTGACCTTCTGAAGAGAAATGTCGATAAATAAAGTCATCTTTCTCCTTTTGATTATGTTCGAGTTTTGCGTGTCCTCTAAGGCGGCTTTTGTGATTGTTGAACCTTAACCTAAACTTCGTCATTGTCGATCCCACATACTGCATACCACACACCTTACAAAAAATTAAATAAATGACGTTTTTTGAGTTACAATCTAGGTTATAGTTAATGGAGTATGTCTTTCCCGTGACATGACTTGTGAACTTATTGTCCAGACTCAAATAATTACATACATCACATCGTCTGTCTCTACATTTGACAGTTCCTCTCGCTATCCGTTGCGTTGGCTTCAACTTCGCATGAACTAGGTAATCCCTCAGATTCTTGGGTCGTCTAAAAGCAACCATCGGTAGACTGGGTACTGCGTTCCTGCACCTTTCGGAGCAATGCAGCACTGGTTGCAACTCCTTAATTAGTCCTCCAATGTTCGGCAGGCTGGGGTGGTATGTCGTGACAAATGGTATCCTGTCATTTTTTTCTTTGATATAGGGCGCCAATACCTCCTCCCTGGATTTATTCCTCGCTTTTCGGATTTGTGCTTTTACGAAGTTTTTCTTGTATCCTCGGGCCATTAAAAAGTGACAAAGTTCCCTTGATCTTAGCTTAAAGGTTTCCAACGAAGAACATATTCTTCTTATTCTGGTGGCTTGGGCATATGGTATGCCTTCTTTACAATGTTTTGGGTGGCATGAGGTTGAAAACAAGTACTGATGTTTATCTGTAGGCTTGGTGTATAAATCCGTTTCTATCTTGCCCCCGTCGTTGATTACTTGAACATCCAAGAAATTAATCTTGTCCCGCGACCAATTCCATGTAAACTTGATGGTTTCGTGGGCTGTGTTTATGTAATTTAAAAACTCAATGAGTTCTTCCTCGCCTTTAGTCCACACAACGAAAATATCGTCAATGTATCTCCACCAGATGTCTGGTTTTACCCGTGCTTCAGAGAGCAGCTTTCTTTCCAAAGAATCCATAAACAAAATTGCGTATGCAGGCGCCATTTTCGTGCCAATAGCTGTCCCCAATTTTTGCAGGTAATGTTTTTCATTAAACTCGAAATTGTTGTTCTTAAGGACAAGTTCTGCCAAGTCGACTATGGCGTCCGTCGATATTTCTTGATCTTCTCTCCTATTCAACGCTTCCTTTATGGCTACAAGTCCTTCGTTATGGGGTATGTGGGGATACAAGCCTACCACATCTATGGTGACTAGTATTGCTTCCTTTGGGAGTGTACCAATGTCAATGAGTTTCCAAATGACTTTCCAAGGAAACTCATTGACATTGGTACACTCCCAAAGGAAGCAATACTAGTCACCATAGATGTGGTAGGCTTGTATCCCCACATACCCCATAACGAAGGACTTGTAGCCATAAAGGAAGCGTTGAATAGGAGAGAAGATCAAGAAATATCGACGGACGCCATAGTCGACTTGGCAGAACTTGTCCTTAAGAACAACAATTTCGAGTTTAATGAAAAACATTACCTGCAAAAATTGGGGACAGCTATTGGCACGAAAATGGCGCCTGCATACGCAATTTTGTTTATGGATTCTTTGGAAAGAAAGCTGCTCTCTGAAGCACGGGTAAAACCAGACATCTGGTGGAGATACATTGACGATATTTTCGTTGTGTGGACTAAAGGCGAGGAAGAACTCATTGAGTTTTTTAAATTACATAAACACAGCCCACGAAACCATCAAGTTTACATGGAATTGGTCGCGGGACAAGATTAATTTCTTGGATGTTCAAGTAATCAACGACGGGGGCAAGATAGAAACGGATTTATACACCAAGCCTACAGATAAACATCAGTACTTGTTTTCAACCTCATGCCACCCAAAACATTGTAAAGAAGGCATACCATATGCCCAAGCCACCAGAATAAGAAGAATATGTTCTTCGTTGGAAACCTTTAAGCTAAGATCAAGGGAACTTTGTCACTTTTTAATGGCCTAAGGATACAAGAAAAACTTCGTAAAAGCACAAATCCGAAAAGCGAGGAATAAATCCAGGGAGGAGGTATTGGCGCCCTATATCAAAGAAAAAAATGACAGGATACCATTTGTCACGACATACCACCCCAGCCTGCCGAACATTGGAGGACTAATTAAGGAGTTGCAACCAGTGCTGCATTGCTCCGAAAGGTACAGGAACGCAGTACCCAATCTACCGATGGTTGCTTTTAGACGACCCAAGAATCTGAGGGATTACCTAGTTCATGCGAAGTTGAAGCCAACGCAACGGATAGCGAGAGGAACTGTCAAATGTAGAGACAGACGATGTGATGTATGTAATTATTTGAGTCTGGACAATAAGTTCACAAGTCATGTCACGGGAAAGACATACTCCATTAACTATAACCTAGATTGTAACTCAAAAAACGTCATTTTTTTAATTTTTTGTAAGGTGTGTGGTATGCAGTATGTGGGATCGACAATGACGAAGTTTAGGTTACAGTTCAACAATCACAAAAGCCGCCTTAGAGGACACGCAAAACTCGAACACAATCAAAAAAAGAAAGATGACTTTATTTATCGACATTTCTCTTCAGAAGGTCACCGTGGTTTAAAGGACTTGGGCGTTTTGCTTATTGATAGAGTTGCAAACGAAAGGGAATTGTTACAGAAAGAGGGACAATGGGCGTATAGGCTGAAGAGCCTCAAGCCGCATGGTTTAAACGAGAGTGACTTTTTCTATTCTCAGAACCGCGCGGTTCGAGAGAGAAGTTATTGAAATCTTTAATGCACGCGCAGGAATGTAACGCGTATTTTAACGGTTTAAAACGCGCGCGCTAGTATCAGCTGCTTGCAACAGTGGTGTTTCGCGTTTGTAACGGTCACTCACCCTGAAGAAAGCCGGTGTACCCGGTCGAAATATAGGTGATTTACAACAAAAAATCTTGTCTTCATTCATGTTAAGTATGGCAACAACCGGGAGGGCACATTGTATACATAATTGTATATGTATATATATATATATTTAACAAATCGACCGCATTTTTCCATGGTCTATACTCTCATCGACCATAGAAATGACGTCATAAAATGTTCAAAACTCAAGTGGGAACCACGAGCCGTTAGGCGAGTGGTTTCACTGCCAAGTTTTGAACATTTTATGGCGTCATTTCTATGGTCGATGAGAGTATAGACCATGGAAAAATGCGGTCGATTTGTTTTTTACAATAACAAACTTGAATAACTGCGAGCGCCGAGCGAACGAGTTTGCGGGAATCATTTTAGAAAATCAAGATAAACAACGTACAACTTTTTTATTAACACTGACAAACTCCTGCAAAATGTTTTTTGCGTGGGGAATAATTAAAGCCTTAACTTTTTATGTGAATAAATTATGTAACGAAAAAGGCTCACACAAAAATTCTCTTCAGCTTAAATAATCGCTAGAATCTTTTAATATAAGCTTAAATTTTAACAGCAAAACAAAGAGCCGTTATTCGGCAAATTTTAGAGAACCGCGCTCGGCGATAATCGCAAAATAGAGCACAATAACCTCACACAAAGTCAAATATAAAATTACTAGGCACACTTTACAAAGCTAACCTTTTTCAAATTTGAAATATCTTCGAATAATCAGATGAATCTTTGCTCCAAGTTGTTTTCGGCTCAGTTTTAGTTCTTTCGGGCGCCGGCGACTAATTCCGTGGATTTTCCCGTGAAACTACGACAACTTTTTTGTCCTTTTTGCTTCGCACTTAATTCCAGGCAAGTTTAGCTGATTGTAAACTAAATTTAACTGACGAGAGAGCATTCTTTTCATTGAAGAATTCCAGTTTTAAGTGCATTTTTCACTGTTTGAAGAACCCGTAGCGCCAAATGTTTGACAAAACTCAACGCGTTGCGTTACCTGTTACGTCATTTTCATGGTCTATTTAACAAATAGATTCCATTTGGCCGTGTGTCTGTTCAGTTATAGATCATAGATGACGTCAAAATGTGGTAAGAACAAAAAAGTGGCACACGAGCCGTAGGCGAGTGTGTCACTGATGTTCTTACCACATTTTGACGTCTTCTGTGATCTATAACTGAACAGACACACGGCCAAATGGAATCTATTTGTCTTATACAATGAACAGAAAAGTAAAAAGAGTAAAATTACGAACTTGCCTCGTAGCGCTCGACTGTTCGAAGATTTGTTCCAGTTTAGGTATTTTTCAAGTCGCCAAGAACACTTTTCGTCTTGGTTTCTTCTTTTTCCTGCTCGTAAACAGCTCCTGCTAAACATTTTTCGAGGCTTTCACTTGCTCAACATTTTCAAAACTGTGCGCCATGTTGGACAAAACAAAGCAAACAATTTTTCTATGACGTCAGCCGTGCGTCTGTACTCTGATAGATCATGGGCAACGACCAATCATAGAGCGCGTAGTACTCGGTTCATTGTATAAACTCTCATCGACCATAGAAATGAGCCAATCAGCGCGCGGGAATTCACACAGTTATTGTAAATATATTTATAAAATGCTCAAGGAAATGCGCGCGCTATGATTGGTCAAACCGAGTTCATTATAACTCGATAAAGCACGCGCGTGACGTAAGCTTCATTAAAACCGTTTTCATTTTATAAAAGAAATAAAAAAACTTGTTCCTCGTGCATTATTGAGTTATAAAGCACTTGGGAATTTTTAAGAACACTCGAGAAGTGCGAGAAGCACTCGCCTTTGGCTCGTGCTTCTCTGCACTTCTCTCGTGTTCTTAAAAATTCCCGCGTGCTTTATAACTCAATAATGCACTCGGCGCGTTTTTTATTTCTTTAATATATATATATATATATATATATATATGACTTAGCACAAGCATGTAAAAAAGTTCCATGATTGGAAATTTCTCGGTAAATTATACTCTAACACAAGAGAAAACACTTTTTTCTTAAAACACCTATATTTCGGCAGCGTACAGCTGCCTTCATCAGGGTGAATGGCTGACAAGGCGTTACACGCGATAAAAACCGTTACAACCGTTATATATATGTGCGCGCTAATCAAAAAAATTTTTAAACTGCGCGCGCTACAACAGCTAAATACAAATGCTGGTAAAACTGCTATTTTTGCGCGCGAAGTCCCCGATTTTGGCTATAAAAAAAATCGCTCTCATTCAGACCTTGGGGTCTGAGTGTCTTCAGTTTGTAAGTCCATTGACCCTCCTTATCCGTCAGATTTTCCGTTCTGTCCACTCTGTCTATTAACTGAACTGACATATCCTCCAGACCCCCATGACCCGCACTAAAAAAATGCCTGTATAAGATCTCATCGTCTAGTGCACGCTAAAGTTAAACAGGAAATTACAATCAGGGAACAAGCAATGTGCCTCGAAGAACTGCAGGATATGTAGGAAGGACAAGCTTCTCAAGATGGGGGACACTTTCGAGAGTACGAACACGGGCAAGTCATACACCATAAATTACAGTTTGAACTGTAATAGCACGAATGTGGTTTATCTGCTTACTTGTAAAACATGTGGCAAGCAATACGTGGGTTCGACTTCGACCAAATTTCGACTCAGATTTAACAACCACCGTAGTCGACTGAATTTGCATGGTAGAATGACGCCCGAAGAGAGGCTAGACGATGAGATCTTATACAGGCATTTTTTTAGTGCGGGTCATGGGGGTCTGGAGGATATGTCAGTTCAGTTAATAGACAGAGTGGACAGAACGGAAAATCTGACGGATAAGGAGGGTCAATGGACTTACAAACTGAAGACACTCAGACCCCACGGTCTGAATGAGAGCGATTTTTTTTATAGCCAAAATCGGGGACTTCGCGCGCAAAAATAGCAGTTTTACCAGCATTTGTATTTAGCTGTTGTAGCGCGCGCAGTTTAAAATTTTTTTGATTAGCGCGCACATATATATAACGGTTGTAACGGTTTTTATCGCGTGTAACGCCTTGTCAGCCATTCACCCTGATGAAGGCAGCTGTACGCTGCCGAAATATAGGTGTTTTAAGAAAAAAGTGTTTCCTCTTGTGTTAGAGTATATATATATATGTATATATATATTTAACTATTATAGCGCGAAAGCGCGCGTGATATCGCCTAATACTTAGCCGACGAGGCCGTAGGCCGAGTCGGCTAAAATTAGGCGATATCACGCAAGCTTGAGCGCTATAATAGTTTTATAATTCAACACATTGATAACAAAGCACAGTTTGAAGAAATAAATATCGCCGACAAGCTTTTTATTTATAAAAAAAGCTTACAGATGTTTTACCGCGCGAAACTTGCAACATCACACAGTTCATGAATGAAAGTGGCGCCTTTGTCAATATTGTGCAAGCTTGAACACTATATAAACTGTTTTATAATTCAACACATTGATAACAAATCACAGTTTCGAGAAAAAATAATTGAGATATACAACCTTTCATTAAGTAAAAAGGCTGACTACAATATTTTACCTCACACCATTTCTTAAACAACAAGCAATGGTCAGCAATGAATGCCGAAACTTTTGCCAAGCTAAAATTAATTTAGCGTACACAATCAGTGACATCAGTTGAGAGTTTCTACGAAGAGCTTTCGTCTACTCAAAGAACGGGACAGAGTAGTGACTACAAGAATTAAAACACAGTAAAATGGCATAGAATGTCTTAGTTACAAGTGTTTCGTATCTTAAAAAGTTCAATTCAGAATCAAAACAAATTGAACAAACACACGGCTTCGAACCTAAACATAGCGGCGAAAAGTCGGAAAGAACTGCAGCGTGGACAGTAAGCTTACAAAAATTCACAGCTAGAGGATACAAGAAACGGTTAAAACATCGTACCTGTAGTTGATTTGGCTTTTTAGTCCCTTCCATAAGCACCAAATTTTCAAACATCGAAGTACGAGCTGAGTCGATCAATGTTGTTTACAAACTTGGAATGCTCGTTTTTTAGCTCCCACAGCCGTAATGACGAGATCAGAAACTTTTCTGAGGAAACATCAAGTCTATATCATATTCCAGAGGTGATTACCAAAGGAATTTCACGAAAATTGTGCTCCTTCATTCACTTCTTGTCGAGCGGTTAAACTTTGAACCAGTTGCCAAGAAACAACACTGCGACCGCGACAACGCGAAAATTTCGCGCCTTTTCTGTCCAATCATGTGAACAGTATTTTTCTCTTTTCTTTTCTTCTCTTTTTTTCTTTCTTTTCCCTTTTTTAACTAATAGTTCACGCACTTTTTCGCCAAAAAAAAAGAAATTGCAGGCAGCAATCATTTTCACTTTCTTTCAAAATGCGAAATTTACCGCCATCGCTGGTTATATGTCATGTAGACATAACGCATATCGATAACTTTTTTACCATATTTGGGCAGTGTGTCAATGTGTTGAATTATAAATATATATATATATGTATTTAACTATTATAGCGCGAAAGCGCGCGTGATATCGCCTAATACTTAGCCGACGAGGCCGTAGGCCGAGTCGGCTAAAATTAGGCGATATCACGCAAGCTTGAGCGCTATAATAGTTTTATAATTCAACACATTGATAACAAAGCACAGTTTGAAGAAAAAAATATCGCCGACAAGCCTTTTATTTAAAAAAAAGCTTACAGATGTTTTACCGCGCGAAACTTGCAACATCACACAGTTCATGAATGAAAGTGGCGCCTTTGTCAATATTGTGCAAGCTTGAACAAAATAACTGTTTTATAATTCAACACATTGATAACAAATCGCAGTTTCGAGAAAAAAATCATTGAGATATACAACCTTTCATTAAGTAAAAAGGCTAACTACAATATTTTACCTCGCACCATTTCTTAAACAACAAGCAGTGAATGCCGAAACTTTTGCCAAGCTATAAAAATTTAGCGTACACAATCAGTTGACAGTTTCTACGAAGAGCTTTCGTCTACTCAAAGAACGGGACAGAGTAGTGACTACAAGAAATTAAAACACAGTAAAATGGCATAGAATGTCTTAGTTACAAGTGTTTCGTATCTTAAAAAGTTCAATTCAGAATCAAAACAAATTGAAAAAACACTGCACGGCTACGAACCTAAACATAGCGGCGAAAAGTCGGAAAGAACTGCAGCGTGGACAGTAAGCTTACAAAAATTCACAGCTAAAGGATACAAGAAACGGTTAAAACATCGTACCTGTAGTTGATTTGGCTTTTTAGTCCCTTCCATAAGCACCAAATTTTCAAACATCGAAGTACGAGCTGAGTCGATCAATGTTGTTTACAAACTTGGAATGCTCGCTTTTTAGCTCCCACAGCCGTAATGACGAGATCAGAAACTTTTCTGAGGAAACATCAAGTCTATATCATATTCCAGAGGTGATTACCAAAGGAATTTCACGAAAACTGTGCTCCTTCATTCACTTCTTGTCGAGCGGTTAAACTTTGAACCAGTTTTCATTCAGCTACGCCAAGAAACACTGCGACCGCGACAACGCGAAAATTTCGCGCCTTTTTTGTCCAATCATGTGAACAGTATTTTTCTCTTTTCTTTTCTTCTCTTTTTTTCTTTCTTTTCCCTTTTTTAACTGATAGTTCACGCACTTTTTCGCCAAAAAACACGAAATTGCAGGCAGCAGTCATTTTCACTTTCCTTCAAAATGCGAAATTTACCGCCATCGCTGGTTATACGTCATGTAGACATAACGCATATCGATAACTTTTTTACCATATTTGGGCAGTGTATCAATGTGTTGAATTATAAATTTAACAAATTTACACCGGTTTTCCGTGTGTGGACTCTTATTTACCACGATTTACGTCATCACATGGTCAAAATGTTGTGGACTCACGAGGCGCAGCCGAGTGAGTCAGCAACAAATTTTGACCATGTGATGACGTAAATCGTGGTAAATAAGAGTGCAAACCACGGAAAACCGGTGTAAATTTGTTTTTTACAACAATATTTAGAAAAAAAATACAATGAAAAATCGAAGTCTTGTTACAAAATATACGTGAAAGCAAAGAAAGAGCAAGCGTTGTCTATAACTTTCTCGCAATCTGATTGGTTTTCTTCAAGCGCGCGTGATGTTAGCGTCAGCACCGTTGTCTGGACTCTCATTTACCACTCACGTCGACCAATCAGATTGCGAGTTTTGCGACAATTGTGGTAAAAAAAAAAAAAAAAAAAATATATATATATATATATATATATATATATATATATATAAAGTCTTCTCACGAACATCCAATGAGTAAAGATTTGATCTTCATAATAAAAATATACTTAACATGAATGAAGACAAGATTTTTTGTTGTAAATCACCTATATTTCGACAGGGTACACCGGCCTTCTTCAGGGTGAGTGACCGTTACAAACGCGACACACCACTGATGCAAGCAGCTGATACTAGCGCGCGCGTTTTAAACCGTTAAAATACGCGTTACATTCCTGCGCGTGCATTAAAGATTTCAATAACTTCTCTCTCGAACCGCGCGGTTCTGAGAATAGAAAAAGTCACTCTCGTTTAAACCATGCGGCTTGAGGCTCTTCAGCCTATACGCCCATTGTCCCTCTTTCTGTAACAATTCCCTTTCGTTTGCAACTCTATCAATAAGCAAAACGCCCAAGTCCTTTAAACCACGGTGACCTTCTGAAGAGAAATGTCGATAAATAAAGTCATCTTTCTCCTTTTGATTATGTTCGAGTTTTGCGTGTCCTCTAAGGCGGCTTTTGTGATTGTTGAACCTTAACCTAAACTTCGTCATTGTCGATCCCACATAATGCATACCACACACCTTACAAAAAATTAAATAAATGACGTTTTTTGAGTTACAATCTAGGTTATAGTTAATGGAGTATGTCTTTCCCGTGACATGACTTGTGAACTTATTGTCCAGACTCAAATAATTACATACATCACATCGTCTGTCTCTACATTTGACAGTTCCTCTCGCTATCCGTTGCGTTGGCTTCAACTTCGCATGAACTAGGTAATCCCTCAGATTCTTGGGTCGTCTAAAAGCAACCATCGGTAGATTGGGTACTGCGTTCCTGCACCTTTCGGAGCAATGCAGCACTGGTTGCAACTCCTTAATTAGTCCTCCAATGTTCGGCAGGCTGGGGTGGTATGTCGTGACAAATGGTATCCTGTCATTTTTTTCTTTGATATAGGGCGCCAATACCTCCTCCCTGGATTTATTCCTTGCTTTTCGGATTTGTGCCTTTACGAAGTTTTTCTTGTATCCTCGGGCCATTAAAAAGTGACAAAGTTCCCTTGATCTTAGCTTAAAGGTTTCCAACGAAGAACATATTCTTCTTATTCTGGTGGCTTGGGCATATGGTATGCCTTCTTTACAATGTTTTGGGTGGCATGAGGTTGAAAACAAGTACTGATGTTTATCTGTAGGCTTGGTGTAAATCTTGTCTTCATTCATGTTAAGTATATATATATATATATATATATATATATATATATATATATATATATATATATATATATATATATATACACTATGGCAACAACTGGGAGGGCACAGTGTATACATAATTGTATATATATATACAATTACATATATACATAATTGTATATATATATATATATATATATATATTTATATATATATATATATATATATATATATATATATATATATATATATATATATATATATATATTTATAAAATAACTGAGATACTACGGGCGTTCTGATTGGCCAAAGACCTATTAACTATGGTGCCGGTAAACTCATAGAAAACCGCGCAAGCGAAACTGTTAAGTAAACAAAGTTCAATTTTCCACTGCATCAACACAAGCGTGAGGA
Organism: Cladopsammia gracilis; assembly: GCA_022457155.1. Lineage (NCBI taxonomy): Eukaryota > Metazoa > Cnidaria > Anthozoa > Scleractinia > Dendrophylliidae > Cladopsammia > Cladopsammia gracilis. The sequence continues at coordinate 378,166 of JAJGOT010000031.1, read as the reverse complement.
GAAAGAATTTCACAACTCGAGCCGGTTTAGTGTCTTATTGCATATTGTGGTCTGTTAGAAGATGAGAAGAGAAGATATGTTTCTTGTAAACGATAAGTTGCTTCTCAAACCTACAAATTAAAAAAAATTCCCACGCACGCAAACAAAAAACGGCTTAACGACAAAAAAACACTAAGCTTTAATATTTTAAAACTGATATCAACAACAGGAATATATTTTCATTTAACATTGGCTTGGAAAGGCTTACATGCAGCGATCAATGACAATCAGAACAACCTCGATATGTACTTTGTGAAGTTCATTGAACTGAAGGTTTAGCTATTAGTGGAAAACTCAAAAATTATGGATCCCAAAGAGAAAACAATGGCTTTCAAACTGAGGAATTTTCGATTGAAATTCACTGAACTGAAGTTTATAAATGTTCCTACAAATCCTAAGACGGATTTTCACAGTGGAATCAAGCTTATAGCTTTGTTGTTTAGGATAATTATTTTATGCCGATTCCATTTATACGCTTTATCGTGTTTTGTTTTTGAGATTTTTTCATTGAATACTTTTGTACCCGATGCAGTTTAAATTCTGATTATGTGTCCAAGCAAGGATGATCAATTAGCAAGAAGAAAATGAAGCTAACAAAAATTATAGGTTTATGGTTAAACAAATTATTTGCATGGAATGATCAAACAATTCAACTGTAGGCTTAAAAAACAATGAGCTTAGTTTTCATTCAGAACTTAAAATGTAGAGAAGTACGGGCTTCATTGTACACTTCAAAGTAAGTGGATAAAGTCGAAAACATTTTCAGAAGATGAGTTTCTGGAACTAACCTTTATTCCAATTGAAAAATTCTTGACAAGAAGGCAATCTTTGAATCCAACATACGCCATAAAAATTTTAGGCTTTCAAACTTTCCTCGTACATTCATGTTTGCGGCGGCAGATTCGGGACACAATTTTCTGGATTTCCCATTCAAAGAACTTTTGAATCATTGAATATATTTTCTTCTTTCAGCTGATAAATTCCAACTGACGAATTTCAAAGCGCTAAAACTTTTCATCTATTTCGTTGAACCCGTGAATTTGTCAGTGGCAGGCAGTGGCATCGTGTAAAGTTCATTCTTTCAGCCGCTCTGATTGGTTTTCCCGGTCATATGATGAATGTTATGAGAACAAGCTACTTGATCGGCATAAAACTACAACAAATTTCTCTCTTTCCAAACGCTTTTCATAGTTATTTCATAAAAGCAATAGAACACATTTTCTATGACTTTACCGGCGTAATAGAACCACGCGGGATGTTGGGAGAACACTCGAAAAGCTTGTAAACCACTCGCCTACGGCTCGTGGTTTACAAGCTTTTCTCGTGTTCTCCCAACATCCCGCGTGGTTCTATTACGCCGGTAAAGTCATAGAAAATGTGTTCTATTGCTTAAATATACATATAAATATATTTTTCGCTCGAATTCGCGCGGCTTAGCTCCCGAGGGACGACAAATTTATTAACCTCGCTTCGCGAGGAATAATAAAGAAAGGGAAAGTTCAATTAAGATACATCAGACTGGATTGATAATTTGATTATTGTGGAGATCTAAGCTAGAAAGAATGAATTTTACTTATTGAATATTTACAAAATAATTACGAGAGTTCATTAATTCATTGGTAACTTCTGAAGTTTGTCAATAAACTGATCTAACATTTTCATCACAATAGGACCTTGCGCAATTAGCAGATCGCTTGTTTTGCAAGAATGTCGATTGCACAAACTCACATTGCATACTACAAGTTACCTGGTCGAGCTCTAACAGCCGGTTTTGTAGGAAGCTTATTAGCTCCTCTACAAAATCTCTCACTTGCTCGTCGTTCACTTGAAGCTGATCGAAGCAAAACAATAAAACTTGTTTTATCGTCAAATGTTTGCAACACCACATTACAGTAGGAAAGAAATGTTGCTTTGCTAATGATTTAAAGTTACCGTAAAATTGTCCTCGTTTGCCATGTTGCCGGCGTGTCACTTCGAACACTCACAGTCAGACCGGATGTTCTTTTGCGGGCAACTTTGCAAACTTCCGCCGCAACATTGTTATTTTGATTGACAGTTTGCTTCGAGCAAGTTGGAAGTTGTGCGAGCAACTTGCAACTTTCGCGAGCAAGTTCCTATTTCAAACTTGTTGTCATGAGTCATGATTTGTGTAGCGCGAGATTTGAATGCTTATTTCAAACTAAAAAAAAAAAACAGTTAAACCTGCGAGTTCTACAAGTTCAAAGCGCTTTTTGTAAGTAAAACAATGCTTAGTTAGTTTTTTATTTGGAACGCAGTTCCTAATTACAAAAACTCCCTTCGTGAAAGAATAAAACGGCAAAACTCATTTCATAATGTCTTGCTGTAGACAGCCTTTTAGCCTTAAAGCGCGCGCATCAAAGTTTCAAACAACAAGCGCGAAATTTAAACGGCTTAAAAATAACAGCGCATCATGAAAACCGCGAGCACATTCAGTGCCGAAATAGTTATTTATGATTTACATAGCGTGAGATGTGAGATTTAAAAAATCTAGCGCGTGATGAAAACCGCGAGCACAATCATTGCTGAAATCATTATTTATGATTTATGTAGCGCGAGATTTAAACAGTTTAAGCTTGAGCAGTTGTCGGTCATTTGAAGCTTAGGTAGCCATTGTTTCCAGAGTGATGGGTTTTCGCCTTATATGACCAAAACCGATCAAATAAAACAATGCCATTGTTTCCAAAGTTGATCCGCTTTTCTTGATACGCGAAAGTCTCTTCGGTCTAGCTGAAGAAATGCCGTCGTTTGATTTTGCGACAAGTACGAAAAAGGTAGCGTTAAGCCTTGTTAAAGTTCTCGCACAAGTCAAGCAGCTGACAGTAGAAAGTTCCTCGTGCTTTATGAGCTTGTGCCCAAGCGAGGCGACAACATCGGCTAAAACCAAACTCTCGGTTCCAGGAAACGCCAGCAATTCCTTATTTCTCACTATACTGAACAATGAAACTCTTGGCACCTTGGTTCCTCTACATGCTACGTTTTTCCTACAAAATCTGCAGTACTTTGAAGGGTGGACTTCGAGATTCGAGGACAGTATTTTCGTCGCACGCGTCTTGCAAGACATGCGGATTTCCTCGCGTTCTTGCACATGCTTTTGCACGAAATACTCGCGCGATAAATCCGAGAACTATTTCTGTTAATTGATATGTTGGATTAAATTGGATTATCGCAAAACTTGCCAAAAGAGGGCGGAAGAGCGTCGGTAAAGAAATGTTTACGGGCTCCGCCGACCAGTTCCCCCGCGATTTTTTCCCTTTTTTGACTAAGCGCGTTCCCCACTATCTCGGAGCCTGGAACAGGCTTTATTGCTTCTTGATGTATTTCCAAAAGTTGCTAATCTTGAACAGACTGAACAGCTCAGAAACGGATTTCTCAAGCAGCAGACTCGAAATAAATAAATCCACTGAGATTGGCGCCATCTTTGTTGCTGACTGAATTGACCAATCAGAGATCTACCTGCCCCATTCGGGCAGGCAAGTCTCTGATTGGTCGAAAAATACAATAGCGCAGACTAGTGATCCAGCCGTGGTGTGTGCGAAGGAACGCGGGCGCACTAAATGGCTGGTAATCGAGCCTAGTGAAATGAGGACAGTGCAACGCTTCCCGCTTGGGAATGTAAAATTAATACTTTTTCACCCATGAAAAGAGAACAGTCTATTTTCTCTAGAAAAGATCTGGATCGTCCATTAACCACTTTTAAGTTAAAAAATGAAAGCAACGGTAACTCAAACTTAACTCAAACTCAACTCAACTCGTAACTCGGTCATTAGTATCTCTCGACTAGCAAGTGCAGCCGTTTCTTACAGATTTCGTCTGTTTATTCTAACAAAAAATAAACTATACAAGAACTATTGTAATCTCCTTGTATGTCTTTGCTAATCCATCGTATATAATTTATACTCGCGATCAAGCGGTATTAGACTGCAAAACAGTCGTATTTTTTGCGTTACCATACGAATGCGCGCGGTCTTTGAACGAAAGGTCTGGAGCGAGTGTGAATGGAGACTGGGACTGGAGAGAGACGCTCTCACACGCCCGTGTGAGGCTGGCGCGCTTTGCGCGCGGGTATCCACGCTTCAGACGCTTAGGGCGCTTCGCGCCTTTGCGAGCGAGCCAGCGGAAAAAAACCCGACTGTTTTGCAGTCTAAAGCGGTATGGAAGTTTTGACTTTTTAATTAATTTCTCGCTCCGCTGCACTTTGCCTCGTTTCCATGTTTTGCTCCAAAAATGTGTACATGTTCGTACTCATTAAACCCCCCTTTTCCTTCCTTTGATTCCCGACTCCCCATTCACTTAAAATAAATTATGATGTCATTTATTCCCGACTCCCCTATTGACTTAAAACAGGTTATGATGCCATCTCTACCTATTTTTACCCATGACATCACCTCTAGGGATCATGAAGTCAGTGAATCCCCGATCCCGACGCGCGACTCCCCCATTGACCTAAAACGGATTATAATGTCATTGATTTCCGACTCCCCATTGACTTAATATAGATTATGATATCATTTATCCCCGACTCCCCTATTGACTTAAAAACTTAATAGATTATGATGTCACCTCTACCTATTTTTAACCCATGACGTCACCTCTAGGGATCATGACGTCAGTGAATCCCCCACTTTCCTTTCCAGTGAACCCCCCACTTTCCTTCTACTCTCTGGTCATAAAAGAATTGCCTTGGCCTTTAGCAACGAATATAGACCTGCTGAGACAACCACACTTACACAAACACAAACAATACATTTGTGGCTTCATAGTGGAAAGCTCTTGGGAGACATTTACACAAATTCAGCAATTAGGATCGCGTCACTTTACCCAGTCGTTCAGCGATTCACAGTCCACTCCCCAAGGAAATCAAATTACAAATTAGTGTGACAACTAATTGAAGCCATGAAGCCACAAATGTGTTGTTTGTGTTATATATATAAGGAGCTGCAACCAGTGCTGCATTGCTCCGAAAGGTGCAGGAACGCAGTACCCACTCTACCGATGGTTGCTTTTAGACGACCCAAGAATCTGAGGGATTACCTAGTTCATGCGAAGTTGAAGCCAACGCAACGAATAGCGAGAGGAACTGTCAAATGTAGAGACAGAAGATGTGATGTATGTAATTATTTGAGTCTGGACAATAAGTTCACAAGTCATGTCACGGGAAAGACATACTCCATTAACTATAACCTAGATTGTAACTCAAAAAACGTCATTTATTTAATTTTTTGTAAGGTATGTGGTATGCAGTATGTGGGATCGACAATGACGAAGTTTAGGTTAAGGTTCAACAATCACAAAAGCCGCCTTAAAGGTGACGCAAAACTCGTACAAAATCAAAAGGAGAAAGATGACTATTTATCGACATTTCTCTTCAGAAGGTCACCGTGGTTTACAGGACTTGGGCGTTTTGCTCATTGATAGGGTTGCAAACGAAAGAGAGTTGCTACAAAAGGAGGGACAATGGGCGTATAGGCTGAAGAGCCTCAAGCCGCATGGTTTAAACGATAGTGACTTTTTATCTCGTTAATGCGCTTGCGCATTGTGGACTTTTGTCCGGGGGGGTTTCTTGTTCGTTCTTTATAGAAGCTATATTAGGGCATTGAGGATATGGTTGGTTAAAGCGGTTAGGATTTCAAGAAGGGCGTCACATACTGCCACTAAAATGTTTGGGGAGCACCCCCGGACCTATTGTTAATTTCCCTAGGGTATTGGGATGTCAGAACTTGTGATGAACTTGTCATATCTCACATTACGTTACCGCAAAGGTATTAGTCCTTGTTAAATTTCGATATCTCACGTTACCTATCAGTTTCAATCATTTGTCGTAAAGCCATTATAGCTACTTTAAAAGGGTAAAAATAGGTTAAATGCGTTTTCTTGGGAAACGTAGTTTGAGAATTTCACGGTGTATTTTACTAATGGAGAGGTTATAAGAAAGTTAAATGGGACAGGAAAGTTTGTGTGTTAATATGAGCGGTATGGCAGAGCAAAATAGCATGAACTTTGCGTTTTTTTCTATTGAGTTGTGGTTACACTCACCTTGGGTTTGGGGCCTTCCCAAGGGTTAATGGCTTGGGTTCGGTTTATCTCAGGTTTCATCTTACTCTTGGGGATGCGGTTACACAGTAAAAGACTCCCCAGGGTAAAATATAATAAGATATGAGTTCACTGACACTGCAGTTAACGCGCGAAAACGTACAGATCGACATGGATGACACGAATCGAGATCTTGTAAGTTTAATTTCAGTCATTCTCCTGCTTATCATTCGATAAATATAACAATCCGGCAGTTTTTTTTTTGCGAGAAGACACCGAAGAAGACGCCTTCAACTACGCTATCTTCAAGGTTTGTCGGCGTTTTATTTACATTTAGGAGCTCGCCACGAACTTGCTCGCCGCCAAGGAGGGCTTGGGTATTTCCACGACCACAGAATTGGTTTCAGCAACTTCTAAATAACAATGCACTCGATCACTGGTGGAAAGAAACTTTTAGAGTTACAAGTAAGCGTGCAATTAACCAAGCGTATCAGAGGTCAACTCAGGGAGCAGCAGCAGGCGATTTCCTGTATTAGCTACGTTCTGCATTATGATTGGCCAAGCGGTTTGATTGTGCAATAGTATGGTAAACATGTCATAGTTGTGTTGATTTTTTGGCTTATAATGATGACGGTTGAATGGAATTGCGGCAAGCCTTCAATGGCTTAAATTTTTGCGTCTTTTGCGTACTGTTACATAATGAAACTGTAATAGCAATTATTAATTGTTTTAAAATAGCACAAAAGCGAAAGTACACGGGTCAGCCAATACTATGCTACCGGTGCCAAGTGCAGGTTCAATCAAATTAGTTGCAACCTGTAGGTAAACGAACTTAAAATATTCACCTTTATACGGACTTCTATTTTATGAAAGGGGTCAATCCGGCAATTTTTTTTTTAGTCATATGGGAAGTTTAACTGAGTCAGAGGCTGTCCTATTCAGTACATTTGATAGCTGCGCTCAAAAGAACATGCTATTTTGCTCTGCCTTTTAAGTCGCTTAGCGAGTGACAACCGGAAATATCGTGAAAAGAAAAATTGGTAAGAATATTCTGCTCCCGGAAGGGGGGGGGGGGGGGGGACTCCTATAAGTCGTCAAGCGGAGGTGCTCGTCAGGAAAAAAAGTGAAACCCTGAACACACTAAAAGATACCATTTTCTGGGAAAATGAGTTTTTTTTTAATCATATATTCTAAAAGATACCTAGATCCCCTAATTTTAACCCCTAAAAGATACGACGAGCACCCCCACCCAACCACATATGCGAGTCCTCCTCCGGGGTTCTGCTATACGTTGTCTACCCAGTATGATGAACAGCGAGGAGCGATTTTTTATGTCGCTTAACGAATGTCAAAGTGAAATCTCGTGAAAAGAGTTAATTTTACGATTCGTTTAAAGTCAACTCGCTTAAAGTTAAACGAGTCAACTTTTCGCGCTCGACGAAGCTGAGAAATCTCACGCTGTATTTTTGTTCGCTTTTTGAGTTGTAATCTTTGTCTGCTTTTCCAATAGTTATTAAATATTTAGGTGTCATGATTATGCAATAGTATGCAAGAGAGGGTAGATTTTGCTTATTCAGCTAACTAAAAATGTTTCGGTTTGATTATGCAAGAGTATGGATTTCGGTTTTGTGCTATTTTAAAACAATTAATCATTGCTATTACAGTTTGATTATGCAACAGTACGCAAAAGACGTAAAAATGTTCCTGATTTTGTTTATAAAAGTTATCAAGGAAGCATTTTAGGAAGCATTTTAAGAAGCATTTTATAAGCGATTTCAGCGTGTTTATTTTTTTAAGAGAGATTTTGTCTCTATTTGACAAAAAGACAATGTATTGTTTGAGTGGCAAGTAAGAGAGAGAAAACGTTCTTGGCGTATAAAGTCTATAAAAAGAAGACGAATATCAATTGCGTGTCGTACTGATAACATTGAAATCCTAAAGCGGACAAGAGAGTTACCTTAGAGTGCTCAACGTAGCTTGATTGCATTGAAATCCTGACACAAGAGAGTTGCCTTCGAGCGCTCAACGTAGCTCTATTAGCAAAGAATATAGCACACTTAAAGCAAGAAAAAATATATTTAAATCTATTATTTCGTTAAACAAAATTATCAATTGTTTGTAATGGTTGCTTTTAATGGTTCAGGTGCTATAGATTCAGTTTTACTACTAGAAAGTAGGTTATCTGAATTAAATAGAATTGCTCTTGATGTTGGAGGAGGTGGCGATTGTTTTTTTCGTGCCGTATCACATCAATTGTATGGCGATGCTACGAACCATTTTTATATACGTAGTCTTGGCATTGAATATTTAGTATATAACCCAGAACAGTTTATAGAGAGTAATACTGAACACTCTTGGCAAGAATATTTGAATAATATGTCATGTCAAGGAACATGGGCTGATGCGATTATCATTCAAGCTGTGGCTAATTGTCTCAATTTATCAATTTATATTGTTGAATCAAATGAAACTTTTGCTCCTGTCACTCTTGTTTAATTTCGTTCCTATTACAAATTAAGTTATCGTCTCTTTCGTAGAAAAATACGTAAACATTGGGAACATCAAACTTTAAGAGGGTATAAAGGAAAAGTAACACACATCTGAACAGCGCCACCATTTTGGACGGCAATCTATCCGTTCCGATGTTAACCGCGTAACTCTTTCCTCCTTTCCGGTTCTAGATTTCTGTTCGTGAAATGACCAGAACTCAATTCATTCTATAGGTGTCAGAACATTCACTGAAGCGTATTGCTTGAAGTTGTTTCTCGCGGTGAATTTGCCTGTAAAGAGCTGTAAACCCGGCGCAGCTTTTTCTCGACAGCTACAGTGAGCTTACTTTACCATTTTGTAAACAAGGCCAAACACACGACAAATTAATCTAGCACTGCTAAATGAGGGTGCTAATGGGGGTACCCAATTGTCAGTTAACTACTATTTTTTTCCGGCCAATTGTCAGTTAACAAGAGGCTACACTGGTAGCCTATACTCATGCGCTTGTATAAGAAAGTTTTATGTTATTCTTTTTTAACTGGGTCACGCTGTCGGAAATCGGTTCATTTCAATATTTTCATTCATTGATCTTATCAAGTGATTTAGCTTGACAAGTAGGAAATTACGTATATCAGTAAGGCATTTAAATTTGCAAAGTTAAGATAAGGTTACTTTAAAGGCCATGAGAATGACCAGAGTGAATGCGTTTTCGGGATTGGACTTAGAACAGCCGCTTTACGAAAATTATTCGACATTAGATTCTCATCTAAAAACCATAATTTCTCACCTGTCAAGATAGCTTCCAAAACCGTAATAAGGATTGTCAGTATTAAAGATGTCTGTTTGATACAGGATCGTACACAGAGAGTATGGGAAGGAAAAAAAATCGAATTTCACTGATGCTTGTGTCCAATAAAATACGCTGTGGCTATATGGCCGGTAACCGGTCAAGGTTTTCAAAACACTAAATGGCCGGCAGTTCTATATTCACAGTAAATTTCTCAAAATCGAAAAATTCCAGCTAATCTAAACTATCATATGTCGATTTAGAAAAGTCAAGCGATCCTGAAATGCTTTATAGATCTCAAGTCTAGGGTTTGGTTTACGCTGGGCTCAGAAGACGAAACCATGTTTTGTGACACTTAAACTTTTTTCAGTTCCACTGCCGGTCAAGGTTTTCAAAACACTAAATGGCCGGCAGTCCTATATTCTCAGTAAATTTGACAAATCGAAACAATACAGCCATTCTGAACTATCATATGTCGTGATCCTGATCAAACGAGCCGGTTTTGTGGGATTTCTATATCACGAAACCATGTTTTGTGACACTTGGAACTTTTTTCAGCTCGACTGCCGGTCAAGGTTTTCAAAACACTAAATGGCCGGCAGTTCTATTTTTTCAGTAAATTTCACAAAATCGAAAAGATCCAGCCATTCTGAACTATCATATGTCCGGGTGATCCTGATCAAACGAGCCGGTTTTGTGGGATTTCTATATCACGAAACCCCCGACGAAACCATGTTTTTGCAGTCGAGCTGAAAAAAGTTCAGTGTCACAAAACATGGTTTTGTCTTCTGAGCCCAGCGTAAACCAAACATTAGACTTGAGATCTATAAAGCATTTCAAGATCGTTTGACTTTTTTAAATCGAGACATGATAGTTTAGATTAGCCGGAATTTTTCGATTTTGTGAAATTTACTGAGAATATAGAACTGCCGGCCATTTAGTGTTTTGAAAACCTTGACCGGTTACCGGCCATATAGCCACAGCGAATAAAATACCAACGGTGTGTCCACTTACTTTGGAGTCTGCTTAATACAGGTTCTAGTGTAATCAGAAATCTTACTCATTTAATCTAAGACTGAAAAGGGCTCCTGTGGTCAAACCCGGGGTCAACCCGCGTTCGCGTGCTAGGACAAAATGACGAAACAGAATACATACCATGTATCTCACTTGTCGCACTTCCCATTAGAAAAGGTAGCTCCATTTCCAACTGAGCCTTTGTAACAGCTTTCCCGTCGATCTTCTCTAATCGCAACAACTTTAAATCAAACTCACCGAGTCCAAACTTTCCGCTTATTGTTTGATTATATGTCCATTGAATTGTGCTTTGTCATGTCAAACGGTATGCGACTTATGTGTCATTCGAATGCCGATCCTTTGTCATCATCTCGATAAAAACTCAGAATAACTTTGACCACGCCACTCGACGCCATCACGGAGATCAAGGTCAACGCTCTACGACCCTGGTACCTTTTGCATATAATATCGGTTAATATGTCACCTGGTCACGCAGCGAGGCAGGTAAAAGTCACAAAATAGCTTTGCTGTTAGGAAAAAACTATGTTGCTTTTATTAACAACAACAATCGTTCATTTAGTATAATTAATAGAATGTCACTTAACTGTTACCGTATTTTCTCGATTAAACGCCGGGCCCCGAATAAACGCCGGGTATAATTGAGGAAGTTGTAAGTAAGCTCCTCAAACGTTTGTTTGTGGTATAATAAACTTAAGATTTAAGGGCAAGGTACAAGGCTGCCAAGAAAAACGAATAATAACCCTTTCTTAAAAAATGGCGGGCGAGAAAAAAACTGCTGATACAAAGAAACGCCGGGTCCACAAGGCCAAGTTTGAAATAAACGCCGGGGGCATTTAATAGAGAAAATACGGTAACTTTTCATTTATCAGTTAACTACTATATTTTTGGGCAATTGTCAGTTAACTGTTAACCCCATCAGCACCCTCCTAAATGCACTGGTATTCTAAATTTCACTTTTGCCGGAACGCAATTGGCATGAAAACAAAACGAAAAAAACTCGCGAGATAATAACGCCTTTTGTCACAACATTTCACCCACGACTGAAAAACCTTAAACAAATACTGATGAAAAATGGAGTTTCGTTCAAAACCAACCATTCCTGAAAACTATTTACAAAACGCCGTCTAACACATCATACAAGACGTAAATCACTTAACGACACGACTCATAACAGCCAAACTTTGAAAGCTAATATAAATGCATCGCAACCGCAAAACCACATAGCGGAGTCGGTGCAGGCCTGTCATGAACCTCATTTCGATCTAAGGGAAACTAAAAAAGTGACCGCCAGGAGTGGTGCCCTGTTTATCCGCTCCAGACCCAATATTTTCTATATAAGTGCGTCCATAACAGACGTGACCGAAAAATGACCACGTGATCACCATTTTCCCGCCATTTTTCATGTCAAAATATATAAAACAGCAGACTTGATACTTTAGCTAACTACAAAACTTTCCGTTTCATTATGCAAGAGTAGGAACAGCAAAATACCATAAATTTTGACTTTGGTTCTTTTTTCGAATACTGCTGGAGAGTTGAAAAAGAAATGGCTGATGGCGCGATGTCTGCTAAACATAGCTCAAATTGTCCTGGCATGGGGAAAGGCAGCTCTAGAGAAATGACATGTTGTTACGGCCTCCTTTCATTAGATTCGGCAAATGTGAAGTTCAATGTTTGAATCGGGCCTTACTTTAAAGAATATTTATTATTTTGATAATTAATATTAATGTCTCATCTGATCAGATATAAAGTCATTGCACGTGACGTATTATCGATGTGGGCTTTTAATTGTTTTGAAATTGCGGCAATCTATTGTATTTGATTTAGAAAGTCTTTTCCATTGTCAAATATCCCAACCGAAAATAGACAATGAATAACTGAAAATGCACTGTGTAAATTGAACCAACAACACATTTTCATCGTCAATTAGCTAGCAAGGCGGGAAAAGTCTTTCACTTTCACTTCACTAACATCAAAATTATTTACATTCACACTCGTGATTCTTTGTTACTCATAACTTTTTTTGACTTGCACCAACACGAATTTTCAAACCAAGTTCTCTCAATCTTCTCTATCCTGCCAAGAACCATATCCAGTTGACTACTGCGCCTCGCATTTTCTACATAATGTCTGATTCTACAACGCCATCTTTACCATATTTATTTTATATTTATTTTAGATTCTTCTTTTTTTAACCTCATGTTTCAACGCATTAACGAGATGGCTTTAAGAGCCCTTTGATTCTATTCTCAGAACCGCGCGGTTCGAGAGAGAAGTTATTGAAATCTTTTATGCACGCGCAGGAATGTAACGCGTATTTTAACGGTTTAAAACGCGCGCGCTAGTATCAGTTGCTTGCATCAGTGGTTTTTCGCGTTTGTAACGGTCACTCACCCTGAAGAAGGCCGGTGTACCCGGTCGAAATATAGGTGATTTACAACAAAAAAATCTTGTCTTATTTCATGTTAAGGATATTTTTATTATAAAGATCAAATCTTTACTCATTGGAGCTTAAGCTCCTGAGGAAGGCCGCGACGGCCGAAACGTTGAGAAATTAAACATCTGAGGCCCCGTTTACACGGGTCCGGACAAATTTTTGCACGGACAAAAACTTGCACGGTTCCACCTTGCGTTTACACGGGACCGGCGGAACTGGACGAATTTTTGAACGGCTAAGTGTGCAAGTTTGGGACCTGAAAAAAGCAGGTCAACTTTTTGACCGGCACGGTTCCATATTTCGTACGGACTCGTGTAAACATTCGAACCGTGCAACTTTTTGCTCAGATAGCGCGGTTAAGGCCTGGAATCTAGTTATGTTTTGCCTGGCTGCGTAGCAAAAATGAAACAGTTTTGTTACAATTTGTCCCAGGTTTGTTACATTTTGTTAAATTTACGACAAAAGAAACAAACAAAAGCAGATTATAGATATGAGGAGAAGAGCGGCAGCAGCATGCATCGCTATTTTAGCCGGATTAGCTGGGCTTTTGCAGTACACGTTGCTGCAAATGGCTATTATCTTCATCGATCAAGGCAACTTATACGTTCGAATTTCTTGGTGAGCATGTACAGCTCACAAAACAACCAACCGAGGGAAAAGTCGCGGGCCAGAAAGCCAAGAAAGGCATGGATACGTCCAGGGCGAACCTCGAAATGGTGGGATAACTTTATGAGTGGCGTAATGTTGGAGGAGGAGTGGAAGGAAAACTTCAGGATGTCGAAGTCGACTTTCTTTAAGTTGTGTGATGCCGTCAGGCCATTTCTTGTGAAACAATGCACGAACATGCGAATGCCCGTGTCTGTCGAAAAGCAAGTGGCAGTCACCCTGTACTATCTTTCGGATGAAGGGAGATACCGCAAGGTAGCGAACGCTTTTGGGCTTGCAAAATGCACAGTGTCTGTTATAGTTCGAAGGGTGTGCACGGTTATCTCAACTGTTCCTGGTCCTCAATATATTACACTACCCAAGACTGAGAATGAACTGGAAGAAGCTGTTCAACAATTTTATAGCAAGCATGGCTTTCCTCAGTGTTTTGGTGCGGTTGATGGAACACGTATTTTTATAAAACAACCAAATAAAAATGCAACTGATTTTCTGAATCGCAAAAACAGATTCTCTGTAAACGTGCAAGCCACCTGCAACTACAAGTACTGTTTCTCTGATGTTGTTATTAAATGGCCAGGAAGTGTACATGATTCTCGCATATTTTACAACTCTGCTTTAAACAAGATGCTGAGAGATGGTGCCATCCCACCACTGTATAAACATTTAACACCAGACACTGTACCAGTTCCTGTTTGTGTGCTGGGAGATCCAGCTTATCCCTTGTTGCCTTACCTCATGAAAGAGTTTCCTGGAGGAGGCAATACAGTCCAGGAGCAATACTTTGGATACCGTCTGAGCTCTGCTCGGATGGTAATCGAGTGTGCTTTTGGGAGGCTTAAGGGGAGATTTGGTGCCCTTCGCAGAGAGATGGACATAAACATTGATGATCTCCTAATAGTCATTCATGCATGCTTTGTATTGCATAACTTTTGTGAAATCAACAATGATTATATCCCTCAAGAAGATGTTGACAGAGCTATTCAGTATGACAATGAGTTTCAGCCACCTACTTCTTCTCCTGGCAGACAGCAAAGTACAGAAGCTCAAAGTAAAAAAATAAGAGATGCATTTGTGCAATTTCTTGATCAAATATTTACTTCAAAAGCACCATTTCTGTCTTGAAGGACAACTGAGGCATTTAATAATGCAAAACACTGAGCCTAAATAACAAGACAGTGCATTTTTGACAGACGTTATTGTTTCTGAAACTTGTGCTGATTTGCTGTACCGTTCATTACATCAACTTTAACATGCTTAAGGACCCCATGTTTACTTATTCTTACATGACACTGCCTGGGGTTTTTACAATTTAAATTATATTGTTAAAGGAGTGTGAGATTTAAAAACAAAAGAAACCAAATCTTTGTATAATGTATGATTTTTTCAACAAGGTTTTAACTTTAAGATTCAATAAATTGAAGGCAAACATCTTTAATTTAGTCTCTTATTTCCTCTGAGCATAAACACTGTGTGGAGAATAATCAGTGAAAGATAAAATAAAATGGCTATATTTAGCCAAACTGGAGAAAATCTTCAAAAGTTTTCACTGATGCAATAAATTTTTTTCAAGACAACAAAAGACAAAGCTCTCAAATGGTCTTGTTTTTTCTTTTTCGAAAATTGTTCATAACTTGGTAAAGTCATTGTTGTTCCTGTTCATAGTGGCACGATACGAAAAATCAGGGAAATCATAAATGCTTGCCGTTTGATGTACTTCTTGTGATGTTGAGAATGGTGCAGGCTGGGAAAGGAGACTACCAACGAGGCCAAAACCATTGTTGAGGGCTGATGTCAATGACGTAAACCCCTGAAGAAGCGAATCCATTGTTTTCTGGTGCTTTTTATCTGCCTCCTCCATCTGGTCGAGTACTTTTCTTTTCAGCTGGAGGTCCTCTCTAGCTACAGCCAACAGCTGGTTGTCTGTCGACAGTTTCTTTGTCAATTTACTGTCTCGTTTTCCTTTAAGTTGTTTTTGCAGCAGTTGCCTTCGTTCTGCTACTTTGTCATTGGTGACTGACTCTACCTCTTCCGTCGGGACGACAGGCACATCTTCCGTTACACTATCCATGCTGTCATCGTCGAGTTCTCTTGATGAATCTAGGTCTATTGACGAAGTGTCAATACCGCATGCAATGGACTCAACTGCAGGAGCACCAGACCATATCTCACAACACTCTTCATAGAAAGTGGTAACCACTCTTCCCCCTCCACTGCGCCTTCCCTTGTCCACTGCCTTTCGGAAGTTTAACTTGATCCTTTTTAGTTTGTTTTGGATTCGGTCTTTGTTAAAGCTTCCTGACGCCTCGGTACGTCGGGGGAATTTCAGGGTACTTTTCCAAAAACATTTTGGTTACGTCTTCGTACTTGCTCCTGACCGTTTCCCAATCAACTCCTTCCCCTGCTTTTCCTGCTTTGTAGTCTATAACTACATGTAGCAATAAATTAATTTCCTCATCAGACCACGTAAAGTTTTTGTCTGCCGCCATGTTTGATTTGCCGCGTACAGCAAGGGCTGCAATATGATTGGTTTAAAGAATTAGCGATAACCAATCACAACTGAGACGTTAAAAAGCCATTCAAATGCCGCAACTGGTCCAAAATTGCACGGATCCGTGTAAACACCACTGCAATCTGTAACAGAATTTGCACGGATCCATGTAAACACGTGGTCCAGGAACAAAATTCGTCCGTGCAAAAATTTGTCCGGACCCGTGTAAACGGGGCCTGAAAGTCCAATTGGAGTTGGCTTCTTGACCATCACAAAGAAAAATTATATATATTTATCACAAGTGTCCACTAGTTGAAAAAACTCCTCTAAAACTATATATGTTAACACAATAAAGGAAAAAACTAGTTTGATTAAATTGCACCTATATTTCAACCACTTAAAGTGGTCTTCATATATTATATAATTAAGCAATAGAACACATTTTCTATGACTTTACCGGCGTAATAGAACCACGCGGGATGTTGGGAGAACACGAGAAAAGCTTGTAAACCACGAGCCGTAGGCGAGTGGTTTACAAGCTTTTCGAGTGTTCTCCCAACATCCCAAGTGGTTCTATTACGCCGGTAAAGTCATAGAAAATGTGTTCTATTGCTTTTACGAAATAACTATGAAAAGCGTTTGGAAAGAGAGAAATTTGTTGTAGTTTTGTGCCGATCAAGTAGCTTGTTCTCATAACATTCATCATATGACCGGAAAAACCAATCAGAGCCGCTGAAAGAATGAACTTTACACGATGCCACTGACAAAGCTGCACTGACAAATTCACGGGTTCAACGAAAGTGATGAAAAGTTTTAGCGCTTTGAAATTCGTCAGTTGGAATTTATCAGCTGAAAGAAGAAAATATATTCAATGATTCAAAAGTTCTTTGAATGGGAAATCCAGAAAATTGTGTCCGGAATCTGCCGCCGCAAACATGAATGTACGAGGAAAGTTTGAAAGCCTAAAATTTTTATGGCGTATGTTGGATTCAAAGATTGCCTTCTTGTCAAGAATTTTTCAATTGGAATAAAGGTTAGTTCCAGAAACTCAGCTTCTGAAAATGTTTTCGACTTTATCCACTTACTTTGAAGTGTACAATGAAGCCCGTACTTCTCTACATTTTAAGTTCTGAATGAAAACTAAGCTCATTGTTTTTTAAGCCTACAGTTGAATTGTTTGATCCTTCCATGCAAATAATTTGTTTAACCATAAACCTATAATTTTTGTTAGCTTCATTTTCTTCTTGCTAATTGATCATCCTTGCTTGGACACATAATCAGAATTTAAACTGCATCGGGTACAAAAGTATTCAATGAAAAAATCTCAAAAACAAAACACGATAAAGCGTAAGATAAATGGAATCGGCGTAAAATAATTATCCTAAACAACAAAGCTATAAGCATAAGCCTTGCTTTTTAATTCCACTGTGAAAATCCGTCTTATTTAGAAGTTATCTTAGGATTTGTAGGAACATTTATTAACTTCAGTTCAGTGAATTTCAATCGAAAATTCCTCAGTTTGAAAGCCATTGTTTTCTCTTTGGGATCCATAATTTTTGAGCTTTCCACTAATAGCTAAACCTTCATTTCAATGAACTTCACAAAGTACATATTGTAACGTTAATACGCTGACCGAGAGCGTAAGCACCGTAAACCTACGGTAAGAAGAGAACAGACAACAAACAGTCCTGTACTCCGTAAACGTTTAATCCGACAAGACTCAAAAGCACATGGCATACAGGTCACGTGATTAGCATGACGTCACACCTTTCCTTTTTTCAGAGAAGAACAGGCAAGGCAAAACCTAAATACAACTTTAACAAGCATCTTCTAAACGAACTGAAACAAATAAAGTCAATGTCTGTGTCAAAAGTCTCTTAACTTGACTCAAATGTTGTTTGATAAGATTGCAACAACTTAAGCAAATGGTAATGCTCCAAAGTCCTTATTTAACTGTAACAAAATCCTTTAAGTGCTGTGGGGTCCTAGAGACTCGTCCGCTCCTTGTAACAATGATTGTCGGCTTGGCTGGACCTAATGATGGTTTCTGATTCGGGGGCACTGCCACAGACTCAGGTTGCTTGGGTTGACAATCAGGGTTGTCTTGAGCCGGTTGGTCTGTCTCCTTGTGTTTGACTGGTTCAGCTGTGGTAAACTGTGCACTTGACTGGCTTCCTTGGGATGACATGGTTGGGCTGAGATGAGGGGTCTGGTCAAAGGACTCCTTAGACTGGCGTAAATGTCGGCGGTTTCTTCTGTAGCATTTACCATCTTCTGTCCTGACTTCATAAGAGCGAATATCCACTTGGTCTTCCACTCTTGCTTTAAACCACTTTTGCTTTCTGTCACCTTGTTTAGGAGCTACTCGCACGACCTCTCCTGCCCGCAAAGGTGGGAGTTCTTTGCTGCTTCGATTGTAATACTTGGTTTGCTTTGACTTCTGCTTAATAAGTTTCTCCTTCACATCTTCTTGGACTTTTGGCTTTAACAGCAGACTAGAGGTGGGAAGCAGTGTTCTTGTTCTGCGTCCAAACATCCTCTGAACAGGGGAACTAGACATCCCTTCAGAAGGGGTGTTCCTCCAATCAAGCAGAGATAGGTAGACATCTGTGCCCGCTTGCTTGGCTTTCTTCATGATGTTCTTAGCAGTCTTTATGGCGTTTTCAGCCTTGCCGTTGCTCTGGGGATAGCCTGGTGAACTTGTGATGACTTCAAATTCATAGGTGGTTGCAAAGTCTCTGAACTCTTGGGAGTTGAATGGCATGTTATCACTGATCAGCTGGTTTGGAATTCCATGGACTGAGAACTGTTTATGAAGCTTCTTAGCTATTCCAACTGCAGTCTTGCTCTCTAGTTGATCGATCTCAAAATAGTTTGAATAATAGTCCACTACACACAGGTAGTCTACACCATCTAGTGTGAAGATATCTGCTCCTATCTTTTGCCAAGGTCGGTCAGCAATCTCATGACAGATCAGGGGTTCTCTTGCTTGGCTTGATTGGTGGGATGAGCAGATGTCACACTTCGAAATGTAATCTGTTAGGTCTGAATTCATTCCTGGCCAATACACGGCTTCTCTGGCTCGACGTAGGCAACTTTGAATTCCCGTGTGAGCTCCATGTAACTTCTCTTTAATTCTTGCACGTAGACTTACTGGGATGACGCACCTCTGTCCTTTGAAGATAAGGCCGTCTTGCACTGACAACTCATCCCTGACTGTAAAGTATGGATGAAGACATACAGGCACTTCCTGCTTTGTATCTGGCCATCCACTGACAATAAGCTTCTTCAGCTGCTGCAGGGCATCATCTTGAGCTGTTTCTGCTTGAATTTCTCTCAGCTGAGGTTCTGAAATGGGGAGAAAGTCAATAGCATGGATGGATTCAGTTTCCTCTTCTGCTCTGGACCGATCAGTAGTCTTCAGGAAAGCTCGTGATAGCGTGTCTGCCAGGTACATCTCTGAACCGGGTTTATATCTGAGATCCACATCGTACTGCTGAAGACGAATCAGGAGCCTCTGAAGACGCTTCGGAGCAGAGACTAATGGCTTCTTATAGATCGATACCAGGGGTTTATGATCTGTCCACAGGACCACGTGCCTTCCAAACGTATAGTGATGATTGTGTTCTAGCCCGAAGACCTGAGCTAGAAGTTCTTTCTCGATCTGGGAGTATCTTTGCTCAGCTGGGGTTAACGCACGGCTTGCGTATGTAACTGGTTGACCTTCCTGCAGAAGAACGAATCCGAGACCATTTTGGGATGCATCGCCTTGACCTTCAGTCTGAGCTTGTGGGCTGAAATACTTGAGGACTGGTGCTTGCGTAACAGCGGTTTTGAGGGACTGAAAGGCATCCTCCTCTTCCTGTGTCCACTGCCACGGAACGTCCTTGTGTGTGAGTTTGCGTAGAGGCTGGCATAACTCTGACAAGTTACTGAGGAACTTCGATAGGTACTTGACCATACCAATGAGACGTTGTACACCTTGAACATCAGTAGGAGTTTGCATGTTCACTATTGCCTCAATCTTCCTGGGGTCTGGCTTTACTCCTTCGCTGCTTAACAGGTGCCCGATGAACGGTACTTGGCGACATTTAAACTCAAACTTCGCTTTGTTTAGCTTAATGTTCCTTTCTCTGCACCTTTGGAACAATCGCACAAGGTTTGAATCATGATTCCGGTCAGCTTCCTCCTTGGACTCTCCTTGACCGATGATTAGCAAGTCATCTGCTATTCTGTACACTCCTTCCAATCCTTCTAGGTTTTGATCGAGCTTTTGTTGAAAGTACTCGGGTGCAGGGCTGATTCCATAGGGCATCCTTTTCCATCGGTGTCGGCCCCAAGGTGTCTGAAATGTAGTGTAGTGGCTGGACTCATGATCTAGCTCTATCTGGAGAAACCCATCTTTCAGATCAGCTTTAGAAAACACCCGTGCTTTCCCAAGTTCTGGTAGAATGTCATCAATCACAGGCAAGGGGTAGTGGCTTCGACGGAGTGCTTGGTTCAAGGGCCTCGGATCAATACACACTCTGACTTTTCCGTTTGGCTTTGCTGTGACGACTACGGCAGATACCCATTTACTTGGTTGTTCTACTTTCTCTAAGACACCAACACTGATAAGACGATCTAGTTCTTCCTTGAACTTTCCTTTCAGTGCCACTGGTACTCTGCGGGGAGGCATAATCACTGGAGAGACTGATTCATCTACTTCCAGGTGTAACTTTCCCTCCATTTTTCCAAGTCTCTTGAAAATGTCTGCAAAGTCAGTCAGTGCTTGCTCCTTAGTAAGAGAACTCTTCTGAGAAGTGGCAGGAACTTCATTGCTGTTGACGACTTGAATATTGTGATGCTGGACTACCAGCAAACCCATCTGCTGTGCTGCACGAGCTCCAATTAATGGCACAAAGTCATCCTCTACCACAACAAACTCAGCATTGTACTTCTTTCTTGTCTTAGGGTTTCGCATGCTCACTCTCGCTGTCCCAAGTGCTAAGATTTGCTGCTTGTTGTAGGCTGTTAGTACTTTGTTTGACTCCTGGACCAATGTACCTTCTGGAATGAACCTCTTTGGCAAAACATTGCATGATGCACCAGAGTCAATCTGCATTCTAACAGGCTTTCCTTGTATCTCCATAACTGCATAAATCTTATTCGGGAAATCACCGATAGAACTGACATTGACAACTTCCGGCGTACTCACACTCGTATCTTCTGTGGTGACTTCTACCGACAAAAGTTCCTCCTCGGACGAATCAACGGTTTCCAGGGTGAATACTTTCTTTCGCGCGCTTTCCGTGGAGCCTGGTTTAGAACCCTTCGGTTTCTTCTCTCCAGGGCTGCTTTTCTTCCGATGAAGAGGACACTTGCTCGCGAAATGATTCTCTTTCTTACACTTCTTACACACTTGACCGAAGGCGGGACACTTTTCCCTATCTCTTTCATGAGATTTTCCGCAAAATTTGCAGTCGTCGACCCTCCGAGGATTTGATTTCTTGCGAGACGATTTGAGCGCGTGGACTTCACTCGGTTCCTTGTTGTGGTTTGTCATGGCTTCCAGCTGTAATTTGGTCGCTTCGGCTGCTCGACAGCTATCAAGGCACTTATTCAGAGTTAGTTTCGGTTCCTGTAGAAGTTTTTTCCTCAGGCTGTTATCCCTAATACCACAAACTAAACGATCTCGAATAAGATCCTCCTTTAACGATCCAAATTCGCAGGTTTCGGCGAGCGTGCGAAGAGCTGTTGTGTACGCATCAATCGACTCGTCTAACTCTTGTGAGCGGTTATTGAACTTGTATCTTTCGTAGATAACGTTCGTTTTACCCATGCAGTAGCTCTGCCATAACTCAAGAACTTTGTCGATGTTTTCTCTCTCAACATCTGACGAAAACGGTAACGCAGTGTGTATTTCCAAAGCATCTGGACCAATACACGTAATAAACGTGGCGACACGAAGCGCTGAAGGTTGTTTGTCCAACCCTGTGACAATTTCGTACGCTTTCCAAATCTGTGACCACTTTTTCCAGTTGGTTGCAAGGTTTCCTTTTGTGTCGAATTTCTGTGGGAGTGATACATTGGCTATGAACCTCGGGGACGGCGAAGAACTTGTGGGAGTCTCTTCGTCTGGCATTTTCGTCGATTCAAGATGGCGACTCGTGCAAACACAATTTTCACTCAACTGTGAATTTGAAAGCTTGAATTCACTCTTCAACGCTTTCTACAACACGACAACCGTCACTTCTGACACCATGTAACGTTAATACGCTGACCGAGAGCGTAAGCACCGTAAACCTACGGTAAGAAGAGAACAGACAACAAACAGTCCTGTACTCCGTAAACGTTTAATCCGACAAGACTCAAAAGCACATGGCATACAGGTCACGTGATTAGCATGACGTCACACATATCGAGGTTGTTTTGATTGTCATTGATCGCTGCATCTAAGCCTTTCCAAGCCAATGTTAAATGAAAATATATTCCTGTTGTTGATATCAGTTTTAAAATATTAAAGCTTAGTGTTCTTTTGTCGTTAAGCCGTTTTTTGTTTGCGTGCGTGGGAATTTTTTTTTTTATTTTGTAGGTTTGAGCAGCAACTTATCGTTTACAAGAAACATATCTTCTCTTCTCATCTTCTAACAGACCACAATATGCAATAAGACACTAAACCGGCTCGAGTTGTGAAATTCTTTCTCTTCACGCTTGTGTTGATGCAGTGGAAAATTGAACTTTGTTTACTTTACAGTTTCGCTTGCGCGGTTTTCTATGAGTTTACCGGCACAATAGTTAGCGCGTAGTATCTCAGTTATTTTATAAATATATATATATATATATATTATATTCAGGAGGCAAACTGGCATGTTCCATCTGCAAAAAAAACATCAAGTCACCGCATGTGAAACCTGGAAGAAAGCAACTGTGAACGACCGATGGGAGCTAGCAAAGAAACACACCCTATGCTTTCTGTGTCTGAAAAGGAACCACCGAACCTGGTAATGTTCATCAAAAGAGTTCTGTCCAGTACAAGGGTGTGGTCGTAGACATCACCCACAGCTGCACAAAACAGAAGAAATGCAGAAGCTGAACCCATCTGCTGACACCTTCCACCCAGCACAAGATGCCGCAGAAGGCACACAACCGGCCGGTACGCCTACGGCCTATGCGACTTATGGAGTAGTTGAGGAACCTGTCAACATGAGAGGCAGTGAGAAAATAGCTCTTCAGATGTTACCAGTGATTTTGGAGGGAACAAATGGAATTAAAATCAAAGCCAATGCCTTTCTGGATGGAGGTTCAGGTTCATCTTACATCAGAGAGGAAGTGGCAGACACCTTGGGACTGGAAGCCGAAAGTCGTCCACTCCGTGTATCAGTGTTTGGAGCAAAGTCGATTGTTACGGACAGTAAAACTGTGTCTGTGCACTTGGAGAGTATGGATGGTGGTACCAAGAAAGAGGTGTTTCTGTGGACAGCTCCACGCATATGTGACATGAAAGCGATAGATTGGTCCCAAAGTAAGAAAGGGTGGCCACATCTTCATGATTTAAAGATTCAAAAGCCAGTTGGACGCGGAGAAGTTGATCTACTGATCGGCAGTGATTATTATGAGGAACTACTTCTCCCACTCGAACACCGTGTGGGCAAACCAGGAGAACCTGTGGGTGTTAAGACTCCACTGGGGTAGACAGTCGTGGGACATGTACCAGAAGAGATTGGCAGGCATCACACAACCAACCTTACTCACACCTTCCATGTTAATCCTACTCCGGAGATGCGCGCTGATGAACTGATGCGGAAAATGTGGGATGATGAGTTGACTTGACTTAGTGACCATGAAAAGTCATTAACTGCTGAAGAAATGCTTGCTGAGGACAAAACAAGGAAGTCAAGGCGGTACATTGATGGTCGTTATGAAGTAGGCATTCCCTGGATTGACAACCAACCACCACTGTATTCCAACAGAGCAAGCGCCGAAGACCGACTTCTGTCGCTGGAAAAGCAGCTGAAAAGAAGGCCAAGTGTTGCAGAGAAATATTGCCAGGTGATGGAGGCGAATGTAGCCAAGGGCTATGTTAGGAAGTTGGAGCCAGGCGCAATTGATAATGAGGCAAGTTGGTATGTACCTCACTTCCCTGTTGTGAGAGAAGATAAAGAGACTACCAAAGTGAGGATAGTATACAATTAAGCTGCGAGATATGGGGGACTCAGTCTCAACGACACTATGCTGCCTGGGCCAAAACTGCAACAAGATATCTTCGATGTGTTACTGCGCTTTCGCAAGAACCCTGTCGCCCTCGTAGCTGATTTGACAGAGATGTTCTCCCAGATCGTTATGGCAAAGCAAGATAGGCGAAATCACCGCTTTTTATGGGGAGGACTAGACCTCACTAGACCTCCTGAGGTTTATGAAGCAATGAGACTATTGTTCGGAGATCGTGCGTCACCTTACTTGGCACAGTTTGTTGTACGGCAACATGCAGAAGACCACAAGGATGATTACCCCCTAGCTGTAGCTATCACCCTCTTTCAGATGTACATGGATGACATAATAGGGACCTTAAGCATCGACAACGAAATAGGACGACGACGCCGACCGGAAGTGAAATTTTCCCGCGTGAACCTTCTGGGCATGCGTTAGATAGTCAAAACGTCGTCCAGCCTCCGTCGACGGGTAGAGCCTTGATTCCATAACTCAAAAGGAGGTCGCGGTTCCCAGCGGTTTTAGTGAAAACAAGGTTGGGTGGGGGTGCTCAGTCTCGCGGGCTCAAAAACCTCCTTTTGAGCTATAGAATCTAGACATTTCCCCGTCGACGACGAAATTCAGGGAGGTTTGCCGTCGTCGCTAAAAACGTAAGTATAAAACTATAATTTTTGCGTGTAAATCACTCTTTTTCCCCCTTGTCATTCAGTACAAGTAGAAATATATTGTTTGTGGATTAGTAGAATCCAAATGTTAAGCACTTTGTCGATTTCTTCGCCTGCTAACTTGAACTTTTCAGGTTCGGTTTGTCTGAAAACCTGAGTGATGGCGGAACAACCAGTCGGAAAGACAAGTAAGCTTTCCTCTGCTATCTTCCGAACCTGTTAGATTAGATGCTGTTCGTTCCCTGACGGGTTATGTTTACTCGTTCACTCTAGGTTGTACTATAGGATAAATGTTTATTTTTTTCGTGCTAAAATTTAATAATTTCCCATATTGTTTTTAGCCGCTAGTAAAGACAACTTTCCAGTGGACTCAGCTGGAACATGATGTGGCTATGAGGAGCCCTGAGAAAGGACAAATGTGGGAGAACATTGCAGCAGCCGAAATTTAGCGTAACTGCAAGTCAAAAGCTGCTCGAGATCGTTATTCACTTTTAACTTCAAAACAAAAACAAAAGCTGCGCCACGAACTAGAGAACTGCCTCCAAATTCGAATAATACAGGTCGTAAAGAACAATAAATTCGCCATCGTCGATTAAACCATCGTCATAGCTTATAAGATGCAAGTACGGAGGTCTTTGAATGCCATAACAAGACTGTAACAAGACAAAGTACTTCGCAAAGAAAAAGTCGTCGTCTATCTGGGAAGCTGCACTGCTTAAACTTCGTTTTCCCCGCCGAAAACGAAACCCTTGGCCCAGTCTGTCTCGGTTGCGAAACGTCGTCGTCGTCCGTTTCGTTGTCGATGCTTAAGGTCCTTAATGACATCACTGGAGACGGATGATGAAGCAATTGAAGTTCGTGACCAACTCATCGAACTGCTTGGTAAGGCTGGTTTCAAGATACGACGATAGTGTAGCAACAGGCCGAAATTACTGGAGGGTGTACCGCTAGAAGACCGAGTAGCGAATGTCAAAATTGAGGAGTGAGAACTGCCATGCATGAAAGCGTTAGGAGTCCAATGGGATGCTGAAGCAGATATGTTCACTTTCAAGTTGAACCCGCCAAATGACATTGAGTACACTGAGCGAGGATTCCTAAAGAAGCTTGCAACGCTCTTTGATCCCCTACAAATGCTTGCACCATTCACCATTAGAGCCAGAATGGCAATGCAAGAGACTTGGCTGTTAGGGTTGGACTGGGACGAAGAATTTCCTTCTGAGTTGAAGAAGAAATGTCAAAAGTGGTTTCAAGAACTGCCAGAGCTTGCTGGTGTCCGGGTGCCAAGATGTTACCGCATACCTGAAAAGCCCATTGTTGAAACCTCGATTCACACAATGACCGATGCTTCACAGTTGGCATATGGAGCAGTTAGTTACATACGTCAAGAATATGACAGCGGTGAAGTAACCGTGCGGTTTGTTGCAGTAAAAGCCTAGGTTACCCCCACTAAAGCAACAAGCATTCCCCGGCTAGAGCTCATGGCTGCAGTACTAGGATTGAGACTGTCGAGGAAAGTGGCAGAGCTGTTAGAAATCCCATTTGAGTCATGCACCCTATGGACAGACAGTGAAGATGTTGTTTGTTGGATACAGGGAAAGTCCAGGAGGTACAAAACATTTGTGGGAAATAGAATTTAAGAGATACATCAGAAGTCAAACCCCCAACAGTGGCGCCACGTTCCAACCGACCTTAACTGTGCTGATGATGCAACTCGTGGATTGAGCGCAACAAAGTTGACAGAGAACCATCGTTGGTTTCGTGGACCTGAGTTCCTGTACCATGACCCAGAGGGCTGGCCCCAAAAGAAACACATAAAAGAAGAAGAGAGTTCTGATGACTGCCAAGCTGAAATTGTAAAGCCAAAGATGTCGTTTGTTACAAATCCATCTGAGCCATTGATGAATCATTTAAAGTATTCCAGCTGGACCAGACTGACGAGAGTCACTGCATGGGTTATACGATTTGTCGACAAGCTGGTGGCCAAAGTAAAGAAAGAGCGAAGACCTTCAGTTGTGAAGATGCACACAGAAGACTCATTAACCCCAGATGAGCTAGATCGTGCAGGTAAATTCTGGGTACGACAAGCACAGATTGAGAGATTCCCAGCGGAAGTGCACAACTTGAACAATGGAAAAGAGGTCAGCAGACAGAGCCACTTGAAACCGCTGACTCCGATCATCGACGAGCTTGGTGTGTTACGAGTTGGAGGACGACTAAACAGAGCAGCACTCCCTCTTGATGTCATCCATCCAATGATTTTACCTAAGAAACATCACATTACTCGTCTGATTGTAGCAGATGTCCACAATCGTTGCTATCATGCAGGAGTAAATCATGTGCTAGCACAGGTACGAACCGATACTGGATCATAAATGGACGACAAGAAGTGAAGAATTGGGACAGAGAGTGCAAGGTGTGTGAGAAGAGGCGTGCGGAACCGGCAGTGCAGATAATGGCGCCTCTCCCAGAGTCCAGACTTGGGACTTCGATGAGGGCATTTGCAAAAACCTGTGTTGATTATGCTGGGCCATTCATTACAAAGATAACAAGAAGAGTTTCTGCCAAGAGATATCTATGCCTGTTTACCTGTTCAGCTACAAGAGCCGTGCATCTGGAGATGGCGTTTTCGCTGAGTACCACGGATTTCCTGAAAGCATTCAGTCGAATGGTAGCTACCACAGGAAGACCAGAGGAAGTTACAAGCGACAACGGAACAAACTTTGTGGGAGCTGAGAGAGAGCTTAGAGAGCTTGTTCAGTCAATGGACCGGGACAGAATCGTGGACGATGCCGCAAACAAGGGAATCAAGTGGAACTGGAATGAAATTTTCAAGGCTAAAGTGAAAGCCAATTATAACCTGGAATTCTTTATCGCAAGGAAAAATGGAACTCTCTTAAAACATTTCACTAAATGGGATTCCTTTAGTTCTTTTTTTTCCCCTTTATAGCTCCCAACTCCTTCTATCTGGTGATCCATATCTTTGAGGTGGAAATTACTACCTTCAAACTCGATCTCAAATAAAACTGATATAATATAATTATATGACATTAAAATTTTGTTACTGTCCTTTCAATTGTATTTGTTTACTAAAGGGAATTTTAAGAAAACCTAGCGCAGTGTTTTATATATATATATATATATATATATATATATATATATATATATATATATATATATATATATACACCAAGAAAGAGATATGCCGCATCTTTAATAATAACGGACTACGCATTACGATAGAAGCTAACAAACAAATCATTAACTTCCTAGACGTCACATTTAACCTCAACCAAAGCACCTATCAGCCCTTCACTAAACCGAACACTAAACTTCAATACGTCCACCGCGAGAGCAATCACCCGCCCATCACTGCAAATAACATTCCCGCCGGCATCAACAAACGCCTTTCATCCCTATCTTCCGACAAAGCATCCTTTGACCAAGCCGTCCCTCCATACCAGAAAGCACTCGACGAAAGCGGCTACCAATACACGCTACAGTATGAACCTCCAACAACAAACAGACGGAAAAACAGACAACGCAACAACATCATCTGGTATAACCCTCCATTTAGCAAAAACACCAGCACCAACATCGGATACAAGTTCCTCGCCCTAATAGACAAGCACTTCCCTAAAGATCACAAGCTCCGAAAAATCTTCAACCGCAACACCATAAAAATAAGTTACAGCTGCATGAATAACGCCAAACAGATAATTGATAACCATAATAAGCAGATTCTAAAGTCATCCACGCAAGCCAACGACGCCGCCACAGCTAACTCTAATACCACTCAAGACAAGAAGACATGCAACTGCCGACAAAAGAACACATGCCCACTCGACGGAAACTGCCTACAATCATCAGTCATCTACCAAGCTACAGTCACGCGCAACGACAACAACACAACAGAAACATACATAGGACTCACGGAAAACGACTTCAAAACAAGATACCGAAACCACACCGCATCATTCCGCCACTCTAAACACAGAAACTCAACTGAACTAAGCAAGTACATCTGGACTCTCAAAGACAACAACATCGAACACTATATTTCCTGGCGCATCCTGTCTTCGCATTCACCGTACAACAGCTCAAGCAAAAGATGCAACCTCTGCCTAAAGGAAAAATTTCTAATCATTTGCCGACCGAAACTTTCTACACTTAACAAACGTAATGAACTCGTGTCTTCTTGCCGCCATAGAAACAAAGCCCTTCTACGCAACAGCTGAACTGTTAAACTTCGCGCCGCATAGATTTGTTATTGTTATTATGTAAATTATTTTGTATATATATATATATATATATATATATACAGCTATATATACATATATATATATATATATATATATATATATATACATATATATATATATATATATATATATATATATATATATATATATATATATATATAGTGTTGTGACAGGTCTCTCAAACAATGCTGTATGCCTTGTCGAAGACAGAGGATCACTCTAGTAAAGTGCGATCTTGTAGCTATCTACACAAGCTTATTATTTTTGACTGAACTCACTTTTTCTCCTTTCCTTCTCTCGGAGCCATACTGCATTTAGGTGCCGCATTATGATACACTTATACTTTTTATATGAGATATACATTTCATAGTTACTATGATTGGTAATCTATCTATATTTTACACTATTATATTTTTCTCCTACTACGCCACATTAAGACGCGCGCGTTTCAGTGCACGCTTATTTAACCCACATTAGTGCGCGCACTTTCTAGCGCGCGCATAACTTTGTTAGTTTATCTACCAATCATAGACGCCATACATGTCACGTTATAGTTTTAAATAGCCAACGGTTTACGCAAGCCTTAACACACTTGTAACTCCCCTGAAGAAGGCCGTGATGGCCGAAACGTAGGGTCAATAAAGCAAAATCAAGTCAAGACATGGAGTTGGAAGCTTGATAATTACAACTCATTTTTCATTATATATAAATATAATATGAGGAGAAACGAGACCGAGCTCAGCAAACACCTGTGGAAGCTGAAGGATGACAACAAAGAATTCACAGTCACGTGGAAGATCGTCGCAAAAGCAAAGCCATACACGAACCTTACTAAACGTTGTAACCTTTGTAACACTGAAAAGTTTTTTCTGATCACTAAGCCGCACATGGCAACGCTAAACATGCGCAATGAGCTAATTTCAACATGTAGGCACCGGCGGAAGTTCATTCTAAGGTACAGTTCAACGTAGCGCATATCCAATTTTGTAAATTTAGCGCGAGTACTTAGGGTGACTTAGGTTTTGAAAGCGCGCGCGCTGTCCATATCAACCGTTTTCATCACGCGAGCATATTGTTTTAACCGTTATATTATTTCAATCATTCAAACCGTTTCCATCACGTGCTTATTTAAACCGCTTTCATCACGCAATAATACTGTTGATGTAGACTTAACGGTTCAGTGTAAAATGGAGTTTAACTGACGAGTGGGTCACCTCTATCGGTGGCCTACGAAACAGTTCTGTATTAAACGTCCATCCACTCAAGATCTGAGTAGTTCACCTACTAGTATAACCCGCTCCTTCACCACAAGTAGAGCACTATCTTGGCTTCGCCGGTGAACATTTAACTGAAACTTATATATATATATATATATATATATATATATATATATATATATATATATATATATATATATATACAGCAGTTTGCAAAAATTTTGAACCCCCTTAAAATATATCATTATATCCCTGCTCTCTTACAATGCTATATATATCTGGATATAATGATATATTTTGGGGGATTCAAAATTTTTGCAAACTGCTGTATATATATTATTATTATTATTTTTTTTGTAAGTGGTGCAATGTAGTGTAAAGTAGTGATGTAATTTTTTGCGTGAGGCGATTGTGTAAGTAAGTGCTGAGATCAATGTGATCTTTTTAGTACTGTAATTAGTGTAAGTAAAGTGACGAAAATAATAAAATAAAAAAAACCTTTAAAAAAAATTATTTCCATACAAGCAACCTTTTACATAAATCGTTTTACATACAAACATTTAAAATAGAAGAAAATAGAAAATATAAGATGAACAAAACACAAGGATTACAATAGGTGTGCCCATGTAGAATTGAATTTTTCGACGGATTTGTTCTGAAATGATATTTCTCTTATAATAATTATGTCATTTTTCAATCGTAATAAAAAACTGTCAAAGTCCAAAAAGCCGTTGCACATGCTGGTAGCAAAAATATGATATTTGGCAATAAGAAGAGCATAGTTGAGTAAATAATTATATGGTGTGTTTTGATGCCAGCCATATAAAATTATGTATTCATTTAAATTAACATTTTGGTTGAATTTCTGGTACCACCATTTTACAAAAGAATCCCAAAATGTGTTGGATTTGATGCAATTGAATAACATGTGAGTGGTTGGTTGTTTTTCACAGTTGCAGAGCGGGCAGGTGTCGTTTTCAGTTTTTCCGGCGTGAAACAGATTAATTTGATTTGGAAGGACGTTATGAATTATTTTATATTGGAAATCAATTAACTTTGTCTGTTTGGTAACTGTGAACGGAAGCAAGTATACTTCATGAATGTTGTCCTTAGTAAACCCACAATTTAAAATCCTATTCTCACAAGTTGGAGGCACCGTTATCTTGTTAAGTAAAGAAGAGTAAGCAGCGCGGGTGGTAAGTGTGGTTTTGTTGGGGCTTGAAGTCGCCGCGGCATCTGTATTGCATAATGAATTGTTTGTTATTATTTTCCATTTTGAGTGGATGGCTTTAATTAGGCCATAATACGTAGTAAAAGGTGTGATTAAATTGAATTTTTATTTTAGTTCGACCAATGAAAGGAAATCGTGATTTTCATTTAATAGTTCGTTGATATGAATAATACCCTTTTTGAACCACGAGTTGTAGAAAATGGGTTTCCCATCAATTTTTATATTTTTATTGTTCCAGATTATTTCCGCGTCTGTTGAAATATGATTATTAAGTATCGCTGGCTTATTGAAGTCTTGCCAATACTTGAGAACGGTAGCATAGAAATCTGGAAGGTTATCTAATTGAAGTGACTTAAAATCGTTAACTGACAGTCAATTAAAAAAGATATCCCACCATATTGTCTTGTACAAAATTCTGGGATCGTTTTCCACGAAGCTTCATTATGCGACTTTAACCGCTCAATCCAAGCCAACTTGAGAGCTTTTTCCATAATTTCAAAGTCAATCATTTTAAGCCCACCTTGCTGTCTCTCTCTGATAATCGTTGTTTTCTTTATCTTTGCTCGTTTATCTTCACAAATAAAATTGAAAGTCAACTTATTAATTTCCATTGACGCCTAGCCACTTTCTAGTTGGACAGTTGGGAGGGCAACTAGCGCCTCGTGTGACAGATGAAGTAGCATTCAACCCCAGAAACCGATGGAGGCTAATCCAGGATCTTGTGAAGGTATTCTGGAAGCGCTGGAGGGAGGAGTTTCTCGCGACACTGAACACACGAAAGAAATGGAGAGAGGCCTGAGACAACCTGGAAGCAGACGACATAGTGCTAGTGGTTGACCAGAATGCACCCCGTGGACAGTGGCATTTGGGCCGAGTTACTGAGGTGTTTCCAGGCCAAGATGGCCAAGTGCGTGTGGTTCAAGTGAAGGTCAAGGGTCACAATTTCATTCGTCCAATCACCCGGCTGTGTCCTTTGAATGTTAAAGATGATCAGTCTGACAGCAAGAATCCTGAGCAGAAGAGCTCCTCCTAGATCCGCTCTCGGGGGAGGGGGAGGGGGGGGGGGGGGGGGGGAAAGAATGGAGAACCGAATGAACTGAACTGATTTGTGTCTTTTAGTGAGCATTGTGAAGTCCCCAGCGCTCGGCCGCCTGGGACCTGGATACAAGTGTATTATGGGATAGAATAAAAAGCACATGGAAAGAAAAGATGGCTGATGTGTTGTTTTGAGTGTATTTACGACGAAATTGACGAGAATAGTCAATGAGATAATATAACGAAAATGATGCTTTTCGAACTCATCTATTCCTGTCAACGAATACAATTTTCGCGCGCAAATTGCTATTCCGAGTTTCAGTAGCCAATCAGAGCGCGTCAACAATGCTATCCACTGTTTCAGTAATATATTTATTATACTTGATGGTGTCCGACAGTTGCCTGGCAACAAAAATCGCGACCGCTGACAATGGCGCACTCTCATGTTTATTCATGGGGCCGTGACCTGGCGGCCGTTTATCCTTACTCTGTGAAAAAATGTTTACTCTCTGTGAAACACAACCAATTTCTGATGCAAATAAGAAAGAACAGCAAACACAACAATGCTGGATTCAACAGGTGGCTGGAAATCCTTGTCCGAGAAAATTAACCACCGAAACTCCGCTGAATGGTGACTTGAAATATAATTCAGCGTATTTGAGCAACGAAGAGACAACAAGAGCATAGATTACAAAGACTTCAAACAGCCCAGGCACACCGTTTGACTAGGTTCAAACGCCTTGACATATTGCCGCCATTAGAATTCTGAACGAAACCGATCAGGATCGAGAGGCTACACCGACTGGAAGTGTTAGACAAAATGATTCTGTTTGTAGACGCAACAAGAGGCGGCAAGAATTGCACAATCAGCTAAATACTTGTGACGAATATCTTTCATACCTGAGACGGTAGGGAAAAGCAAACACTGATTACAGGAAAGGCTCAGAGAAGAAGAGCGATTAAGAAATGTAGCTCAAATCACTGGCTTTTGCAAAAAAAAGATTTTAAGTGGCTAAACTACTGAGAGGATAATCAAGCACATGACGTCACGGCGGCCATGTTGGAGGACACCTACAAAAGAATTTTGATGAACTTCTTTTGTTCTGGCACCAACATGGCCGCCATGGCCTTTGTCATTTCAGTCCCACAGGACTGAAGGTCACGTGATTGCAAACCATCAATAGTATACACTGTATAATTTGATGTTTATTGATATTTTCACTTAGGTCACTAAGGAACTTTTTTAAATGATCAAAACTATTCAGATAAATGATCAAAACTACAGATCACAATAATAAAGGTGGAAATTATTTCCCAAAATGAAATATACAACATTTACATGATTGTCTGTGAATGAACAGTGAGTGACATGTGCTTTGTATACGTATACGGTATCTTGAGTTTACAGCATTCTTCATAAAATAGTTCAATAAGAAATAACATTCGAATGGTTTAGATAAGGAGAATTTCTCTTTAAAATTTGGTTAAAAACATTTTGTTAGCAAAACACAATTTTCTGTTAGCAATCATGACCATCTAATCTGTAGCAACTGTATACATGTAGCAGGTAAACACATGACACATCAACATTACTGCTTCACATTTATTATTGGAACAGTGATCAGTATCTTAAATCTCCTCACAATATCAGTGTATGAGCAAGTACATAGATTATGCAAATTGAGAACCTGATCACCTTCAACATGAGTTGTCTGTGCAAATTGAATACAAATTCACTGTAGTTATATGGCTATGTGAACTGTATTCACACCAGTAAGGAGAATGTACATCATCAAATTAATTTTGATTTCGAGATTTTTAAAGAGGCTAACTGGTCATGAAGGCCTAGTCCTGGTCTTAACCTACAAATTCTCCATCCACGTCTCTATACATTGTTTATGGTATTTGTAGAAAATCTGTTGCTTCATCTTGAATATTCATGTTTTGTAATCAATTTTGTAATTCCCATGCCGACCTGTATCCAAAATATAGTATTGTTACTGCTGGGAGAATCTCATGCCACTTTCACGAATGAATTGTTATTTTTTGGATAACATCACTTTTCAGCAGCAGTAACCTCCTGTGATTTCAACCATTCAAGTGAATAGAGAATTGGGTTACCAATTATTTGATACCCAGTATACAGAACAAAAGCCATAGCAGCATCTAAAGGGAACAGGTTAATTTGGGAGATAGTACTCACAAGCTTCCAAAATGGAATTTAATTGAGACATTCAAAATAAACAGAACACCCACTGCGTATTGTACTGCAGCCATATCCACAACCGTACTTAATACATCCACTTTCAGACCAATTTTCCTTCTGACAAAAATTATTGAAGAGAGGTGACGGGGGAGAGGGGGGGGGGGGGGGGGGGAAGAGGGTTAAGAGGAAGGGCCTGAGTACCCAGTCCCATAGCAGTTACAGCGACCCACAGCTCAAAACCCAAAACTGACCAGCACCAGTTCCCATTTATTTTATTTTAGGAAGTACAATTAAATGGAAGTGATTGGGAACGAAAATGTCTCAACTTTAAATTTTGGGGCATTGTAAAATATATCATAAAGAAGCAAAATTATTAGCTATTGTCTCCTGCTATTTGGACTTGGTTAAGCATGAACATTTCCTATAATTTATTTGACACAAATGGATTTTCCAGTAAAAATATATTGTAATCACAGATAAATTTGTGATCACGCATGAGATAACGATAACATTAGTGATCACATTACTTCAGTAGTGTGATCACAGTGTGATCACACCTTAAACTGTGATCACACCATAACTAGAAATACGTGTCTCGCAGAACCTCGCGAAGCTCGGGGGAGGATGCACTGCAAAATTTTAGCGATGTGGGAGGGAGAGATGGAATTTCTGATTTAAATGGAGAGGTTGGGTTGCTTGCTGGCAATATATTTTTAAAAATGCATGTTGTGCGATTGGATCTCAAATTACTCGATACCTTAAAATAATTAGAAAAAATGCACCGCTTGAACCTTAACTTTTTAGCAGTGTTTAGGCCAATCAGATCACTAGTGAAAGTGAAAGTGGCCGTTCAGCACTTTCCTTTTTATGTGGATCATAATACTTAACATACTTAACAAGATATTTAAATTTAAATAAAAGAATTTGGAACTTACTTTGGTTTGTCTCCACTTCAAGTGCATTTGAATAAACTCCAATACGGTAGTATCTTGTGTATCCAGCCACTTGAATAAGGTATTTAGTACCTGCCTCCAAGGAATCAATAGTTTTCCAGGGATTGTCCCAGATCTCCTCTCCGAACCCCATAGGAAGAATGTGAAGTGTAGACTTATCTGAGCCAGATTTTTTGATTTTAAGAGCATACCCTTTTAATTCAACATTTCTTTCAGCCAAAGGAATGTCATCCCATGCCACAGTAATTGAGTACTCATTCACAGAATGCAAACGTAAATTAGATGGTGGAGCATTGGGAACTGAAAGAGCAATTTATAGTAATTAGGGAACAATGCCGACAGGATTTAGTGCACAGAAGGGTGTCACACTATGTCATGATAGGGATCACAAAGTGTCCTCATTTATAAAAGTTCCAAATCCCACACATGAAGAAACGTGAAAATGACAAATAACCGTGTCAAATATGAAATATCTGTTAAACAATACTTGCATGCAATATGTGTAATTAGAAATGTTGCATATTACTTACAACAAGAAAAATATTGTTTTTCTTGTGCTTACATTGCAAAGTAAATTAATTAAAAGTTGGGTGTCATACATCATCTTACTGGTACCCCATATACCCAGGGACTTATTTCCAGTTTGATTAGCAGATTGTAAATATAGGATATGTAGGCATGACGATGTAAACTTAAGTAGTTTTATCATACTTATTTCGCTTCATCCAGATTTTGTTTAGTCTTAGGATATATGCATAAAAAAATTAAAATATATTTTCCTGCCTTTAATCAGTATAAGTTTCTTACTAATTTAGTCATTAAGAAAGAGGCCGGTAAATATTGACGATATTGTTCTCATACTAGTACTGTGACATTTTTGTGACTGAAATTGAGAATTTTTAATGCCCTCTCTTATGATACACCTGCAGGTTTTTTGGCTGCCAAATTGGCATTTCCATTTTTCTATCTTTTCAGACACGGTGTCCTTCACATAATTTGATAAAGTTAAAAGGATCATTACAATAAATAAAAATAAATTAGCAAATTAACAATCAATAAATAACTCCTCAAAATGTCAGGGAGTAAATAAATGAGCTGTTTCATCAATGGAAAACAAACTAGACCTGGTTTTCAGCCTCACTTTCAAAGGTTGGCCTTCTAGTATAAAACTATTGATATTTTATGTTCTATAGTCAGCCTTGTTTTCAAAGATGGGGCTATAGACCATTCCAAAATAGTCTATTTGGTATGCAGTGCCCGAATACTATTCTGCTCTCAGTTGCAGGGCTGTTATTAAGCTTTGAAGTTGCCGGCTACACAAGGAAAATAGGAAGATAGTCTCCCATGGTTGATGTCTTTAGACATTTTCCACCTTTGAGTAGCTGGTTATCTACACTGCAGTTGCTACTAATGAATTAGAGACGAGTAGTGACACAACAATGGCCTCATGTGTTTAACACATAAAGGACTACAGTAAGTAAGTGACACAACAATGAGCTTACTGTATAGATTGTAAAGCTTCTTAATGATCATTTTTAAGTATTCAGGAAAAGTGGAACACATTTAGTTAAAGTTCAAATACGTTTTGGTTGGGTAGAAAATTAGTGTTGTGGTGAGATTCTTATTTACTTCTTTTTCTGTACTTCAAGTTACAAAAAGTGTAGGTCGTGTAGCGGTTTTTTTTTTGTATTTTTTTTTTACTTTAAAATATAAGCTTAAGGAGTCTTTCTACACCAGCAAGTGCAGAATACCAATAAACTTTTGTATATCGAGAGTATTCTTTATACCTGAGTTATTAGCGTCCACCATCACATGCGCCGAGAAAGATGTAAGAAACATGACAACAATCAGCTTTGCCATCATTATTTTTGTAGTCAGATTAGCACGTCAGTAAACTGTATGTGAAATGGCCAAATCCCTATGGACAATGCATTCTGAAACATAATCAATAGAAATTACTTTATTCAAATCGACTTTCCGATCAGGAAGGTCAAAAGGCTGAAAACCTAGTTTAAACATAAGCCGTTGTTCATAAGATAAGCTTAATATTTCAATTTTTTAGTATTTCAATAAAGATGTAAATTATCGCTGTCATATCTAATACTTCATCCAGCTATTGTTTTGGACAAATTTAGTGATGGAATCGAATAAGAGAATATGGTAGTATAAAGTAAATCTGTTTGGTAACTTCTTTCAGAGAAAGCTCAAGCATAGTCTTAATAAAACTTAAGCTTAAGCTTAAGCTAAGTTTAAGCTTATGTCTTAATTTTGAAATTTTTCGATTCCTTGCTTGAGTCTCAAAATAATTCTATAAGCTTAGTACTTAATTAAGCAGGGCTCAAACTGTTTGTGTAATAAATATTAAAATAAAACCAAAAGGAAATATCCCACCAGACCAAATTTGCAGTAATCAAGTTCGATAAGCGTATTCCATGTTTACCTGACTCGCATTGATAATACAGCCAGATTCCTACTTAATGCAAATAACCTTACGCTTTAGGAACCGTGTTATCGAGCCGGACATTCAAACGACAAGATGACAAAAAAGCGACTAAGCACAAAAACAAAAGGTTTTCCTACCTTGAGAGCAATAAAAACCCTCTTTGAACACGTCGATCTTCTTTCAAATTTCATTCATCGAGCTCCGTTCGCTGTGTTCGCACATCGTGGTCTTCCTCAATGTTTTCCCGCCGTTTCTGCGAAAGCGTGCAGCCGCAGAGAATTGGCGGGAAAACTCCGCAAGCAAACAAGGGGCGCGGTTGGTTCCGCCGCTATAAATCTATAACGACAAGCAATTACCAAACTGATGAACTGCACTACTTTTTCCCCAGTTCATTCTCTCAAACACTCTTAAGACTGTGTGTTATGGTTTTGGAAGAATCCGAAATCGGATTTGTGATCCCAAATCATATTAATTCAGTTCAAGACCGCAAACAACGAAACAGAAATCTAGAAAAAAAAAAAAAACGGGTTATTCCAAGAGAAAATAATTGGACAATTATAATCTCTTGGTTATTCACTTTGACCAACCCATAGTATACAAATAAAGTTGTCCTCGTGATCGAGACCAGTTTTTTTTCTTTGCTCTCTTCTTCTTGAAAAAGTTTTTAAAATATACAGAAGTAATTGTTGGACTGGACAGAGTGAACGATAGACCAATTAAACCGGATGTATTTCTTTCGGATGCTTTTCCTTAGTTTTTTTACATGTGTCTTCATTAAAAATCAAAGGCTCCTACGAGTCAACTCGTGAATACGAAACAATCTTCGGACCCTACCCCCCCCCCCCCGTTCAATAATCAGTGGAATCCCCCCTCTTCAATAATCAGTGGAATTACTCAGAAACGTTTACAGCCGAGTGATGAAAGGAGTAAAATTTTGCATATTTGTCCCCGTCTGCAATAACTCGTTCAACCCTTCAATATAGACCTTTCCTGCATTCCTATGAACAAAGGCACCAACTCGTGTCTGTGGTGGACAAATTACAGTGATTTGTATGAAATTGTTCACCCAAGGCTCGACCTCGTTTCATTGTGTGTGCTCACTGGAGTGGAATGAGGGAAAGGTCTATTCAGGATATAAAAAAACCTACACAGGGCCGTAGCTAGGGGTCCTCTCTTCCTCGATTACTGGCAAGCATGGCATTTAATAGTGTCAGTAATATTTTGTAAATACATTCGTGCATTTAGGTAAAATTGATTTCCTTTATTCTCTATATTGTAGGCAACTGATGTTTTTCGTAGTCGCATCGTGTTAGGTCTCAACTTCTTTGCATTAGAACAAAATAATTTTGATAGGCGAAAAACGTGCCATGATAGGATAAACTGAAAATAAATCGTATATTTTTATTGAAAACTATTTAGATCAAATAAAGAAGTAGACGTCGGCAAAAAAAAAAGTTTTTTATTGATTCACGATTCTTTTGAAATTAAAGTGTACTATTTTTTCAAAGTTATCAGAGAATCTATGAACACTAGCTTCACAAGAAAATAAACACGCGACCAAATAAAATTACCAAACTCAAGCACTTTCCGAAAATTATTTCTTGCGGCCGCATTTTGACTCCAAATAACCCTTAAAAGACCCCTAAAAGACGGAAGTCACGAATATCAACCGAAGGTCGACTGCATCCTTTTTGCGTCTTCTGTCTTCATTGCGTCAAGGCCAGACGTTTCGGAACTTCCTTTTTATTTGTAAGAAGCAGAAGCGTGCCATCAAAAGAACAGCAGACGGTTGCTGATCGTGACGTTCAGGACGTCAAAGTTTTAGTTGTTTAATGTGCCTATTAACAGCACTACAATGGCTGAACATTGTCAGTTGCTTAAACACAATCCAAAATTGATTGTATGTGGTTTATGTTAATCAATGGAACAAACGCTGTTAACCAAATCCCAGGAAAGATAAATAGCAACATGAGACTACGATCAATAGATTATGGTAGTCTCTTGATAAAAAGCATGGGAAGTGGAAACGAAAATTGAGTAAATAAATGTTAAGAATTAACACCCTGGTCTCAAAACTGTAAGGACAAAAGGTATTATAAATAGCCTCCTGAATATTTCTTATGAAAGATATCCGTCTAAGACAATCGTTGTTCTTCAAACCCTCTCACAAACTTTCAATTTTTTTCATCTGACGCAAATCCCAGGAAAGATAAATAGCAACATGAGACTACGATCAATAGATTATGGTAGTCTCTTGATAAAAAGCATGGGAAGTGGAAACGAAAATTTAGTAAATAAATGTTAAGAATTAACACCCTGGTCTCAAAACTGTAAGGACAAAAGGTATTATAACTAGCTTCCTGAATATTTCTTATGAAAGATATTTAAGACAATCTTTGTTCTTCAAACCCTCTCACAGACTTTCAATTTTTGTCACCTGACGCAAGAGCGCAATAATCACCCCCACCGTCTTTCTTAGATGCTTCTCTAACCCGCTGCAAGTGAATATTAAGCCACAGACGAAGCATGTCGCTATCATCACCAAAGTCGTCACAGTAAATTTCATTCAAGCTGTGTCTGATATGTCTTGCCCTCCTCTCTAAATCATCTACCAGCTTTAATGCGGACTCGGTGTTGTCAGGAGCTCCCAGTTCCTGCGTTTCTTGTTCTGCGTGTTTCTCTTTCCTGGGCTGTTCGGGCGTTTCGGGCTGGGCTCCAACACAGCCCATAATTTCTTTCATCTTTTTTATCATGAATAGTCCAAGGTTAAATTTTTTCTTGGAAAGATTTTTAATAATATGATAATTATCATCAAGAACAGAAATGAAAATGTTGATGCAAATAACATTAAGGCCTAGCTCCAAGCCTAAAATGTAAACACGACCCAAGACACAGCAGTCCTGAAAATAGTTAGTTCCACTAATGACTCCCTCCGTTAGAAGAGTTTGTAAGACACTGAAAGGGGAAGAATAAGCATCAATATCCCTTCCAAACGCAAGATATCCGAAGTGAATAAATGTTGACATGAACACAAACAATCCGAGCGAGCAGTGAAGGAGTTCCCGAGCAGATCTCTTCATAACATAGATCAGATGGTTAACATGACTGTTGAACTTGAGCAAATACAACAGCTTGACGGTGTTGAAAAACATTAGCAAGGATACTAACACTGACTCCAAAATATCCAGGAAAACGCCTTTATCAAAGCTGATAAACTGAAAAATGTTCTCGTGGAGTTTCGCCGTGTTCGCAAAGAGTTCTGTTTCCTTTAACACATGAGTAACAACAAAGCCAACGACCGTTATAGTCTGCGCTAGTTCAACCAAGTTAAGGAACTGCGTGAAGTAAAGGCGAACACCTTGAATAATCTTCTTCGTTTCAGTGACAATAAAGTATATGATATAAAACACTAGCAGCAGTTGGCAGACGACAGTAATGGCGCTGTAGCCTCCACCAAGATCATACACATGCAAGGTACGAATTACCTGATTAGAAACCACATACCCACTTGGTGAAAACTCGATGGGGATGGTAAATACGCTGAAAAGACTAACGCCAGGGTTGAATACCGTAAACTCGACAAACACGACGCTAGTGAACCTGTCAACCCAGTTTAACAGGTTTAGCTCGGAAATAATCTTCGACGCAGTGTTTCTGTCGTAACCAAGTTCTGCTAGGTAACCTCCCTGACCATAAACACCGAAGTGATGAAGACGCCCCCAAAATGGCAGACTCTGCGTTTGCTTAGCTGAGGCGTAACGCCAGGCAGTGGGGCAGATTTGATCAAGATCGCTAAGTAACACGTTTTTTGTAGAGGATAGTAGGCGCCATCTTGGAAGATAGTACAGGGTTTTGTCCTCGTTACCGTATGAATAGGAGGCCACACAGGAGTCGAAGAGATTCCGTGCTTCATCTACGACTTCACATGAACCTTTATAACAACAGAATAAAAAACATATATACCTTATTCTTACCAAATTTCGCGCGCGCGTTTTGGAAAAAATTGCGAAAATTAATACGCGGAAATTAAAATCGCGAAATTTAATACTAATTTAATACTAATTTAATACTAATTTAAATAAATTTAATAAAGGTCGAGGAGATCTTCGGGCGCTTTGACTCAAGAACCCAACGTTGACGAAGTAGAAAGCGCGAAACCCTTGATATTTCTCTCGGTAAGGGCTTGGAAGATTAAATAAATGGAAAAATCGCGAAATTAAATACAGTTTTGTTTATTTTTTCCTGAAATCGCGAAAAATGGTACTCGCGAAATACAGCTACCGAATTTTCGCGAAATTAACTACGCGCGAAAAATAGTAAGAATAAGGTATATTAAAACAAGTAGTAGTAGTAGTAGTAGTAGTAGTAGTAGTAGTAGTAGTAGTAGTAGTAGCAGCAGCACCAGTAGCAGTAGTAGCAGTAGCAGTAGCAGTAGCAGTAGCAGCAGCAGCAGTAGCAGTAGCAGCAGCAGCAGCAGCAGTAGTAGTAGCAGTAGCAGTAGTAGTGGTAGTAAAACAAAAAACCTGCAAACTATACTTACAAGCGCCTTATAACATTAAACTACCGTATCCATTATATAACTGTCGATTGAACGTCGGCCCACAAGGCAAAGATCGAAATTAACCGCAAGGTCATGGGTTCGAATCCCGTTCAAGCCTGAATTTTTTCAGGTTGCTTTTACAACTGCTTAAGTTGAGAGCATACTGCAATGATCACAAATTTCACTCAAAAGTGTCATTGTTAGTTCAGGTCACGTTTCCCGTCTCCCACCTAACCTCCTCGCGGGCTCGCATTCGCGCGTTATACAAGTGCGAACCTGGCGTGCTTTTTTCGAAAGTCCCGGAAACTTTTCGGGACCGAAAGGCTATGTCATGTGCAAAATGTTAACCAACAAACATTTTGTTTTAGTTGACTTTAAAAGCTTACGTTTACTACACGAGCTGGGCTTGTTTGCCGGCTAAAAATTTCAAAGACATTCGTTGGAAACTGAATTTAAAAAAATAGTTTTCGGGACTTTCGAGAAACACACGCCTGCTCACAGGATATCTTTTATTCAACATAACGCGTCTCAACCTAAGCAGATTTGCCTCCCATCAGCATGATTCGATTAAATAAACCGGCCGCAATACCTTGTTTCACCCTTAGCTGCCTTAGGCGCAGCATCCCAACAAGAACGGAGTCTCCATCACTAATGTAAAGACTTGAACTGCTTTGTTTTCCATCCTCAAAAAGACCCGGTACCAGGACATCTCGCGCCCAGACCCAGGTGCGGGCGTGTGAAGAAATCTAGAATAGATAGATACATATTGAATACAAGCGTGAGTTCGCCACATAAAATGCAAGTACTGTAAGTAATTGTTTATACAACAATTACTTACGTAACTCTAAGTCATAAATCCTTACATCCTCACACTTACGCTAATCACACTAACAATACATTACATTTAACCGCCAATTACTCAGCTGCTAATATGATAACAATAAAACTAAAGGGAAAATTACGATAAAGCTTTCCTTCTGACAATGAACCTTTCGCCCGCTCGAGTTCCATTTTCTTATGATGGATCAAACGAAAATTGCATACAACTTAGAACAGGAAACTAGTATGGTAGGAAGTTCATTGAAGTGAACTGCAGAGAACTCATACAGTTGGCTTCACTTTCGTGTTATTTAGTTAGGGTAGTCAAAATAAAAGCTCCCCTCTGTATTATTCTTACCTTATTTAGACTTCCAAAGACTTTACCCACGGACGAGGTCATCAAGAAGCCATGCTCATTACGTCCGCCATAACAGACAATTATAAGAATCCAAAGGTAGATAAGATACGACACTATTTTTCTTAGCGCCGTAAACATGTGAAGCTCTCTCAATCGGTTGTTTCTCGCACGGCGTAGCTGTTTCTTGCTCGGCGGTTTAGGTATTTCAATATCTTCCTCTCCTTCATCCTGCTCACTTAATTGGATATCCTCAACATCAACAACAGCTTCAGCATCATGGTAAAGTACCTGAGTGGAGTTCTGATCACTTGTCTTGAAAATGTGTGACAGAATAAAGGCGACAACAATAATCCTCAGTGGCTGGGATACAAAGATGTCCATGCAAACTGACATTCCGATAGAAAGCAACCACTGCTCGCTTGTGTCTTTACCCCACTGCAAACTGTAGAAGATGACAAAGGATGCCGAACCAAAAGCTGTTAGAAAGCACAATAACCATGCGAGATATATGAAGTAATGTGGCAGAGAAAATTCGCATTTCTTCTTTGCAAGTTTTTTTGAAGACTGTTTATTCTCTTTGGCCGATCTTGTGTGAGTAAAGATCTTCACAATCAATAGATTAACAGGCATGACCACAAAAAGGCTCTGTACTGAAATGACGAACTCTCGGAGATTAAGCACGAAACGACCCAACTGAAGCGTGCCCTGTGAGTTGTCCACACCTGTATCAAACTGGTAAAACATAGCACTCGCCAACATGGTAGTCAACAGAAGCGACAGACAGCAAGACAATCGTTCAACGCGAGTGAACCGATGCTTTGGTGACCTCGTTGCAACAGAAAACCACAAATGCTTATCACTGAA
This sequence comes from Cladopsammia gracilis, assembly GCA_022457155.1. Taxonomy (NCBI): domain Eukaryota; kingdom Metazoa; phylum Cnidaria; class Anthozoa; order Scleractinia; family Dendrophylliidae; genus Cladopsammia; species Cladopsammia gracilis. The sequence goes on along the minus strand of JAJGOT010000031.1, from coordinate 333,393 downwards.
TTCTTCAGCTATCTTATTTTGGATGTAAACCATAAAATCCATTCCTTTCCCGGTTGCTGGAGCAGATGAAAGGGTGCGATCGACAAGTCCGTCACCACTGTCCACAGCCAGCCACGTGTAACACATGAAGGTCAATTGCTTTTGAGCTGACACATCAGAGACCTTAGGAAATAGAAATCAAAGAATAACAATATTATGAATAACATATTACCTATACCAGGCAGCTCTTTACAACCTCTAATTTCATTGGACCTGGGTATCAAGCAGCTCTATTGTTTTCAGGGATAGGGTCCATTGTTGTGTTGTTTGTTCTATCGTTTTCTTAGCAAATCAGAGAAGACCTTGTAAGAGCTGCGTACTGCCCCAGCGGCTACGGTGGCCCCCAGCTCTTCATACCAAAATAGAATAGAATAAAGGGAAGCAGGTAGTTACCTGTGTACGTCGCAATGCAGGGTTCCTTTGTGTGTCTATACAGCTTGGTTTAGGTAAACAGAGCAGATTTGAAATGAGTAACAAAAAGTGTCTAGGGGAGTGGAAGCCAGGTTGTACGGAAAACAACTCCCTTTCTAACTTGTGAATACCCGAAGCATACAATAAACTGCAGGGCTGATCTGACAACGTTAAAAAAAAATACACTTTGCGAGACACCATCGCGACAGAAACCGATAAAGTAGGATCGCAACCGTGGGCAGACGTTTCGTTGTTATTGCAACCAAGAGAACATAAAGCTAAGAGAGTGAATCCCCCATATATACCCTATTCCAATGAAAATGTGTCTCAAGTTATTTTTAGATCACCGCCCACGTTCAGAAATCCCAAGAGGGTTGGGCAATAGCCAATCACATAACGAGAATATTTTCTGCGTGGATGACCCACGCGCCCCACGCAAGAGCAAACGCGTCTTTAGCGAAAATGATGATGAACTCGAGTTTAGGGAAGTTTCTGTTCCAGTGATGTCAGGGAGACGTGGAAAGAAGGAGAATCGCCCTTCCTGGCATGTCCTAGAGCAAAATTGTGACGAGTCTTTGATTTCTGCATCTGAAAGTTCTGGCGAAGAAGACGAAGTGCGGAGATTGAGCATGAAAGCAGCAGTGAAATAGATAGTGAAGGGAGCAAAAGCGAAGTTTCCTCTGCAGATAGCGCGGTAGAACAGACCAAAACGAGGAAAGGGAAAGTTCCTGCGAAGCAAAAGCCAAGGGCCTCCATATCGAATGATACCGGCGAGTCCAAAAAACAAGGCAACAAGACGCGAGTGTCGAGAACGAGCAAAAGCATTTCAGAAGACGAAAATATAGAAGGCATGCTGGAAGACAAGAGAGAAGAACTCGATCAAAAGATAAAACACAAAATGGAATCTTCAGTTATTCTGGCGTTTTATCAGAGCAGAGCAGCGCTAAAAAACGCCTTGCTGGCAAACGAAAGCGTACTTTCCGAGTTAACCGACGAATTCGTCGATGAATTAATTGAAGTTGTAAAGGAAGTATTTTCATCCAGAACAGGAGCAACGGACAAGAAAGATTCTCTCGCTCATGCTTGGTCAAAGAAAATTGCCATTTCCGAAATCATGCAGCTTGGAGAAAATTTTGAGGCGATTTATGCATCGATTCAGTTGAATTTTCATGTCTAGTTTAATGTAAAAAAATGGACAAGTCCATAGCAAGTGGCATTGCAAAGTTAGAACATATTACATTTCTATGTTTTTTTTGGAACCAAATTTGAAAAATCATGTATTTTCAAAGCTAAAATCTAGGGATTTCAACCAAATGACTTGAAAACTTCTACAAAGCAGAGTCAGTATGTCTGCATGCTGTAAACAAAAGCATAAGTCCATGTGTGCAACTTTGCAGACTGTAGATTTTAAAACAGTTATGACATAAATATCAGCATTTTTAAAGAAAACACAGCTTTTTTGCTATTTTTTTTTTCCAGGAATGCAACTGATTGAATTGAAACTTGGCATGCAACAATGTCAGCATGTCTACTTAATGGAATAAAAGGAGAAGTCCAAAGCATGTACCATTACAGAATTACAAGCAGAAATAAAATGACATTTTGAGAATTTGAGTGAAACTCATTTGCATAATCAAGTATTTTTAGAGCTGAATTCTAGGGATTGAAACCAAATTACTTGAAAACTTCTACAGAGCAGACTCAGTATGTCTTCATGTTACACACAAAATGATAAGTGCATGTGTTCAACTTTGCAGACTGTAGATTTCCCAAAAGGATGACTTTTAACATAAATCGAAGGATTTTTAAGAAAACACACAGCTTTTCTGCTATTTTTTTCCAAGGAATGCAACTGATTGACTTGAAACTTGTCATGCAACAATGTCAGAATGTGTAGTTAATGGAAACAAAAGGAGAAGTCCATAGCCTGCACCTGTACAGAATTAGAAGCAGAAATAAAATGACATTTTGAGAATTTGAGTGAAATGCATTTGCATAATCAAGTATTTTTAGAGCTGAATTCTAGGGATTTAAACCAAATTACTTGAAAACTTCTACAGAGCAGACTCAGTATGTCTACATGTTACACACAAAAGGATAAGTGCATGTCTTCAACTTTGCAAGCTGTAGATTTCCAAAAAGGATGACTTTTGACATAAATATAAGGATTTTTAAGAAAACGCACAGCTTTTCTGCTATTTTTTCCAAGGAATGCAACCGATTGACTTGAAACTTGTCATGCAACAATGTCAGCATGTCTAGTTAATGGAACAAAAGGAGAAGCCCATAGCCTGCACCTTTATAGAATTACAAGCAGAAATAAAATGACATTTTGAGAATTACAGTGAAACTCATTTGCATAATCAAGACATTTTTACCTACTGCCAATCACAAAAGCAACCAATAGAGCTGAAATTCAGCATGCAACACTGTAAGGATGTGTGGTGTACAGCAATAGCACTGGAATTCCAGAGGAGGTGACATTACAAGAGTACAAGTCGAAATTAAATGAAATTTTAAGATTTTTTTACTGAAACATATTTGCATAATTTATGAGTTTTGCACCAACTTCAAGTCCTTGTTTCTCCTTGAGTTTCACAGCTACAGACTTGAAACTAACGCATGTGAGAGTGTAACAGGTGTACTCTAACGTCTGCAAGTTTGATGTCATTAGCATGAAATGTGACGTCACAAGAGTGTCCCAAAAATCGAATTCGAACGTCGACTGTAGCTATTAAAGTCCCTGCTCAGTTTTTTCCACGTGGTAAAAGAGTTCTCTAACCCATCTTCTTTTTGAGAACCGGTGAGACCGGAATTCTTTGGGATATGCCACAATGAGCAACTTGTGTGTGTCTCAACTTTCCAAGGCCATGTCGTGGCTAAAACATTCTTCGGTCGATACCCAAGTTGTGACTGCAATTCACAGTATTTCAGTACTTTGGCCAACCCAGGGCAGATTCTGTGCGGACGTTTGGAAGAGATTTCAAAACAAGTTCTCTCAAGGCAGCGTCATCTTCCAGGTCAATTTTGCCAGTTTCAGCGCAATCGACAATGTTTACTCTCACCTCATACCAGCCGTAAGGTGAAATAAAAAGCTAGCTTTACTGCATTGTACGGGCCAGCGTGTTCCAATGAATAATTCTTTTCTTGGCTTACTGACAATGACAGGAAAACGGTAGATGCTACAGGTTCTATTTCAGAATAAACTCCAAGCCGAAAACTGTTCATCTTCTCCTTGAGATTCTCGATGAATTGTATCTCAAGTTTAATATTTCTCACCTTCACGCAGAAGAACTTCCCTGCTTGGACCGCTTAAATTTATATCTTCAACAAACGAACTTTGGCTTGGTCGGCTCTGTTCGAAAGGTAAGCCCTCCAACGATTCCGTTGGATTTCTTTTCCCGTGAGATTTACGGGCAACCGACCGATCCATATTAAAAACTCATTTCGCATTCCTCCCCACTTCGACCGACATCTTTCTCTTCAGTCGCTCATGCAAAACATCCACGAAACATCCACGCAACGCGCGTGGTCATACTATCCGCGGAGGACTGGTACGTTCTAAAAATAACTTGAGACACATTTTCATTGAAATAGGGCATGTATGGGGGATTCGCTCTCTTAACTTTATGTTCTCTTGTTGCAACTCATCAGCACGGTGTAGAGAACTAAATGAGAGGCCCTGTTAGGGTTTTAGGATTTTGGATTATTATTAGGGGATTTTAGAGAAGGGATTTTTAACATAAATAAACCGGGCTACCGAAAATTGTATTACACAATTGCCACCGCATTTTGCAGTAAGTGTCTCTTAAGTAAGAAAAACGCCACAAACGTTACAGTATGTGGGCCTAAGACCGGTGCAAAAATACATTGTTCAATATCTTACCTCAAAAGAACGTTTGTGAGCCCAAATTTTCCCTGAATGTAGCTTTTGCATTCAACTAAAGTTTCAAATGTTATTATTTACTAGTTTTCTTGTTATTCTGAGTTGACTTGCTCGCGGGCCCTAAAACCGGCGTAGTGGTCCCTAAAACCGACGTATATTTGAGACACAACAAAAGTAACCCCAAAATACGTCGAATTTGCCAAAAACATGCGAAGTTAGCTAATAGTTTACCTATTCTTTCATTTCTGACAAATTATACAAGTAGTTACAAGTCGGTTGCAATAGTGACCATGTTACGAGACCCAGACATGTGTTGCACAACTTCAACGCTATGTAAGTAGTAACGTATGCAAATTCAGTGTTATTAGCGGTAACGAAGTTCGACCAAGTTCCCGCTCGCCACTTTTTCCCAATTTTTTCCCTGCTTTTTTAAATATATCTGAATTAATTTTGCTATGTTTATCTTGAATAAAACGTAGTTTGGGTCAATAGTTTTATTTTTATGTAATGTTTTTCAAGTTTATAGAGCTTTTTTTATGCAACTCAACTGAACGAAACGTTGCTTTGAAGCGTTCGGTTCGCCGGTTTTAGGAACACCATGTGAAAATTGCTGAATATTTTTAGACGTCATTTTACCGGGAAATACAAACAAAGAAGCAAATTTATTAACACTGGCAGAAAGAGTATTCTTCCGACATTCTTTCTACCCAAAATAAGCTTCTGCTATTGCATATTATCCGCTCACTAATTCTATAAGTAAAACCATATAATTTAAGGAGCTGTCAACAGAATTGAATTTCGAGTCTTCGAGAATTGTCGAAGAGCCACAAACTAGTCTTTTGAAAGAGGAATAATCAATAAAACATCGGACATTTCGTTTTTCGTTGTACAAAGGAAACGTTGTACAAATCATTTTCGGAAATACGTCGGTTTAAGGCACACATACAATATATGTTAGTTGACAGTTGAACATTTGTCATGCAAATGTGAGTCATGGCCAACTTAATGGTCCTATAGGCGAATCTTTGCTCACGTCATTGTTTACATTTTGCTTCATTAGCATACGAATCTGCATAGAGAAGGCATCATGCTAAATACGAATTGACTTCAAAAGTTGAAACAGCTTGTTAAACTAACTAATGTCACTGTCGCGTCACTGAAGTGTTCTATGTAGTATCAGCCTTGTTTAATTTATTTGTAAACAATGAGCCTGCGATATGTAATGGTCACCTGCCTTACCCATGAGGACAGCATTGGAGGGACAGGAGGGTGGGGAGTTGGACGCAGGGGGTGGGGGTGGATCAAACCTCCTCGGAGAGGGGAGGATTGGTGAACATTGCGCCCGCTATATATATTGGTCGCCTTACACATGGGACGGCGTTTGAGGGAGGGGAGGGTTGGGAGTTTGTCGCAGGGGGCAGGGGAGGGGTGGGGGTTGGTAGAGCAAAACGCCAAGGAGAGGGGACGGTCTGAAGATGTGCAGAATCTTTCGTATTTCAGAGCGTTTCGTATTCTCGAGTTGGCTCATTGGAGCCTTTGATTAGGTATAGGGCGCAC